>QTSX02000093.1:0-99134 GCA_014839935.2 Entomophthora muscae
CAAATAGAAGTGAACCCAGACCTAATGTTAGTTCAATACAAACTCATTGGCTCTTAATTTTGTTCTAAGCTGAGTTGATCTTGCTTACAGGTGAGTTAATCTCACTTATTGCCATGGGTTTGAAAGCTACTGATCTGTTGCCAGATTTCACTGAGGAAAGTTTTAAGCCAATTGACCTACTTGAAAATCTTATAGGCATCAAATGTAGAGTATGGAAAGCATATCATTAATATTGATGATGGTCCACACTTTATAGCAATGGGTTATAAGGAAAATCCTGAACCTGGTGGGCCCCAATTAAGGAAAACGATTGGTTTTGAGTAAATGACTTTTCATAATCAGGATTTGCAATTGGTCTTGAAGTAGCTGATAAATTTAAATATGGGGGCCTTGATTTTTTTCTTGAATTTTTATATGGCTATTTATTCCCTGGAAACTATCTAATAAATTATTTTACAACAGATAGGTTCAATAATATTAAAGATATAAATGCATGAACTAGAATTATTAAGCTTTTTAGAGCTTATGAGTTCTTATACTATTGTTCAAAAAGGGTGCCTAAATTTGAGAAAAGAAAACCCAATTAAATAAATTTTCAGAGTGTCATGATAAAAGTATTTTTGGTGGTCTTTTTAGCGTGTTATCTAGAAGTTTTAAACAAAAGGGAAAATATATGTGCATCAAAAATACACATGGGCTCAAAATAGTTTTTGAGGGAGAGGAAGAAAGAAAGAGTTCGCATGAGTCACTTTTAAATACTTCAGATTTTATAAAATATCCCTTTATACTTATAATATAGAATTCAAGCCTAAAAATATTTCGGCTTGGAGTCAAATATTTTTATAGTAACCCTTCATATTTAATTAAACACGGTGAGCTACATGCTTCTTTTTAACATTTAAAAAATTAAAAAGTACTCTATAATTATTTTCTGTGAAAATTTTGCAAAGATGGCAAGGAAACAAAGAGAGTTGATTATGTTAAAGGTTTATTAGGACATGTTCATGAAGCTGGGTGGATTATGAAACCTTATATTTCAAGTAGAGTAAATAGTCTTTTAAAAAATTCTCAACATAGCTTAAAATTTAGTTATATGAGCCAAATTTATGGTAATATCATTTATGATCTTGGGGCTGCTATTGAGCTCCTTTACAGCTTGTCATGTTATATTCTTGGTTTACCAAAGTAGACAGAAAAATGTTCTTAGAAAAAAGAACAATTGATCGAAGCAAGACTTATTTTTATTGTTTTTACAAGTTACATTTTAAAAAATTCTGATCTAAAAATATGTATTTCGCTAATGTAAAAGATACGCAAGTTCTGGTTTAAAAATCATAGCACTGTTAAGCTTTATCATCTTCAATCCGGCGCCTTGGCTTAATCTGATAAATAATTGCCCATTTGTAAAAATAAAGCTGATTAGCCTAAGATATGTAGATCTTATTAACTTATGTATTTTTATCGGGATTGATATATTATAAGATTCTCATTCAGTGTAGACTTTGACGCTCTTGATTGCCAGTGCTGAAGAGTGAGGGTCATCTGCGTCGGTCCATGTCTTGAGCCATTGGTCTCTGGCGTTGAAGAAGTTCTTGGCAGCGCTTTCATCAGTGTTTTTCCAGGGCTTCTTGGCGGCACACCCGCCGTACCCTGGGGTATCGGGAAAGAAGCCGTTGACGCCGCCAACGGCGACATTTAGGATGAGGTAGAACTCTTCGTCAAACGGGGCATTGTTGCGGCTCTTTTCGCTGTTGGCCCAAGGATTGAATTCGGTTTTGGAGTAGTTGCCACGCTTGAAGAATGGCTCGTCGAAGCGGACATCCAGGATGACTTTCCCGTCAGCCAAGGTGCGGATGTGCTCTTGGGTCCACTCCAGCGTGAACTTGGTGAACTTCCTGGAAAAGTCGGATCCACCGCTTTTGGCTTTGCCGGTGGTTAGTTCGTACATGGATTTGGACCAATGGGTTCCCCAATGTAAAGTAGATGCGACTGTGGAGATACCGTCGCCATGGCAGTTATCCGAGTTGCGCCTTGCCTCAACAACGTCTATCTCACCACTGGCGGGCCAACCACCGTAGGCATGATGCTTGGGCATCAACCAGATGGCAGGCCAGATCCAGTCCCCTCGAGGCAATTTGGCTTCAATTTCAACCCGTCCATACCTGAAGTTGAATGAATTTGCAGTTCGTAGCTGAGCGGACATGATGGGGTTGACAATGTTGTCGCCCTGTGTAGAGCGCTCGCAGCCATAGAAGCCATTAGCAGTACATTGCATTCCCGGAGTGTTGCCCCACAGGTTTAGGCCGCCTTCCTTTAGAAACATCTCCGCGTCCATTCCAAGGTAATCCATGGTCAGCATGGGTTTGATGTAAAGCACGTTGTCTTCAACAAAGCTGGTTCGGCGGTCGTTGTTGTAAAACTGGAACTCCCAGTTTCCGCCTCCGCCAGCAGTGATTTCGGGGCGCCATTTGTTCATGTCGAGTTTGGAGAAGGTATCCTTGAAAGCCAGCTTGTTGAACCTTCCAGGGTACTTTGGTCGTGCATACTGCTTCTGGCGATACTTGGACTTATCTCCTATGCTAAGTCCAAGCATTATACAAATTATGAGGAGCTTCATTCTGGCGATAACTGATCCTCCTACGCTCTTAAATACTCTCCTTGGGTCAACACATATTCAGCCAGAGTACCTCTTGATTCAGGCAGGCATTTGTTCTGGCGCTTGGTGCCAAAAATAACCACACATTATCCACAAAAGTATAGTTTGGATTAACGATTACAAACGATCTATTTTAAAAACTGTTTTAGTTTAGGATTTAATTAGAAGATAATGTTTTTTTGGGAGCCCCGATTTCGAGAGGGTCTGCCCCTCTCAATCTCTACCTTTCCATCTCGGAATAAATATTGTATTAAAATCAACTCCAAGATCAGATGTAAGGGTTTCTTTAACGCTCCATAATTTTATTGTATCTGGATTCACTCTGGGTGCTTTATGTTCGAATCGTTTCACACCTAGCCAAAGCTGGCCTGGTGTGGCTTGGTATTAAATCACCCTCTAGACCAAAGCATGAAAATGCTCTCCAAAAGTGAGAAGAAAAAACAGCCAAGAATAACTTACAGCGACTAAAATCAATATCTACCTAAATCATTAATATATTAATAATATATTGCCATCACTTTAGTGTATTTTAGAGCTTTTTTAAACTTCGTACTATGGCTGCAGCAGACTATTCCATACTTGATCCAACTTTGGCATTTAGAGTCAAAATCATATACTTTTGCAACTATGGATTCTCCCAACTTGGGGATCCAACTTTTCTAGAAAAAACCCAGGGGAGGGGGATTTATTTCTTCTAAAAATCTGTGCCGCCTGCTGGTATCTGGTGGGGAATTCATGGTTTAAACCAAGAGGATGTAGCAAAAATAACTTGAGTTGAAATATTTAATTGTATACTCGTTCCATCATAAAAATAGGTTTACCTAGATCCGATTATACCCGTTCATGGGCAGGATCAAATCCAAATTGGGTAAGCCACAGGTGGCTCAAATTAGAGCCCAATTTTAATAAACTTGGATGTTGCCTAGTCTATGAGATTGGGCTCTCTTCTGACCTCATACTAGTCCAGTGCCTGGCTCAGCACATCGCCTAAAGTTTGCGGCAAGTAAGATCGGCAGTTATCTTGACAGTAAAAGATTTAATTGGATGATACTCCACCTATTAAAAACTGGGGCTAGTTAACTCTATAAGGGCTTATTTATAATCCAATCTAGCACTTACGTACCACAGTAAATGTTTCTCTAAGAGTATATCGACCTGCTTTTCCTTTAAATAGTTATATTTACACTTTCAGCTTCCTACTCTTTATATAACCTGTTTCAGTAGCACAACTATAATAGTGAAACCCCAGTAGGCTCTCCCGGACAAGCTCCTTAGGTTGAAGTCCCTTTGGTCAAAAGTGCAGAAATCAAAAATATCAAAGATGGAAGTGCAAAAATTGATTTTTAAGAAGCTAACTTTGAAACCAATAAACATACAATTTTTAAAATAAATGTATAGATTTTATAGCTTGTACTAGACTAAAGAGATTCCAAGGAGCTAATTTCTTCAATAAAAACTATAGGCTAGATAATAAAATGTCTTAAATTAGCTGTTTTTAATACCTTTGATTTTTAAAGCAAAGTTACACTAGAACTTATATGTGACTTCATTTAATAAAGCATAGGTTATAAAACTACACACACACAAATTTAAAATGTATTTATATAGCTAGTATTTTGTTTTACAGCATAAAATTAAAAGAAGGTTACAAGCAATGGATAACTTTTGCAGCATTTTCAAGATGAGTAAGCCAGCTAGACAAGGCATAGAGGAGAAGGGAGTTTGTGCAACTATCTCAAAGCTGTTGAGATCCTCGCTGCTCTGGGAAACACTTTGATGCTCATCTAGAAGCTCTGGGTAGATATTTTCATATATTGTCCGCTCAGCTTTAATTTTGTTGATCAGGACATTGAACTTGAGTTTTTTTATCCCAACACAGTTATAAAACTTGCTGTACCAGCTTTCCAGGAGATAGCAGTCCTCATTCCTCATTCTTAGCAAAATCAAACTGGTTACATTCTATTTTAAATTCCTTTTTTCCATGGTGTCTGCTATCAATTTTGCTAATACATTGCTGTTTGGAGTAATCAAAAAATGGATTTCAGTCTACCTTTTTGCTGCTATTATGAACTATTAATTTATGTTTAAAATTATTTAGTTATAAAAAACTACTTTTGATTTACCTTCTTTCCCCTTCTAGAAGAGAGCCTTCTGTAACCCTTACCTTTTGGGCTGAATCTTCTGCTTCTTTTTTCTCTCCACACCTGTTATTACTTGCTCTTTCTTTTGGGTCTTCTCCCACTGCTTTGGTTTATTGTTTTTTCTGCAAACTTGTTTAAATAAAAACTGGTAACTTCTTTGGATTGGTTTCTGGATCCAGGGTCTTATATTTTAACCTTTTCAAGGCTAGAGCAATGGATACCTTACCTTGTTATGAACATTTTCCTTTAACAAGCATCATTCCTTAAGTAGATAGATCTTTCCCCTTTACTGTACCTCAACTTCCTTAAAATCAGTAAATACCTGACCTGTCATCTTTCAACCCTAGGTTGAGATTATTTGGCTTGCACCTCAAAGGTGCTTGATAGGTCCTTGGTGCCTCCATTGTATATCAAAAATTTGGTTCTGTTAGCTGTTCTTTATCACAGTTCCCTTTGATTATTTCTCATGTCATATGAGTAATTTTACAATCACACTTGATGTTTAACTCTTGGTTGTTTGATCCAGCAGTTGATTCTGAGCAATATTCAGACCTTGGTATCAGTTTTCTATACCAGCTTCCCATCATCAGTGCTGGGGCCTATTTTATCTCCCTGGTTTGATAAACCAATTAAGCCCCATCTTACTTCTTATAAACTTCTAGGGGCTGTATTTCAGCTTCTGATGCAAACTTTACCTACCCTCTTACATTTGACTGATACCAATATATTTGGGCTTAGGGCATTGGTTTACAAGCATCTCCCAAAGGCTTCAGGCCTTAAACTGGAGCAGATAGAGCTACAATGCCCTCCATCTAGTGCCACAGATAGTGCCATCCTAACCAAAATCACCCGCCTTGGAAGTGCAGTGGTGGAGTTGCCGCAAAACTCTGAAGTGTTCACCAAATGAGGTAAAAAATACCAAGCGCTCAAAGGACTGTGAATAATTAAAAAGGGTCAAGTTAAAATGTGCAGGCAAAAATCTCCAAGCAAAGGCATTGGTAAGGTGCCACCAAGAAAACCAAAACAGACAGCAACAAAACCAGAGATCAAGAAAACGGTCACTGAATCTTACAGGTAGAGAATCCTGCCAATTGGTTCAACAATCTCCTCAATTTGAGATTGGGAGCGTCAAAGAACAGAGCAGAGGCCGCAGGCACTGCAAAATCAACACTGCAGCCAGCAAGATATCTCAAAGGCATGTACGCAAGGAGAAGCTCCATATTCTGTAAAATCTGTCAAACTGAAAAATCTAAAATTAGTGTCAAGTATGGTGGTTATTTGTCGTGAATGCCGCCATTCACCATGTTTTGATTTCGCCTTTGTTGGGTTATTTTGAGGACAAATCTCTTTCTTTTGCTTTTGCCCTTCAAAATGAGGCTGGCTCCAAATTTGGAAATACAATTGTTCAGTTTCCTGATCCTGCGCAACTCACTTGCCCCACTCATGCTTGTGGCGAGTGATCCTACCGTCCTGGTATTGTTTTGTGGTATCACAAACCACTATATAATACATTTCCTATTTTCCAATAAAATTAAGTTCTATTCACATTTTTGTCTTTGTGTCTCCACATACTTTGGTAGCCTCTCTAGCCACGTCTAGTAGATATTATTCATTAAGGGCCACAAGGTAATTGCATAGCCTTCCCTGCCATTCTAACCAAGACTTAGTACAAATCCAATCCTAAGGTTAGGATTTCCCGTTGTGACTCTGTGCTGCACCTCAGATCACAACAATAAATGGTGCTCACTACAGGGGCTGTAAGCCCCTTGGTTACCCCCTTTGCAACTACGTTTTCAGGACCTTTGCCTCCACCTATACAAGAGCCAACTTTGCCTGAAATTACCAGTCCTCCTATTGAGGAAGACATCACCAACCTGCCTATTGTCCCTACTGTGCTGAACCTTGGGAGTGGTCCCTGCCTAGTGGCCTACCCTTTGGGTACCCCTGACTTGGAACAAGTCATGGCGGTAGCCCTTGGGATAGCCCGTGATGGGGCCATCCCTTGCCTCCAGCTTCAGTTCAATTGGGCAGAATACTACAAATTGATTGTAGCGCCACAATTTCCCCAGCATCTCCTCTTGGCGGCTGGCTCTGCTGAACATCTATTGTCCTCCTTTGTACAACCTGCCTTAGCCCATCATCAAATGGTATTAGGGCTTCATGTTCAGGAAATTTTGTTGTTGCAAGCTGCTGTCACCCATCACTGGGATCAGTTTGCAGCCTACCAGCAGTGGATTCATTCCCTGTTTTCCTTAGTATCTAAAAATCAGCGCAACTCTGTCACCTCCCAGTCTTGTTTGGTCACTTCCATCAAAAGAATGCGCCAATCCATCCCCAAGTATGTCAGAGAGCGCCTTCATGAGTTCCACCAACTGGAACAGCCCTGGCGTGCCCAAGTAGACTCTACTTTAAACGCCTATCTCACCAACTTTGAACAACTTGTGCAACAACTTAAAAAGTTCAGTGCTTATTCCTTTGACCAATTACAGCAAGTAGCAGTCCATGCTGCAAAGGGCCTCTGCAAACTTGGCAAGGACTTTGATCAAGAAAGGGCTGCTACCGCCGCCACCATTGCCAAACTCCAGACTCAAGTAAATGAACTGTCTGCCTCCAAAGCAGATGCCCTGCCTTCTCCTCCATCCAATGAGCTAGCAGATAGAGAACAGAGGCTCTGGGATGCCATTTAAGATTTAAGAGCATCTACCTGCAGTCAGGATTGCCCCCCCAAAGTCCCTCAGCCTGACCCTCAAGTGCTTGCGCTGACGGCTCAGGTTGCTGAATTACAACAAGAGGTTGCTACTTTGCGTGAGGCAATGGCGTCTGTAGTTAGTCCACCTGAAGTTGTGGGCAAAGATGGTTGTTGCCCTGGCTTGTCAGGAGCCCCTCACATCCATTGTGCTAGAGAGTTGATAGCTCTAGCCAATGAAGTGGACCTCCTGAAGCAAGATCACTCTGAGCTTGATAAAGACGTACAAGAACTAAGTGAAGTGGTTGATTCAGTAAATGACAGGTTTGCCCCTTGCCTTTTGGTAGGCCTATCTCTTACTTCCTGACTGGCTGAGCTTTCCTGCGGTAGTAACTACACAGGGTCAGCGCCTGGATGTTACTGAGCAGCAGACCGCCCTTGCTAATAATACGGGCACCTGCACTGCTGACACCTTGACTACCCTTGAAGATAGTGTTTGCCAGCTGTGGGCCAGGCAGCCCCCCACCAAGTCAGAAGCAGAATTCTCCCCACGCATAAATGTACTCAATAGCAACAATGGTGGCCCAACTCCAGAAGCACATTTCAAGCCTACCTTTAAGCAAGTTTTTGACCCCAGAACCTCAACCATTGCAGCTTTCCTAACTATCTATGAAACTGCCATGAGAAGAGCCTCAGATGAAGTCAAGAAGGAACACATTCTGACCTGTCTACACCCGACCTGCCAAGAGGTAGTTGTGCCAGAGCTGCCCACCATTGAAACCTGGGAAGATATGAAGCAGCTTCTGATTGAAAAGTTTGGTGGTGGCCTTAGTTTGGAAGTGAAGAAGGACACCTTCATGCACATTGCCTTCAAACCAAAGGAGACCCTAGCTGAATTTGCAGATAGATTCTACCTGGAAGGACAACAACTGATCACAAGCCGCCAGTTGACCGCACATGAAGCATACATGGCTTGCGCTCAAGCCCTCAAGGTTAACCAGCTCCTGTGTCTTCACGTGGGCCGTGTATCCTTACCATGAACTTGCAGAATCCCCCTTGATAAAAGGGTTGCCATAACTTTGAGCAAATAGGTCACCATTCCCGAGTCTGCACCAATCCTTGAGTTGAAGGAGCTGATCCCAAATAACAGGCGGGAAAAGAACAGTCAACCTAGAGGTGAAGACGCTCTCAGTTGACAATTCTTCCTAGTCTCCTCCAGTTCCCCCCTCCATTGCTGACTCTGAGCCTGATGAAAATGAGGCTCCTCCCATTCTTCTGCTATTCCACAATATATCTGATGACTCTGACATGGACAATTCTGATGTAGAAGATCCTGATGCCTATGGGTACTCTGTCCTGGTTGTCCCAGAAACTATTAAAGTTCCTTATAAGCTACATTCTGGGAAGACTACAACAACTGCCAAGCCTCTGCCTGAAGCCAAGGAGGTTGTCTCTTGCCCTTACCTCACTCAAGCCAAGAGATCTCATGTGCTTGTCAAATCTTCCAAAGAAGCTGCTGAGGTTGCTGACACTGTGTTCAAAAGTTTCTCAGTCTTGCTCCCTCTCCAGACGGTCTATAAGGAGTTCCTGGGCCTAAAATGCATGATTGAAAAGTGGTACAAAGAACTAGCAGAAGCCTGAGAAATTCTGGCTGTCCTCACTCCCTTTGGTTGTACTATCACTAATGTGGCAATATCCATCCAAAAGGTGAAGATTAAGGCTGTTTTAAACATGGGGTCTCCTGTTAATGTTGTCTCCTCAAAGCTTGTCAATAAGCTCATATTTGCCCCTGACCTTAACAGTCACCAGTTGTATGGCACAGCTGGGCTATCCATGACTTGTGCTATATGAGCTTATTATGCTCTTCCCATGTGTTTTGGCAAACTACTCTTAGCTGTGCCTGCTGTTGTTGTGGAGAATGAGAGCTACAACCTTCTAGTTGGTACTTGATTCCTTAGGGAAAACAATGGTATAATCAACTTAAAGGACAGCCACCTCTCTATCTTAGGGTACAAGGTCTCTCTGATCTTTGAAGAACTAGTTAAAGTTCCCAGGAACTGCTTCAAGACATGTACCTTGGAATATCCCACTGGTGTTTACACTTTAAAATACCAAACCCATTCCTCCAACATGAAGTGTCCTCATATGGCTTGTCCTGCTCTGAAGAGATTCCTCTCTTGGCCACTTCTGCTGTGACTATTCCCCTTAGATCTCAGGATATCCTAGACTCCCAAATATGGTATGAGGTGCCCAAGCGTACATTCCTAGAGTTGTACTCTCCTCCCTTGCTAGGGCGCAACAAACCCTATCTCTGTCCAGGAATCTTGGATGTCTCTCATAAAGACCCTGTTCAACTGCTGATTGCCAACTTGACTGCTCTCCCCATACATGTGTCTAGAGGACAGGTTGTTGGCTATGGCAAGTTATTGAATGCTCCTGACGTCCTATCTCTCCATCCCTTTGTTCATCCAGGACTTTAACTTACCTGAAGATGAGCCACAAGTCCTATCATTGTTCACCGCCCAAGTCTTCCCACTTTTATCTCTGGTTTAACAGAAAGAGGTGCTTGACCTACTGGACCAGTTTTCGGCTATCTTTGCTAAGGAAAGCACAAATTATGGTTTAGTCAAAGGCGTCATTCACCAGATTGATACTGGTGATGCTCCCCCTTTTGTGCTAAACCCTACCGCCGCAGTCAAGTAGAAGATTCTCAGGTGTCTAAAGAGCTTAAGCAACTTTTAGATACTGGACTGCTTGCTCCTTCCCAAAGTCCATGTGCTTCCCTCTTGCTCATACTGAAGAAGAAGGATGGAGGTCATTGTATTGTGATGGACTACCGATGCTTGAATTCCTTAACCAAAAAGGATTCCTATTCTTTACCATGCATTGACAATGCTCTCTGCCACCTTGGGGGTTCTAAGTTCTTCTCTGCTATGGATCTGGCTTCTGGATACTGGCAAGTTAATATCTCTCCCAAAGATAGACAGAAGGCTGCACTCATCACTTCTGAGGGATTTTTTGAGCCCACTCAAATGCTGCAAGGACTATGCAATGCTCCAGCCACTTTCCAACAAGCCATGGATTCCATTCTCCGTGATTTGAAGCTCTTGTGTGTTTAAGTGTACTTAGATGATATAACTGTCTTCAGCGCCACTTTCATCAATCACTTGGCCCATCTCAAGGAGGTGTTCATAAATATTTGTGAGGCCAGACTTAAGTTAAAACCATCTAAGTGTGCTTTCTTCAGGGAACGCCTTGAATTCTTGGGCCATGAGGTGACTCAGATAGGAATCCGCCCCATGACTAAGAAAGTCAAAGCCATTGACAAAATGCTTCCGCCCACCAACCTGAAAGAAGTCCAAGTCTTTCTGGGCATGATGGGATACTATAGACAATTTATCCCTGATTTTACTGACACTAGTGAACCCTTGATCCAGCTGTTGCGTAATGTCCCTTTCAAATGGACCGCCAGTCAACAACAAGCCTTTGAAACACTCAAGCAAAAACTCAAATAGGCTCCCATCTTAGTATATCCTGACTACAATAATGAATTCATTTTATATGCTGATGCTAGTGACCTGTCTATTGTGGCTATCTTGGCTCAACTGCATGATGAGGGTGTGGATCACCCTGTAGCTTATACCTCTTGTGTCCTGAATAAGCATGAGAAGAACTATAGTGTGACCAAGAAGGAGTGCCTTGCTCTGCTACATGCCGTCAAGTAGTTCTTCCACTACGTATATGGCACCCATTTCAATGTGGTTACTGGCCATGCTTTGCTTAAATGGCTACAATAACTCAAGGAACCTGAAGGACAAATAGCTAGATGGGATCTCTAAATGAAAGGATATGACTTCACTGTGCTGCACTGCCCCAGGATTCAACATCAGAATGCTGACAGACGGTCCAGGATGCCCATCCTTGCTCTACACCCTGCTGAAGCTGACAGGTTGTATGAACTAATTAGATACCCTTTTTCATGGGAGAGTGAGACAGAGGAAGTTTGAGTTGCCCTTTATAAGCTATCTGAAGACACCCTCATTTGTGACAATTAGCTCTTCAAGAAAGTAAAAAACCACTACTTGCCCTATTTAAGGCCTAGTCTTTGCCTTTTGTTGGTGCTGCAAGCCCATAAGGAGACAGGACACAGTGGCATTGCAAAGACTCATGCCTGGCTCCAGAAGAATTACTTCTGGGAAAATCTTTGCTTGCTGATCCCAGATGTTATTACCAGTATCCATAATTTCCAGCTCCAATGCCCTAAAGCTGCTGCTCATGAGTTCAAGCTAGCCCCCCCTCAACATGCCTTTCACACTATCTGTATTGACGCTGTAGGGCCTCTCCCTTGCTCCCGCTCTGGTTGCTGCTTTATCCTAATTGCTGTTGATCATTTTAGCAACTGGGTAGAAGCTTGTCCTACTAAAGACATCACTGCCAAGACCACTGCCACCTTTCTACTGCAAGATGTATTCTTCCGCCATGGTTGCCCTCAGGTGTTGTTGTCTGACAATGGGACTAACTTTAACGCCAATTTAGTGACCTCAGTGGTTGAAGCCTTGGGGTCTCACCAGTATTTCTCTGCCCTCTATAATCCTTCCACCAATGGGGCAGTTGAGCGCGCCAACTCAACTCTGGTTTCTATCATGAGGAAGCTTACTTATTCTGACGCCGCCAACTGGAATATATACTTACCTGCTTCTCTCTTTGCCTATTGCCTTATCAAGCATTGTGTCACTGGGTATTCCCCTTTTGCTATGTTGTATGGTCGTGAAGCCACTACCCTGTTGCTCCTGGGGCCCCCCTACTCTCCTCTGATAAGGCCATGAACCCTGATGAGCACATCAAATATCTAGTCAACTGCATCATTGATATATAGGCTACTGCCTACATGTCTGCCTATAAGACCAAGCTTCTGGAGCTCTCCCCTGACAATTTTAGGAGAACCCCCTGCCTGAGCTTGCCATTGAAGACCTCGCTTTATATTATCAACATAGAATAGGAGGACGAGCTCATAAGCTAGACTCTCTGTGGATTGGCCCTCTAGAAGTAACCTTTAAGCGAGGATCTGAATACACTGTAAAGATCCTCTCTAGTGGTTGGCCTTTTGCTTGTGTGCATGCTAAGTTCCTCCGCAAGTATCACCCCCTAAGGTCAATCTAGAGGGGTTGATGTTGTGAATGCTGCCATTCACCATGTTTTGATTTTGCCTTTGTTGGGTTATTTTGAGGAAAAATCTCTTTCTTTTGCTTTTGCCCTTCAAAATGAGGCTGGCTCTGAATTGGGAAATAAAATTGTTCAGTTTCCTGATTCTGCACAACTCACTTGCCCCACTCATGCTTGTGGCAAGTGATCCTACCGTCCATGTACTGTTTTGTGGTAAAGCTACACAGTATATGATCCCAATTTCTATACCCAATAAAATTTAAGTTCTATTCACATTTTTGTCTTTGTGTCTCCACATACTTTGGCACCTCTCTAGCCACGTCTAGTAGATATTATTCATTCAGGGCCACTTTTAATTGCATAGCCTTCCCTGCCATTCTAACCAAGACTTAGTACAAATCCAATCCTAAGGTTAGGATTTCCCGTTGTGACTCTGTGCCGCGCCACAGATCACAATATTATTGAACTACTGCAGTAGTTCTGGTAAATTTTAATTGATATTGGGCTTTGTAATAATGCTGATGTGGCAGGGGGTTTTCTTACCAGGCCTCCAGGATTGACAAAAAATGTGTGACATTGTAAATCAATTTTTGGGCCAAAAATCACCAAATTGCCTGGTTTTGGGTTTTTTGGGCTCTAAATGGCAGGTTTTAGGTCACATTTTGAGGTGCATCTGCTTGGCCACCACTCATTTCCTTCCAATAGCTTGATTCAGGTATGAGTAGGTTTTATTGACATCTTCTTGCTGGCAGCTCCTTTTTGTTGAGTTTTCTTGGGGCAAACAATACTGATCAAGATGTCTTTATCCATGACTTGAAGAAAGCACCCAAACAGCTAGCCCCAAGAAACCCCATGAGAATTCTGGATGACCTGGACCAAACAATTTTCAGCAATTGGGGTATGTCAAAGCATGTGCAGATCTTAGAAACTTTGACAATCAGGACAAAAAAGGTCTTTGAAACCTCAAAAACAGATAGGTTGTGCTTTTTGGCACCAAAAATTGATTTATGGCATCCCAAGATTTCTAGTGATTTCTGTAGGGACAGAAACAAAACTGAGGTGTGCCACATAATTGCCAAATCCTGATTCCTTTACTGAGTCACCATCTCCTAGAACTACTTTTTTAGTTCAATAGGTACTATAGTGTTAAGGTAGATGTTGTCAGGATTCACATTTATCTTTGCTGCTACTCTTGAGCCAATTTTAGTTTGGTTTTATCTCTACAACCTTTCTACAATTGGCTCCTCCTTATCCCCATTTCAGCAACCAAATTTTTAATCCATTTTGGGCCCTTCAGTCTTTAAGATATTCTAACAATAATTGGTATTCTTCTTTTTAAAACTTACCTTGTCCTTTACGGGTTTTGAAGCCAGAACCTATGTGCCCAAGTTAATATTTAACACATCCAAACTCCTTAACTATTTTCTTATTTCTAACATTACACATTCATCCTCAGAATTGGGGGTTCCTAGGTTTTTGTTTAAACTAAGCAATGTTGTAAACTTCTCTTTCTCCTACTGATGACCTTTATTTTAAATTTAACTTTTATAAGTTATTTTACGTCATGTGAGTTCCCAAACCTTGTTTCCTTTACCCAAGAGTCACTAAACAACCTTGGTTAATATAATATTTCTAAATTGCACCTCACTTTCCCAAGCTTAAATAAAAGGCTTGGCTTTCAAATCTTAATAATAAGCTGAGATTGCTTGACTTGCACCCCAAAAAGGTACTTGTTAGGTTTTGTGGCTTGTGTTTCTATTTTGATCTTTCTTTTTGTTGTGCATCTTCGTTTTTTTGATATCTTGGTTTATTTATGATTCCCTTTGATTATCTCTACCATCAGTTAGGCAACCTTTATAGTGGTACTCAAACTTTAATTGTTGATAGTTTTAATTCACCAGTTAGTGGTGATCATTATCCTGGCCAAAAATGGAATTTTTAACCCAGACTTCTGTCATTGAGACTGGACTTCACTTTATTTTCTTAGGTTTAATTAATTGTCTTAGCCAATATTTTACATCCTATAAACTTTTAAGAGCTTTAGTCCAGTCATTATTGCAAACTTTAACAACCTTCCTCTATTTGCCAGCATTTTTATTCTTGAGGTTAAGGCTTTAGCTTATAATAATTTACCTCAAAGCTTCAGAACTTACAGATATCAAGCTTTGAAGTTTGCTGTTTCTGTGTCCTCCATGCTGATTTTAGACCCCCAGGTTTGAAACCAAAGAAACCATGGAGCCAGTTGGTTAGGTTGTGTACTCAAAAAATACCACCATCATCTCTCAGTCAATATTATTATTCTGCTCCTCCTGATCTTCTTTAACTACCCAGCCCCTTGCCTCTGCTTGAAGTCTTCTGTCTGCAAATTTCACCAGCATAGCTTTTGATGACTTTCAATCCTTTGATGATTTAGTACCCTGCTCCATAGCCTGTGGATCTTTCAGAGCTTCACAGAAACTCTTCCATGACACATACTTGGTCTTCCTGGATGCCTCATAAACCTTGCTGGAGCCATTCTTTCTCACTGAGGAAGTGGCAGAAAAAGAATTGAAGGCCAGCTTGGGCTCCTGGGAGTTGAATCTAGTGAACAGTCTGTTGATCTCAGTAAAAGCTCTGGAGCTTTCTTCTACAGCACTGCCTAAAGTTAAAGAAGTAGCCATGTGGCTTGCTCGTTAATACTTTTTTAAATTGATTGCTTTAAAAGGCTCAAATTCAATCATAATTAATTTTGATGAGGCTCTTATATCTCCTCATTATCAGTCTGACTGGAGGTTCAACTTCTTCTGCTTGGGGGTAGAGGTAGGCATTGATGGGGGAAGGAGAACCAGTTTCCCTTTTGGTATCTCCAAGGCTTGATAATAGTTTTCTGCTTTTTCTCTGACATCAGAAAGTACATCATTGGTAGAGCCTCATCACCATACTTCTCACAGATGCATCAGAGTTGAGAAGATATCTTGGGGTGTGATGAGAAGGTTTCATCAGCCAACCAGATATCAGCTGACATCAATCTCTTCCAGTTCTCCTGGATGGCATAGCATATTGTCCTCTTATGCTCATCAGGACTATCATCATGAAGGGAAAAATTTTCATCCTTGGAGGTGAATCTGAGCCCATTTGGGATATTCAGCTCCAGAGAGGGAGATGAAACTTCTTTTCAGGATACCAATTGTTGGTAGGAACACTGTTTGACACAGTAAGAGGGGCGGCTGGACCAGAGGGTAATGCCCACCATAGGATAGGAGCCAACTTGATAATTTAGGATAAGGATCAACCAAACAAGGACTAGGATTTGTACTTTTTAGTCCAACAATCCTTTAAAAGTGATATAAAGTACTCCAAAAATCTTGATGAAAGTGGCATCAGTGGTGATAACAGTTTCTTATGGGTGGTTGAGCTGCAGGGTTAGAGGGGGGTTGTTGGTACAAGGTAAACAGGTAGATAATTTTACTTATTGCAGAATAGTCTGAGCTGCACTGTGTATCACTTCCCTTCAAAGCCAAATGTTTCTGGAACTCTGGCTCTTGAAAAGGGATTGGCAATAAGTATATTCTCCAGAATAAACTCAGAGTAGGCTGGATTTGAGTGTGCTTAGTTAAATTTATGGGTCTAAATGGTGATTCAGGTGGGCAGAATAACACAGAAAAGGGGCCTCAGGTCTGTTGGTAAGAGTGGTAGGGTCCTTTGAGTCCTTATACTGGAGTGGAGGTGATAAAATACTAAAACTAGATAAGGTAGAATTTGTGTGAACCAAAGGCTTATTTAAACTTTATTATCAGAATGATGATACCACCATTCTCAACATAGCTGGGGTTTTTTATAATATCAATCTTTGTGTCTCTAAAACTTGCAGGATTTAGGCCTGCAGGCATTCTTCCAACAAGATCTTGGCATTTTGGGGGCTTCAGAGGTCACTAATTCTGGGTTGGCTGTAGTTAGCAAATAGAAGTAGTGAGGCTCTTTTCTCTGCCTCTATTCTCTTCATCACATGTCCTGGCCAAATACATTACAGATTTGGTACTGGGTACTAGTGTTGACTGACACTTATGGGAGGGTTCATTTTTAAGTTTTTCTTTTTCCTCCTTTAGGCATGTGGCTATTTCTGTGTAGATTTAGACCTTTGGTGACCTGAATTTGAATAAGTTACATGCTCTATTTGGGAAATACACTTGGCTTTGTGGGTGGATCATTGATCAACCTTCATATTTGAGCCCAAAAATGCAGGCTTCTGGGCCTTTGGACCCCTGGGCTGACAGGCTGTATATTCTGAGGACAAGGTCTGATTCCTACTTTTGACTTATTTTCAATATCAAAATTTAAATGTCATTCATGAAATCATCTTATTTCTTCCTGTACCCCCTGTGGTGATCCACATTGCTGTCTGCTTTGTTGGCAAGAACTGATATTGGCCAAATAAAATATTGCATGTCTAATAAAGGTAAATTTTTGTTGGTTTATTAATATTTCTAGCTCTTGTGAATGGGGAGCAGCAGTCTAAGTCTTTTAATGGTAATGGGGTGGCCCTTTTCTAGTGCTTTGGAAGGATAGAGGATTTTGTACCCTGGGATGGATGTGCTGAGGTAGCACTGAAATTCTGATCCCAACTGGGGTAAGAATACATTTGGGTAACTTTACCTAGGATGGGGTAAATTATCTCTCTCTATGACTTATAGATAGCTTCAAGGAGAACTTAAAGTTGCTTAGCAAGCATATATATGCTCAGAGCCATTATTGGGGTGGCTTTATAGAGAAACTGCTGCAGAACTTAATGATTTGGAGGTTTCTGGGAAGTGAAGTAAGTTAGCTTGCACCTAAAAGCTCAAGATAACCACTTGGGTGAGTAAAAACAGTGGCAAGGCATGAGTAATTTTTTGCTGATGATGAACTAAAGTGTTGTTCACTGATGGGGGACAAATATAGGCTGATTCACTTGTGGAGACTTATTGTCTGCTTCTGAGGTGTTAACTGATGGGTAATACCAAAAAGAAGTCAGGATGGTGCCAATCTATAAGGGCTTAATAAGATGTTCAATATCTATGCTAGGGGCTAGGTTAAGGTTGGAACAATTTGGGTAAATGTTCTAACGTTTCTCCAAATTGCTTTTCTGAGATAGCAGAAGGTGGAATTCTTTGACTTTGTTTTTTAAAGTAAAAGGCTCAAGGGTGAATTTTGAGGAAGTTTCAGGAAAGAGGACTCCTTAATTATTCCCTATGGTAGAGAAATGTATTTTTCTATAAAAGCAGATACAAAGCCAGTTTGATGGGATGTTTTCCCTGAATTTTAGTAGAAGAGTAAAGACATTGAAAAAGCTTTAAAGAGGATAAAGAAGAGAAATTTAAATAGTATTCTAATATTTAAGTTGCTTAAGGTTAAATGCAGGGAATGCTAGTGCTGGAGCAGGGAACCAGTTAACTCTTTTTGTGTGCAATGTGTTAACACTTCAAGCAGCTGGAGTGGTGGAAAATAATTTCCTATTTAGATCATAGTGGATCTTAATAAATGATGTAGTTTTTAACACTATAATTGTTGGTTGAGTTGAGGGCATGTTTATGGGTGAATATAACTAGTTAAAAGCCAAAAGTTTAAATTATAATTGAGAAAACAGTGAATCAATACTTTAAGCTTTTGAGAAAGTAAGTGTATAAGCTTATTTATTATAGTAGAAGTGAGTACCAATAGTTAGAGCTTTTGAAGAAAGCCATTCTAAATGTTTAAACTTTGGGAACAAGGCGCTATAAATAGTAGTCTTTCTGGAAAGTTGATGGGGTCTTTTGAAAACCTTTTTACCTCAATCATAAACTTTGTTGGACGCTTTTTTTTCATCTTGATAGTTACATATATGGTTGGTTTGGAATAACCATATGTCTTTTTAATTGCTCAAAAGACTTTTCTGAAGGAGTATCTAGCCAAAAGGGCTTCAAAATGATGGAAAAATAGAAGGTTTTCAAGAGAAAGCAGAATAGAGCATAGCCTTGACTGGACCAAGAACAAGTTATATCACATAAAGTTTCTAAGGGGATATTTCTTCTGTGCTAATAAAAGTTTTCCTGACCCCTATTCTCCCTTTTGGAATCATCCATGGATTTCATTTTGACTTTTCTATAGAAGTAGTATCCTGAAGATGTCAGCCCAACCCAGTTGGTCCCTATCATTGATCCAGGGCACACCTTGGTGACCTCCCAGGAGCAGGAGCACCACAGGACTGATGTAAGAGAGGGGGGCTAAACTAACTAAGTTTGGCTCCCATCTTGGTGAAGCAAACCACCAAGATGCCGTCTGGTTTATAACTGGGACAGCTGCTCTAAAAGGGGGCCAGAGGGAGGACACAGGGATAGTTGAGGGAAGTAGGTATTCAGTCCCATCAACATAAGACCAGTGATCAACCAAGGCGTACAAGTGGGGACGTGAGTCAGAGCCTCAGGTGTCTGCAGGGGACAAAGTCATTTCTCTCCAGCTTAGGGAGAAGAGATGCAGATGCTTCCTTGACAAGGATAACATGAAATTCATGGTCAGGGGAGTACAAAATTAGGTCATCAAAAGCCAGGCTCTTGACCAGAGCCTTTCCTGAGACAATGAGACTTTTCAGAATATGCAAGAGATTGGAGGGGTTATTGCCCACAAGGCGCACAGAAGAGGAGATTTGGACCCAAAGATCTGGGAGATTTGGCCAAAGGAGCAGCAGAAAAAGAGCCAAGAAAAACACTATAAACTTGAGGACAGGGAGATTCATTTTTAAAAACTTCAGAAAATTTGGATCCCAGAGGTAGATTTTTCAATTATTTTAGTTATAAAACTTGTTTAACTTGAGTGGTTACAAGCAAGCTCAAGTGGGAGTGAATCAGGGAGTTCAGGTGGCCTTGTGGGCGGTATTGAATGGCTTAAACAGCAATTATATCAAGAGTTGGTTTGAGAGTAAGCAAAAACAAGTAAAATTCAATATAAAAATAAGTTTTTATATTAAATGTTAACTTTACTTTCAAGTTAAAACTGTATTTTCAAAAGTATAAGTGTTTAACGTAGCTACTATACACTAACACTTCTCTTAGGGGTTTTGGCTAAACTGCCAGGTTTGAACAGGTCCAAAGAGATGTAATGCTTATTAAGAAAATAACTAACACTTTTAAAGATTTTAAGGGAACTCAAAATACAGAGTTTGAAGCTTAATAAAATTAAAGCCAGTGTAGCAACATACTCTAAATTTTTAATTTAATAAGATAATTAACAAGCAGGGGACTGAAAGTCCCCTTGTTAGACTTAAGGGAATGTGTTGCAAATTGGGCAATCACTTGATCACTCAATCTGATCTAATTGGTAGAGGAAAAAATTTGCTGGGCAAAGCCAGGGGGGCTGGAGGGTTTCATACCAATTCTGAAATTTCATCTAATTAGCTGGTGTTGGTTTTAGACTTTTGTGGTTCATTTGACTTTGTGTGTCACAGTGAATTTCATAATGCTGGGAATTATTTGGCTAAGTAGGAAGGCTCAAAAAGCCAGAAATCATTTAACAAAATTGACCAATTTAACAGACTTGAACTAAATAGTTGATTGAAAATGGATTACAGCTGCTCCAGTTTTCTAGTTGAATCTGATCCCTCCATAAGCTGATGTTGATAAATTGACATAATTTGAGGGTCACTCAATATGATCTTATTCATCAGCATGGTCATCAGAAGATGGTCACACAATGGTTCTTTGCAAACTGAACTAGATAATCACTTGACAATGTTGAATGAATAGAAGCTAGGATTCAGGCTGTATTGCTTAGTCAAATTTTGATCTATATTGAATAATTTTCACTGTTTCAACTCTTAAGAGTTGAGTCCTCCCAAAAATTTTACTCAATAAAATCAAATATCCCTTGGTCTAACTTTAATTTCAAATGCATTCTGTAGTTGGCCTTCTGTGCTACATTCCCTACAATTTAATTCTTAGCTGGATTATTACAGGAAGATGGGGCCCTGCCGCCGGCACTTTGTTGCTGCCTCTGCCCAATGTTAATCAAATGACTGCCAATCTTAGAGTTGTTCCTCCTAAATATGAAACTAAAACTTTGGTTCTATTCCAATGTCCTTAATTTTATGCTAAAGATACTCTGATTCTCTTGCAGGCTATTTATCTCAGGCTTTTTGGTTAGGGTTAATCATTTTGCTTAACCCTAGTATATCATTTGGAAATTTTAAAAAACAGTATTTGAAGCTGTGTTGGTGGTTAATCATTAACTCCATTTGGATTTGGGTGGAGATTCCCCATCAATTGAAGACAGCTTCTTATTATTTGGCAATTTCTGTCACATTGTGAGCATTGCTGTGGCATTGTTGATTGGATTATCTCTAATTGTTTTCAAAAGCAGGTGACACCATGCCAATAGATAGTCCAAATTAATTAGTGTTTTTTTCCAGGGGGAGCAACAAGAGTTGGAGGGTCTTCAGGGAAAGCTATTACAAATCTTTCATTCACAGTGTGAGCCAAATCCCCTAAAGAATTGAAAAGCTTGGCCGGCTTTTGGGTGTGTTTTTTAGTGCGGCAAGAAAAAAATGTGGGATACAAAGCCAAAGGGGGCAGTTAATTTACAGCTGATAATCAATTTTGGGTATGAATGGACCACAATAAGGAGGGGATACCTCCTAGAATGGAATAAACTTTTGAGCAATTCCCCTATAAAAACAAAATTAGGGAAGTTCAAAACAAGCTGTGCAAAATCTTGGCAGCTTACATTGCCAGAGACTTTATCTGGTGGTATACCTGGGGTGATTGTTTTAGGTGATAATTAATGAGAGCACTAAGAATGTGGAGTGTGTTTTGTCATCCATAAATAATATAAGGTGCCTACTCAATATACAGTATTTTTAAAAGCTATGATGATAACCAAAAATAACTCAGATTTAAAAAAAATTATTTCAGATTTGAATGAGATCCAAGTCACATGAGATTCAGGATTAAATTAATTTAAAAAAAATTCAGTTAATAAATGAACTGTCAAACAAAAACAAAATTTTACTAGTGCATTATACAAAGTTATATCAAATATCAAGCAGTGTTGTTTAAATCACAAACAAAATGAACTGACACAACAAGTGAGATAGAAGGATGCTATTATGGAGTATATTATAATCCAATTAGGATTCATATGAGGCACCAACAGAAGGACTAAAATGAAACAAAATTTGGGAAGTCTAGAAGCAAGATTCAACAAGCATGAAACAAAATAAAGTCACACAAGATGTGTAGTGTGAGCAGCCTAAAATAGAAATATAACAGTTTAACAGCCAATCAACAGCTATCTAATTTAGGAACAACACATTTTATTCATTTTCATGGATTTGTATTTGTGTATAATGGTTTTGAGAACCTTCTAAATATGGACTTGAGATTACAATAAAAATAAATCATATAATTTTAAAATTCTACTTTTAGTAATTTTATCCCAGGTTTTTACTAGCAACATTTTTGACAGCACCAGCAACCAAGCCAGTAGCAGCCAAGCCAACTTCAACAGAGACAAGGCTCAGAATGTGGAGGCACCCGTTTATACCCAAGCCTTTGAGGCAAGTAACAAGAAAGCTGACCTGTACCTGACCCCCAACCCATATGGCTTTGACTTTTTCAGCAGTCACGTAGTGTCTAGCTCTGCCCCTGCTCCTGTACCCACCCCTGCACAAGCTACCTGTCAACCAATCAATCAATCAATCAGGATGGCAACCTCAATCCAGAACAAAAAGCTGCCACCACCTAACCTGCCCCCTACACCCAATCAGGCTTCAGCTCCTGTGTCCCAGTGCCCCAAGCAACAAATTATCACTGCCTGAATTCTCCTGGAAATTGTGGCACTGAACCTACAGGGTCTGTCCTGGGATCAGATAGCCAGCCAATTGAAATTCACCTGGGCTACTGTCATGTAGGAATTCAACAACCTGATTAATAAAGGGAATCTGATCAGGACAGCCAAGAAGCCCAAGAAGGCCCCCAAGTTTCAAGTCACAGAAGCCTATCCAATAATGCTTGACCTCCTCCAGAGGGACCCCAAGCTTCCCTTGACCCAGGTCTGAAATAAACTTGTGCACCATGGCATTTGGGTGTCTGAGTGCATGGTGCAGCTCTGGATATATGGAAAGGTGGCTTCAATATGGGTTCTTAACAATGTTGCTGGCAACCAATGGGATGGCACTGAGGATTCCCTGTATGATCATGCCATCAAATCCACCTTAGTATAATTATTAACCAGTCTAACATATGATATCATGTAAATCTCTTACTGTAAGCTATCCATAGCTTTTGACAATTTTGGTGAGCAAGGAAAAGCAGCCACCAAGAATAGAAGGAAGAAGGTCAAGAAGGGGACATTCATTGATGCATTTCTGGCTGTTTCAGCCAAGGGGTTTGTCTAATATTAGAAAACCCCAGATTTCACCAATAGCTACAAGTAAAGCCACATTCTCAGTGGATTACTCAACTCCTGGGATGGCTCAAATTCCAAGCACCAGGTTTTCTTGAGCCACCAGATGGAGGTTAGCTCCTCCACCCTTGAGGCTATCCAGGGACACGGGCACTAGGCCTCAGTCTACCCTGCCAGCCATGCAGACATCCATCTGGGTGATGTTAAGTTCTTCAACATTGGAGACACAGTACAGGAGCGCCGCCCTCAGGCTTTTAATGATATTTATCTTGGGGTCCTTAACCACAAGTCTCTCTTTGGTTGTCAGATGGTGGCAGACTTGTTTGCCCAAATTGTCTTCAATGTGAATATGGGCAACCAATCACAGAAGGAAAAGCGCCTCACACCCTGTGTCCCTGCCACCTAACAGCCAATCATGTCAATGACTGATGAGGGGTATAATGATATATATGGCAGCCATCACACAAATTTCTCCTGCCTCCACCCCCACTACGCCCTGCCTTCCAGCCCCACCCACCCAATCACAGACCCCCAGGAAAGCACCAGCTCTACACCTTCCCTCCTGCACTATTCTTCATAATAGGCATCTCTCTTCCCTGCCCCCCAATACACTCCCTGTCACCAAACATTTTCTATTTATATTATTTTATTCTGAATTTCAATTGTTCATGTTCTCTTTGTTTATAGTTAGTTTTATTCTTTGTGTTCAGTTTATTTCTATAAGGTCATGTTTATTATGCTGTGTATCTAGATCCAGTTATAGTTATTTTTAGCACCCAAAGGTACCCCTTGTGAAAATATTAACAACAATTTTGTGGTTGTTGAAATTTGAATTGGAAAATTATAGTTAATTGTGTTCATATAAAGTTGTTACTGATCCAAATTCAAAACCTTAATGATAAACTTTAAGCCAATCAGGAGCTGAGTGATAAAGTGATTGTTGTAACATAAAGGGTCATTCAATAATTCTATGGTGAATGTGCGCTAATTAATATGATTGGCTGGTTGTTTTGCCATTGTGCGCCATTGTCACTGTGGCAAGTTATTGGTGGACTAGTGCCCAATCAGCCGCTGGGTTATCACTCTGCTCCTGATTGGCTTAAATTTTATCATTAAGGCTTTGACTTTGGATAAGTAACAACTTTATATAAACACAATTAACCTATAAGTTTCTAATTTAAATTTTGACAACCACCAAATTGTTGTTAATATTTTCACAAGGGGCTGTGCAAAGTGCCAAAAATAATATGACAATTAAGGAAACAATGCCAACAAAAAGCAAACAACACATATTGAGTTGAGCGTAAAACATATACACAATGGGTTAAAAATGGGATATTGGAGTAATGTGAAAACAAACAGGAATAAACAAAGAGGCAATAGTATCAGAATAACACAGAGCTTATTGGGATGAAAGCTATAAAAACATATGGAAAGGTTTGTGAAAAATCAATGAGAGAATTGGAGAAGCTTTTGAAGGATCTCAACTCAGCAATTGCCAAAATCAAAGACATTGACTGCAGGGTCAAGGCAAAAGTAAAGGCCCCCATCCTTACAGGGGACAAGATTGACAAAGTGTCTTCCAAGGCACTTATGGCCAAGATGCCAGAAATCTCTGAAACAACAAAAAAAGCTTTTTAAATGTCCATAAGACTGTTGTGGAAGGCCTTCAATTCAAGTCCTTTGCCCTCTCTGTGCCGTCCGTCTGGTTTGACAGCCCTGAGATGTATGCCCACCTCAAACCAGCCAAGCAAGCCAGAACCAAGGACATATAATTGCCAGCGCAATTGCTTACGCCAAGAATTGCTAAGCCGCCAGCAAGGAGGAAACACACAAAGGTAACATAAAAAGATAAAACTAATAAAATTTGTAAATTCTTACCTTTTTTAGAAAACATAGATGGTGAAATCTGCCATGCCCTGGTCCTGTTTGTCCCCATCACATTTTATGCCAACTACGCCAATCATGTGGCTAGGCAGCTGTTTCTGCCCCCTATCTTGCAGGAGCTGGAGGACCACATCTACGGGTCCTTTCCTATGTTGCAGGAGGCCTTATCTGAGCTTACACATGCAAAGGGGGCGTCTGAGTGGGCAGTTACTGCCTACAAGGATGCCCAACTGGTCCATCTGGACCCAGTATTCCTCAGTGAAGTTTACTGTGTAAACTCCATTGAGCTTGTTTAGGACATCCTGGAGACGCTCCCATTCAAGAACATACTGGAGATGGGCCAGGCCCATGCAGCTGCTTGCTTCTGCTACCCCTTGGATCATAAGCTCTCTTGCCTATTGGAAAACTTTGAGCGTGTGATGGGTAAATTGGCTGTTGCAGACGCAACAGCTGTAAAGAAAACCAAAATCCTCCTTGCCAACTTTGGGCTGGCATGGAGTGCCAACAAGACAGGGGTCCCTTTGACAATGAATCTCACCTTTTTTAAAACAAAACATGAGAAGAATATTAGTACCATGTTCAATAAGCTATGTGAGTTTACCAAAACCTTTGCTGTACAAAGGCTTCATCTTGTTGTCTACCTTGGGTATCTCTTCTACTTTGGAATGGGTTCCAGCATGGAGGAATGTGGGTTTCCTGGTCACCAGTCCTCAAAGTGTGACCTGGGTCATAGCCAGGGACCGGCTTGGAGGAGTTGTCATTCTCCAACAGTGGTGAGTGGCTGGTTAGGAGCTTATATTTGATCTGCATAAGAGCAAAATTTTCCAGTACCTTCCCAATTACCAGGCAAGTGTCTCCATCATACTGTCAGGAACCCTTTTCCTGACTCATTTTTAAATGTGACTGAAGGGTCATTATTTATTAACTCAAAAACACAAAACAACAACATTTTCAACACTTGTGATCCTTTCAGCTCTTCCCAGACCAAGGATCAAACCCAGGACTCTAATCAGGAAGAGAACATTAAACCAAAACCAGGCAATTCCTTTAAATTACCTATTTATTACCCACCAATTCAATCTGACCTTGAATTTGAAAACCGTTTCAAAAGCAAAAAGGTTAATATTGAGAGTGATAATGTCACTTACCGCTCTGATTCTGATTGGCTGCTTGATGCCAATTGTGTGATTAATAACCCGCTCTCTCCATATATGAACCAGACTCTGTATAGTAGGATATGCAATTAGTAGGATTCATTCTGCTTAATTAGCTTCTACTTGCCAATATCCTTGTGGTTCCAGCTTTGCCATCAACTTGTTATGCCTATTATTAAGATACACTGTATCTCATACTTGAAACTGGTAAGTCATACATGATAGACTCATGAAAATCTCCTCTATTCTCCCAAATATCCACCCAAATATTTCAGCCTTATTATAAGGCTATATAAGTGACCTTTTCTTATTTCACTTCAATTGTTCCAAAAATAAAGATTTTTACTCTTCTAGCTACCCCTCCATTTTGATAACACTCCTTTTCTGAAGCCATGAGGGGAATTCTTTTCCTATCTTGGTTTCTAGCCTACTTCTTGACCAAGGTGTACACCTTGGAAAACCCAACTCCAACAACCAACTGGTATAATTCCTCTCCAGATGACGCCCACCAGAAGGAATCCCTTGCCAATGGATGGTTCAAATATCCTTCTGGACATTGGGGACGTAAATTCCACTATGGTTGCTTGTTTGCTTCCTCACCCACTGAACCTACTCTGGTTAGACCTTACGCCTCATTTTACCTCTTGGCGTATTTGGTGGGCTACTATCTACTTGGGCAATTCAGTTCTATGTTTGGAAGGTTCTCTTATCTAGGACAACTTGGACATCTTGCGATGGTCACGGTTCCTATTGGCTTGGTCATATCAGGCTTGAATAAAGGGGCCTTGGCCCATCAGCTGGGAAGTTTATTCCCCGCAAAGTGGGTCCCTGACAGTTTGTTTGAACCCATTTTGAGCTTCTTACTTAGAAGTTCAGAACCAACCCCTGCAAACTACCTACTCTATACCGCAATTATCAAGAGTCTTGTGGTCACCTTGGTTACTACCATCATCAGCCTGACCATCTATCATCTGGTTTGCCTTTCCCTGCAGACCAGAACCGCTGCTACTGCCAGTGCAATAGCTCCTCAACAGTTTCAGAAACAAACCGTGGTACTAAACCAGATTTCTGCAGTATCTCCAGACAACAACAAAGGTAACAAGATCCTAATGCTCCTGGCCTTCTCACAATCCCTGTTTGAAACATTGCTGGCACAATTCCAGACTGACACACAGAAGGTCCATCACATTGCCAAGAAGCTCACAGGCAAGGCTTGTGTCTGGTACGCCAAGGCCACCCTCCAAGGAGAGAAATTACTCAATAACTACCCAGCCTTTTGTGACTCCTTATTGTCTACTGTAGTGCCAGCACAAACTACCAAAGAACTCTGAGACTGCATAATGACCTTGTACCAAGGCAGAATGGCCACTAAGGACTACATTGAAGAATTCTTACGTCTCAAGGAAGCAATTGGGATGACAGATGCCAAAGCTTGCTACCTCTTCCAGAAAAAATTATCTCCAGAACTCAAGAACTTCTTAGATCACCATGTACTTCCCGACAAGTTTTCTGAGCTTACCAAAGAGGTATTGAAATGGTCCTCCAAGGTAAAGCAACTCCCTTCTTGGAATAATACCAAGACTATGCCCGCCCGTAACTTACCCTCCCCTGCCGAGGTTCCCAAGGGACTAGTTCCTAAACCCGGGGGAGGGTATCAGTTAGCCCCTGAAGAGAAAAAACAACAAGTCCGCAAAGGATTGTGCCTCTACTGTGGAAAAACAGGACATTTGGCTAAAGATTGCCAGGCACTCTCAAAGGTACAATCCACTTCAGGCCATCTTCTTTTGACCACTGATGCCAATAAATCTTCCACTCAGTCTTACGCTCTTTTGCCCGTTTTTCTAGACCATGAATTTGGCACTACAGCCAGCTATGTACTGATTGACACAGGAGCTATGGGGAACTTCATTGAACAAGATCTTTTTACTTCATTAGGGTTGGAGACCTCAGGTCTAGCCTCTGTAAGACTTGCTGAAGGTACCCCTGCCCAGGTAGGACGCCTAGTCAAGCCCCTCCACGCTCAGGTAGGGAAGAAATCATACCACCTACCCACCTCTACGCTCTCCAACTTGGCCTTTCCATTGGTATTGGGTTTTCCCTGGTGTCAGGAAGCCAAGTTACAGTTCAATTGGGACACCAACTTGGTCACGCTTCACTCCCACAGACAACCAACCACGGTGCCTCTCAAAAAACCTTATCATCAAGTACCAAAGAACTTTGCTGCCTACTTAAACTCCCTACTTCTTGTGGGGAGCCCAACACCTGATTCTATTCCGGAGGAAATTCAAGACTTAAAAGCAGCCTTTAGCAAGGAACTCTGCTCTGTCCTTCCTGAACAAAGACCATCTGACCTTAGAATTGACTTGATACCAGGCTCCTCACCCACCTGGGGAAAGCTTTACCCCA
Organism: Entomophthora muscae; assembly: GCA_014839935.2. Taxonomy (NCBI): domain Eukaryota; kingdom Fungi; phylum Entomophthoromycota; class Entomophthoromycetes; order Entomophthorales; family Entomophthoraceae; genus Entomophthora; species Entomophthora muscae. Next base: position 28,483 of record QTSX02000093.1, read on the forward strand.
TGAACCAAGCACAGGGAATTGCAATGAAGGCGTACCTTGACAAAAACTTATTGAAAGGGTTTATGCGCCAATCCAACTCCCCATGTTCATCACCCATGTTCTTTGTAGGGAAAGCAGATGGGACCTTGAGACCTTTTGTAGACTTCACCAAACTAAACTCCATAACCATTAAGAACCAAAACCCCTTACCATCTGCAGAGTCCTTGACCGACTGACTTACCCACGCCAAGGTTTTCTCTAAACTAGACCTCTGCAGTGCTTATAACCAAATATGTATTGCTGAAGGTCATGAATGGAAGACGGCAGTTTGCACTCCCTTTGGGCTCTATGAATACCTTGTGATGCCTTTTGGGTTGAGTAACGCCCCTGCAGCCTTTCAAGGCCTAATGAGTGAGGTTCTCTTCCCTCTACTTGATCTCTGCGTTTTTGTCTACCTTGACAATATTCTGGTATACTCGCAGAACAAGGAGGCCCACATGAAACACCTACAAGAGGTCCTCCAACTACTCATTGACAACCGTTTGTTCTGTAAGCTTGAAAAATGCAAGTTATTTGTCACTTAGATTGAGTTTCTTGGGTACAAGATTAACCCTGGAGGTTTTGCAGTTGCTCCTTCCAAGATCCAGGCAGTCCTGGACTGGCCTAGACCTACAACATGCACCAAGCTTTGTGGCTTCTTGGGCCTTGGAAATTTTTGCCACAAGTTTATCAAGGACTTTTCTGCTACTGCTCTCCCTCTCACGCACCTTACTTCTGAGAAGGTCCCCTTTTTCTGGTCACCTGAAGCCGATCTGGCATTTGAAACCCTCAAGAAGCAATTCACCTCGGCACCAGTTCTTCTCCGTCCGGATCCTGAACGCCAATTTTTTTTGGACACAGACGCCTCTGACTTTGCCCTAGGAGGGGTGTTGCTGCAGCTTGGGGAGGATAGTGAACTCCACCCTGTGGCGTTCTACTCCTATAAGCTGCTTGACTAAGAGAGAAATTACCATGTATACAAGAAGGAACTATTTGCCATTGTCAAATCCTTGGACCCCTGGCGTCACTACTTGGAAGGAAGTAAATTCCCTGTTCTAATCAGAACCAATCATAAGAATCTACTATATTTCACCAAGAAGAGAAAGGTTAGCCCACGTCTGGCACAATGGGCTATAGATCTGCTTGCCTTTGACTTCAAGATTAGTTATACGCCAGGACACAAGAATGTAGTACCTGACGCCATCAGTAGACAAGAGGATTTGGATGACCCAAGTCAGTCTTACGTTAAACACAATGAACGTGCCATACTCTCTGAAGATCAGTTCCTCTCCCACATCATGACTATAGCTTATTTATCCACCTTGGATCAGGACATCATAGCATCTCAACTCCTCAATAAGGATAAAATTCCCACTGGGCTTACACTAAACAACAGATCTTGGTCAAAGAATGGAAGCCTTTATGTACCAACCAATGAACACCAACAAGCAATCCTGGAAAGCTTCCATGACTCCCCTCTCACAGGACATGGAGGCATTTGCAAAACGGTCAAGAGAATCCAACAAAGATACTGGTGGCCTAATCTGAAGAAGACAGTTGTTGAATACATCCCCACATGCGTGCTGTGTGGCCGCAAAAAACCCTCCACCATGAAGCCCCAAGGACTACTCAAACCTTTGCCCATTCCTCAATGCCCTTGGTATTCCATCTCCATGGATTTTATTGTAGACCTTCCAGAGAGTGACAACATGACCGGCATCTTTGTGGTAGTAGATTGGCTAACCAAATATGCTATATTTACCCCCTTCAAGCGCGCAACAGCAGAAGACACTGCCAACATGTTCTTCACTCATATAATTGCCAACCATGGAATTCCCAATAACATCATCTTGGATCAAGGTACTCAATTCACATCCAAGTTCTGGCAGTTCCTAATGAAGACCTTACAAGTTAAAACTCTCATGTCTACATCCTTCCATCCTCAGACTGACAGACAGACAGAAAGGGTTAATCAAGTACTGGAAGGTTTTCTCAGGAACTATGTGAACTTGCAACAGGATGATTGGGTAAGCCTACTCCCGCTTGCCCAACTATGCTACAACACCAACCACCATGATTCTATTGGAGTATCCCCCTTCTTTGCCAATTATGGATATAACCCAGAAGACCTCCCCAAACCAACCACTGAAGACACAATCTTGTTGGCACATCAATGGGCAACCTCCTTACTCAAGAATCATCAACAACTTAAGACACAACTGGAAAAGGCGGTCCTACAGTATAAGAACCAAGCTGATAAACATCAAAGAACCCCAGAAGACATCCAAGTGGGAGACTATGTGTTCCTCAGTGAAAAGAACCTCAAACTGGATATTCCAGGTCGGAAACTAGGGCCAAAGAAGATTGGCCCACTGTTGGTCATTGAACAACGCTCTGATGTTAATTTCTGACTCAAACTCCCTGCTGGCTCCTCTGCCCATGATGTTTTCCATGTTAGCCTTCTGTCCAAGTTCAAAGGGTTACCATCTGACATGGATCACAAGGACCCTCCTCCTATCATCTTGAACCATACTCCAGAATGGGAAGTAGAAGACATCCTCAATCACCGCACCTTGCAAGGCAAACTTCAATACTTGGTCAAATGGAAAGGGTACAAAGTAGAATCCAACTCCTGGGAACCAGAAGAGAATCTAGAGAATGCCCTGGAAGTCCTCTCACGCTACAAAGAGACTCAGACAGAGAGGGCCTTCCTGGGGAGGATAGTGTCAGGAACCCTTTTCCTGACTCCTTTTTAAATGTGACTGAAGGGTCATTATTTATTAACTCAAAAACACAAAACAACAACATTTTCAACACTTGTGAGCCTTTCAGCTCTTCCCAGACCAAGGATCAAACCCAGGACTCTAATCAGGAAGAGAACATTAAACCAAAACCAGGCAATTCCTTTAAATTACCTATTTATTACCCACCAATTCAATCTGACCTTGAATTTGAAAACCATTTCAAAAGCAAAAAGGTTAATATTGAGAGTGATAATGTCACTTACCGCTCTGATTCTGATTGGCTGCTTGATGCCAATTGTGTGATTAATAACCCGCTCTCTCCATATATGAACCAGACTCTGTATAGTAGGATATGCAATTAGTAGGATTCATTCTGCTTAATTAGCTTCTACTTGCCAATATCCTTGTGGTTCCAGCTTTGCCATCAACTTGTTATGCCTATTATTAAGATACACTGTATCTCATACTTGAAACTGGTAAGTCATACATGATAGACTCATGAAAATCTCCTCTATTCTCCCAAATATCCACCCAAATATTTCAGCCTTATTATAAGGCTATATAAGTGACCTTTTCTTATTTACTTCAATTGTTCCAAAAATAAAGATTTTTACTCTTCTAGCTACCCCTCCATTTTGATAACACTCCTTTTCTGAAGCCATGAGGGGAATTCTTTTCCTATCTTGGTTTCTAGCCTACTTCTTGACCAAGGTGTACACCTTGGAAAACCCAACTCCAACAACCAACTGGTATAATTCCTCTCCAGATGACGCCCACCAGAAGGAATCCCTTGCCAATGGATGGTTCAAATATCCTTCTGGACATTGGGGACGTAAATTCCATTATGGTTGCTTGTTTGCTTCCCCACCCACTGAACCTACTCTGGTTAGACCTTACGCCTCATTTTACCTCTTGGCGTATTTGGTGGGCTACTATCTACTTGGGCAACTCAGTTCTATGTTTGGAAGATTCTCTTATCTAGGACAACTTGGACATCTTGTGATGGTCACGGCTCCTATTGGCTTGGTCATAGCAGGCTTGAATGTAGGGGCCTTGGCCCATCATCTGGGAAGTTTATTCCCCGCAAAGTAGGTCCCTGACACATACACTTGTATTTCAGCAGGCGCTAGCCCTTCTGTAGGTTGATACCAATCCTGTAATAGTCTAGCAAACTCTCCCCTGATAAACTCCCTTCCTCTATCTGTCATTTTAAGATGCCTAGTATCCTTTTCCCACTCCTCCTGGCAGACTTACTAGAGGCAAATTTTCTGCAACCCAAGCAATAGGATTCTTTGTCCCCTGGGCTAGGGTAGAAGATGTGTGGTAATTCACTCATATAACTTATCCTTTTATCACGGGAAATTTGGGTAGGGGTTGTAACAGGATTTTATTCACAGATAGAAGGAAGATCTCCTTAGAAACCTTCTGCTATACGGCCTTGGTATAGGGAACAATGAGGTTTTTTTGCCAGTACTTGGAGTCCTTTGACAATCTCTTGGAATCTTTGTACTTGGTCCTTGACTTCTGCACCTTGGTCTTTGGCTCCTTCTGTAGCTCTTGTGGCCTTTGTAATCCACTTTTTCCAGTCCCTTAAGAGTCTCAGATAGCTCCCCCTTTTATAGCTCCTTGTTTCAGACCAAAAACTTCTCTTAGAACTCTGGTTTTCAAGAGCTTAAACTATCCTGCTTCTTTCCCTCTACAATATATTAGACTTCAAAACTTACTTCAGCCAATGAAAGCCCTGAGTTTTCTGCTTCTGCTCCTCATTTTTTAGGCTCTAACTCTTAATTTAAAGCCCTCAAAACACTGATCAAACAGACTTTGGCTTGCAGCCAATCATATGCCTCAATTCAACGGTTTAGCCAAAAAGGTTTCCCCGGATGACTTGCTCTTGACCCTGGTTCAAATCTGAGGCTTTCTTGCTCCAGGTAAACAACTGCTCCGTGTTTTGAACAGTTTTGCCGTGATTCCTGTCATGTTTCCCTGGCAAATCTCAAGCACTTCCACATATGTTTTACTTAGGCAAATTTCAACCCCTCAATTTTACAACGTTTCTCTGTGTTTCTCTGTGTTTTCCTTAACGTTTTGAGACTTTGAACCCGCTTGCTGCTTGTCCTCTTGCCTCTCCTAGTTGTTTTTAGGAAATTTTGCCCTTTTGCCCTTACAATTTCTCCGTCCTATTTCCAGCCTCTTTCTGGCTCCCTTCCCCTCACTTCTTCCTTTAATAAATTAACAGTTTCAACACACTTTAGATCATTTTCCCTCCTCTTTCTTTTTAATTATATGATATTTAATCCTTTTTTAATCATACTCAGGCAGTATTAAATTATTATTTAACTGCTTCTTTTTTATATATTTCCCTCTCAAAAGACACTAAAATCAGTTCTTCCAGCCTCTGTATCCAGTTTGGCTAGTTTCTTCAGGCTATCTCCTGGTCCTGCACTCATATCCTCTTAGCTCTTCAGTCCTGCAACACAAAATTCTGGTCCTTTGGCCAACATCTTATCATCAACCAGTCCCTCAACAAATTATTACTAGGAACCTCCTTAGTTCCCTCTTCACACTGAACCATATTGGTTTCCATAATTCAATATGAATTAACAGTCTGTCAACTAGTCTTCACTGTGATCATACAGTCCTTCTTACTAGTCTTCTCTGTTAATTCTGTGAACCACCTTGGTTCTTTATCTCAATCCCTGTTACCAGAACTTTTAGACCCAGGCATGAGTCTACATTGAACTGGTATTTGACTGGGCCCTTGCAAGTGGCACTCCACTTAGGCCATTCAACCATAGATCAATGTCTATGTGTTATCTTTACTCACCCAGGTGATTAAGTCTGGGCTTTCAGTCACAGAGTAATCAGCTCTACTTCCCAGAGGCCTGATCACACCAAGTTCTGCAGCTTGCTTCTCTGAGCAAATCGCCTTGATGACACCTCTTGGAAAATTCATGCCCTCCAATGCTCACTTTGGGTTCCCCCCAAAGCTCCCATGGGGAAATAAACGAGGACACCCTACCAGTCTGTTAGGTAGAATGCTTGCTCACAGACCTCCTGTAAGTGTATCAGGGTATGTAGAGCCCTCAGAGCTCTTCCCCTCCCTGGCAGCCTGCGTTACCTGCCAGGGGTCCAAAACCTTCTCCCCCCAGACAGACAAAGTTCCCTGCTTGCTATCTCAGTCTTCACCCTTCTGCAGCCACATTTACCTGCTGGGTGAAGAACTATAGCCCAAAGCAGCCAATATCTTCTGCTGGGTGGAGGCAACACCTGCCTCTGGTAGTCCTTTGTTGCCTACCAGCCAGGCATTACTTACCCTAGTAGTCTTATGTTACCTACTAGGCTCATCTTACTTACCCCTAGTAGCCCTAGGTTACCTACTAGCTTACAGCGTCATCAGCTAACTACACATTGTCACTTTTCAGCATATTGTCTTTATTTGAAGCATAAAACCCTTGCCTGTAAAACAACACACATGTGGATCACCACAAGGACCTAGACAGGGTCCTTCTTTGGATTGACAAGTCCTGACTCTCATTGGACAGGAAGAAGGTCCCCCCAGGTAAAACTTGGTTGACCACATAATCCAAGACGCCCTGGTACTGGCAGGAATCTATGGGTTTGTAGCCCCACCATAGAAGCTGCTCCTGAACTCCCACCTCATCATACTCCCTTTTACTAGCCACCAAGAATATTTCAATCAGGGGTTATCCACCGTCTACAGTGTGGCAGTGGATGTTGTGTGCCACCTCCATTGCCAGATAGGTACATACCAAAGAACTCACTATAGGTGATCTTAATAAATTCTCTCATCCAAATAATTACTTTGCAATTTATAATATTTTTATTTTAATAAATTTTTCTAATTCTTATTTTAGCAACCAAGTTTTGCAAAATAAATCCTGGAGACAGTTTTCATAAAAGCATAATAATATATTTTAATAAAATATACTTCTGATTTGTACATTTTACATTTAATTTTTTAATCCCATTTTTATATTTATTTGATAAGAGTAATATAAATTATTCACGTAATCCAGTATCAATTGTTTGGGATAACCTCAGATGCCATAATAAAAAAATAATATAAAATAAATAAATTACTAACCTTCATTGATTGATCTTCTGAATGTGATTGTGGGCTTAGAAGCTTCTAAATATAAAATAATAATTAATAAATCTTTTATAGTAAATTAGAGAATATAAAAAAGTTGGAAAAGCTAAGCCTTTAATTGATTGGCTGTTTGGCAAGGCAGACAGGGATGAACAAATCAGTGTAGCCATAGAATTTGGCCACAGTCTCAGCTGGGGGGGTGTGGATCCCAGCTTGCAGCAAATCAAAGAGGTCCTCAGTCCCAGCTGGGGGGGTGTGGATCCCAGCTTGCAGCAAATCAAAGAGGTCCTCAGTCCCAGCTGGGGTCTCTTGCCTGAAAACTCATTTGAGCCACCCAAATACTTCCTTGATGGGATTTAGGAAGGGCAAATAAGCAGGGAGGAAGAGAAGGCGTAAATTTGCCATGACCAATTGCTGGGGACCCACTGCAATGCTGGTGTCAATCATTGGGAGTTCTTTAAGAATATCTGCCACCTTGTGGAGACCAACATTGTCCAGCATAATTACATTGGTGAATCCTAGGCTTGTGCGCCTCAGGTGCTCCTGGACCAATCAGAGGAATGCTAGAAAATTATGGCTGTTGTTGGAGCCTAGTATCATTTGATAGAGCTCAACCCCCTTTGGACCAGGATAGCCACCATTGAATATGCTGTGGCACAGACTGCAGCACGCCAAGCTACCCCGTCATTTGAGCCTTTTGGGACATACCCATATGCATTCTGCATAGACAAGGCAAATGCTGATTTGTCAATGCAATAGAATTTGATTGTCCCCTTGGCTTTGAGGGCAGTGTACGCCTCAGCGTATTTTTTCTGGGTCTCAATATTGGTTGGGCTATTTCAATTGTACAGAGATACCCTGAGCTTTTTCCAGGAAAAGTGCATTTGCTTCAACAGATGATAGTAAAATTAAATTGAGGCCTCAACCCCAAAAGTATATTTAATCATGGCCTGTATATTTGCCAGTTCAAGATAGCAATCTTGGGTTATCCACTGGTAGATTGCCCATTTTGCTCATTGGTGAGCATGGTTGACATGCGTAAGGATTTCTTCGCGGCAAGGACATGGCCAGTATTGATGAACTTGTTGAAGGTCTTTGAGGCATAATTGGGACCCACAACAACAAGAGCTGCGGCTGCTTTGTAGTCACCAGATTCCAGCATGAGACAGAGAAGGATGATCTGCTTGATATCAGGAATGCACTTCTGGGCAGGCTTAGTGGGCTCAGATGAACTGGGATCCTTATTGGTGACAAACTTGCAAGGCATGGGTACCTTGTTGTAGAAGGCTGCAACCTTTTTTAAAACCAGCTGTCCCTCATCAGTTCTGTAGAACTCAGGTTACTTGTCCTCTTCCTGGTTGCCATCACTGACGTAAAGCTCATAGCTAGTGTCAAGTACAGGCTTCACTTTTTCCAGCATGGCTGATGGGACTGACTCTTGCTGGTACACAACTTCAAACACATACAAAGTAAGTTCTACCTCCTTGTTTCTAACTGTTTTTGTTGTAGTAACCTTGGTGGGCTTCCGGGTCAGCTTGGGGACCCAAGGGTTGATGCTCCGTACCCTAGCAGCTTATGCTCCTTGAACTGGCTGTGTCAGTGCAGCGCCACTATCAAACTCTCCTATAACATCTCATTCCTGAGTAGGCACTTGTGTTGCACTAACTCTGTTCTTTGACCTGTGGGGCCAACTGCAACTGCAGCGCACAACAGGTGTATTGGTACTCTGTTGTTGTGTTCCTTTCATTTTGAGAATTTAATAAAATACTAAATAAATTTCAATTAAGTTACTCCATAACTTTAATTTTTGCTTTTACCTGAATATGGATATTTAATTAATATTCCCCTCATATCCCAATTATAGATTTTTTTATTTTTTTAATTAGTTGTTTTTGGTTTTACCACACACATTTTAGAACACCTAAAATAATTTCCACCCATTTTCCCAGATTTTACTGCCAAATTTAAACACCCAACACAATATTTTTAAATTTTTATTTCTTGGATTGTGTGCCCTATTTTAGATATATTGGTATCATTCTTGAGTACAGTTCATTGTACACAACTTTTGAGTGATTTTGTTTACTGTAAATTCAGAACCTGAACGTAAAAATGCGGGATTGTCAAATCCTTGGTCCAAATTTTGAATCTCTTTTGCGGGATGGCATTTTTTTAATTAAATTAATTTTTGTGAGTATTTATTTGAATATTTGAAAATGCAGGAACTCATAGACACTTTGCAAAGTTCAAGTTGAGCTGCATATTTCCTATGGACAAAATGAACCAACTGGAATCAGATTTGAAGCGTTCAAATCCATCAACCATTTTCATTAAGTTTACTATGTTTTTTGAAATTGCGGGATTGTCAAATCCAAGAACCAAATTTTAAATCACTTTTGAATGCCACTAGTAAACTCAGATATTAATTGCAGGAACTAGAAATTAAATTGAATGTACAGTAAGCACACTAGGAAACACCAACCCAAATCAAGAAGCTCCACCACAACTAAAATCAAATGAAAAATTCAATCTCATTAACCCTAATTAGACATAAAAAGTTATTAAACTTTAAAATCATCCAAACCCGGAAAGTATACAATATTATTCACTTCAAATCACGGATATAGAAACTCTACTACTATTCAAGGCTAAATCAAGAGAAAACAACTACCCACAACTAAACCAATAACTCCAAATAAATACATATTTAATCTAAAATATATATTTTTATTTTATTTTTATGGACCGTCAATCACATTCCCAACCTGCTCCTGCACCAGCCCGTGGGGCAGCCTGTCCACAAGGGCGTCCCAGAGGGTCCAAGAACAGACCCAGAACCCAACTCAAGGGGAGTCATGTCAATACATAGGCCTCCCAAGGTGTCATTGCCAGCCAACCACCTCCCGCGTCCCAGGCCCAATCAACCAGCTTGAATCCCAGGCAGAAGCCACTCTCAAGGCCTGCCACAAAAGTCTCCTACACCAGAGTCACTGGGAAAACTGAGGTTACTTACACCTCCACCGTGTACCCAGTTGTCACCTGGCCCTGCACTCTTGACCCAAGAGTTGCCACTTCCTGCCCCTGCATCTTTGATACCTCCTATGAGCCATTGACCACCACTGAAGAGCCATCTGCGCCTGTATTGTATGCCACCATTGACGGTGCCAGTGCAACCAAGCGTGATCCCACCTTCTACACAAAGGTCCCCATCCCCTGTGCTGAGCCTGGTAGCCAGGATGCTGTGGTACCTGCTAAGAGCTGGCGTCGGTTGACGGATAGTGAGTGTGAAGCTCTCCTCAACTGCTTGAACTGGGGAATGGCGGTTTGGGATATTGTGTCCCAATTTGGTGTCATGGCCAGGTACATTGCTGACATCAACACCAAGTATGGCAACACCAGGCAAATTGCCAAATCCACTAAGGCTAAGCGACAGCCAAAACTCTTGCAGCCTGTACACATCAACGCAATTAAGCAATGGGTAGCCAGGGATTGCCACCTGGACACACTTGCTGTCCAATCAATGCTTGCCACAGAGTTCAGGCTTTCTGTTTCTAAAACCCTTGTATACAAAACAATGGTTGATTTGGGCTTCTTGTGGAAGGTGCTCGGAGTTTCTCCATATAATAGGAACAGTGAAAAGACCATCAAGGATTGACACATTTATGCTGAGACATATCTGGCACTAAAGGAGACTGGGAATGTCCAGTTCTTCTACATTGACAAATTGTTGGTTTCCTCCTCACTCAGGTCTAGGCATGGGTGGGTCAAGAAGGGGTCCAAGGACGGTGTAGCCCATTGTGCAGCTGTCTGTTCCCAGACCTATTCCATGGTTGCGCTTCTTGGTCCTTGCGGGTTGGACCAATACCAAATGATCAAGGGTTCCCATAACAGCAGGACCTTTCTCAATTTTCTCCGAGCTGTCAAGGAGTACCTTCAGATAAATTACAGCGGCACAACCAACATTGTTGTGCTTGATAATGTTGGGCTCCACAAAGTGGATTTGGTTGTGTCCAAGTTCCCGCCAATTGATAAAAATAGCCATTCTGCCAGCCACTGCCTTGCAGACTGCCCAATGAGACTCCTCTTCCTTCCCCCATATTCCCCATTTCTTAACCCAATTGAGGAGGTCTTTGGGTGGATCAAGAATAAGGTGAAACAAGGCCTTCCTCAGGACACTGAGGACCTATTCAATATTCTTGAGGTCAGCCAATTTGTGATGCCACCCAATGTGGTGGCAGCTTTCTATGAGCACTCAGAATCCTTCCTCCCCAAAGCCCTGGCCTCTGAGCCAATCAGATAAATGGGTGCCCCGGTTTTATTTGTTTTTATTTATATTTATTTTGTTTTTATTAGGACTCAAATTACTGTTTATATATAATAATGTGACATTTGATTGTATTATAGACATTTAAGAATACTAGAAAAGGTAAGTAAAATTAATTATACTAGATAAGAGGGAATTTATTTTATGTGATGCACTGAATATTATTATTGGCTTTTGCGCTAACAAATAAATAAATAATAAAAAAAGATAGAAAAAAATAGTTTATTTAAATAATTGTGAATCATTTTGGTACTTTGACTTTTCTAAGCCACAAATTGGACCTTGCATATCATCATCTGCTCCTTGGTATTTCAGTGCCACTGTAGCTACACAACACGGCAACCAATGATTTTTATGTATTCCTTACTAATTTATACTTAGGACACAGTTCAAGTATATCAAATATGTTTATCAAATCATATTACAAGGGAAAGGTAATTTGAGTTCTAAACAATCACGTGTTTGGAACATAAGTGGAGCGGGCCGCATGATGCGGATAAATTCAATTCTCCATGTTGATCTTTGTGATAAATGGACCCAACCTCAACAAGATAATAAATAATAAATAAAAACATTTTTAACTTATTTTTAAATATTCAACGTGGCCGCAACTTTAACTATTATCTTGCAATATATTTAGATATATTAATACTATAATTTACCTACTAAAAATTAAAATAAAAAATAAAAATTAAAATAAAAAATAAAATTTTAAAATAAAAATATAATTAAAAATCTTAAAAGTTTAATAGTAAAGGTTAAATATTCAAAATACACCAATTTTTTATTTAATCGTGATTTATTCAATATTAAAATATTCCATATTAAAATATTAAATATTTTTAATAGTAAAATATTAAAATATATAATATTAATATTAAATGTTTACTATTAAATATTTTAATATTAAAATTTTAACAGTAAATATTTTAATATTAAATATTTTTATATTAAATATTTTACTATTAAAATTTTACAAGTAAAATTTTAAAATAGTGAAGTATTTAGTATTAAAATATTAATATTTAAATTTAAATATTTAAAATAAAATAAATTAAAAATAAAAAATAAAAAAGTTTTTTTTGCAAGGGAAAATTATTTATTGGGGGAATGTGAATTGCAAGAGAATGTGTTTATTCCAGGGAATTATACCCTGAAATTAAATTTTCAGCTAATGCATCTAATTGGGACCACATACTCTTCTGTATGTGGTGGATGACTCTGGTGCCAATTGCTAGGGGAGTGGCGCTCAGCACCCCAGTGGTGGCCAAACGTCTTATAAAAGGCAGACGGGTGAGGGAATCAATTAGCAGGTTTTTTTTGGGGGGGCACGTAGTGCCCGTATAGTGTTGCCAATGTGAATGAATCATAGAGGACGTGCTCAACTGTCCTGTATCCCTGTGGTGTTTTCTGTCTGTCAAGGGCTATGCAGCATATGTCAATCTGTATAGGTACATCTTCTAATTTTTTCACATTGGCTTTCAGTATGCAATAGAGCAGGATTCCCAGGTACACCGCAACGTGAATCCTTTGCAAGGTATATTTCTCCGAGAACATGCACAGTTTTTTGAATGTTTGTATTAACCTATTGATATAGGATGTTTGGTTGAACTTGAAGAGGGTACTGGGGGCGCCTGACTTGAATCTGCCCCCCAGGCCTCGGCAAATGATATCATTAAAGGTTTAAAACTATTCACAAGGACTGCATCCCTGACTTTATTTGATAGAGCCTTAAAAATTTCATTAAAAATTGCTGATTTCAGATATTTATTTCCTATTTGAAAATTGGTTTTTATTAAACTTTTTTTGTATTCTTTGATATTTGAGAATGGGAACCTTTGAATGCTTTCATATATGTATTCATCAAAGTTCAGTTTCAAATCCCCGCAAATTTCATTCATTTCTTTTATTTTGATTGTTGATCCTAATTTGTAGGCTTCTCTTATCCATGGCAAGCACTCCGCAGGTGGTTGATATTCCCTGATTTGAGCATCACTATTAAAAAACATATTCATATTCTGCTGAAAATTTTTATTTATTTGATTTTTATTTATTTGATTTTTATTTATTTGATTTTTATTTATTTGATTTTTATTTATTTGTTTTATAGGGGCCACCAGTGACTGTTAGCCCCCATAAAACCAACTTGGCGTAAAAGCCACCACTTCTGCGACCTCATCCCCATTCCTGGTGATGACTAAAAATAAATATAAGTAAATCATAAAAAGACTTACTGATTGTTTCCCCTGTGGCCCCCTCAGCCACAGGCGCCATATCAGCAAACTTCATGAGCGTTGGATGCTCTTCATTAATTTTCTTAGGCTTAATTTTTCTTATTCTTCTTGCAACTTGTGCTTCCTCTTGATTTCCATTTGATAAAGCTTCTGTATTTCTTGATGCACTTCTGCTTTTTTCTTGTGTTTCATTTTCATCTGTTTCCATTTGGTCGGTTTCCTCTTCATTGGTGTTGATTTCCTTTTGGATTTCTATTCCTTCTATTAGTCTGATCTTCTCATTGTTTTCTTTGGCCCCCTGCCAGAACTCCCACAAATTGTATCCCGTGTTGTTGAACTTTAGACTTGATAAAATAGTTCCCTGTAGATTAAGTAATTTTTCTTTATTTCTTTCATCTATAATATTTCCCAACTTGTTTAGAGCATCTTCTTTTGGTTGGATCAGTGGCTAGCCCTTGTCCCCTAGCTTTCCTGTCACTATTTCTCTGATGTTTTTCTCAATTTCAACAACCTTTTGCAGGTGAGCTTCTAATTTGTTGATTAAGTTATAGATTGATGACATTTTGTTTGAATTCCATCAAAAAACTGGCTTTTATAGTACTATCTTTGATGCATACATAATTTTGTCATCATCATTAATAAATTGAAGACAATAAACGTAAATATTGATTTAGAATATTGCAATTAGACGTCAACTATTGATATTTTGATATTATGTGCATAACTCAATGCATTTTATTTAATAAAATTCATTGTAAACAAGGCTATTCATTTTAATTTATTTAAATTGACTGTGTTTATCTTACAGAGCCATTAACGCTTAGTACAAATATTAATAATTAGTGCATTTTACAGCCTGTATATTTACCTATTGGAAATAATTCTGTAAACTTTTCAGTCAGATTTTGCGAGGTAATAATAATGTAATGTGTTAATAGAATACTGTTTATTGTCATTAATTGGCTGATTTTCTTTGATGTGGCAATTGTGCATTTTCTGATGTTTACGCACTAGTATCCAATTGGTTGGCTTCATATCCAATCACACAGGCAATAGGAAAACAAGCCGCCACCCCGACCACATCCAGTCTCGGGGTGGCGGCTTGTTTTCCTATTGTCTGTGCAATTGGATGTGAAGCCAACCAATTGGATACTAGTGTGTAAATATAAGAAAATGCACAATTACCACATCAAAGAAAATCAGCCAATTAATGACAATAAACAGTATTCTATTAACACATTACATTATTATTACCTCGCAAAATCTGACTGAAAAGTTTACAGAATTATTTCCAATAGGTAAATATACAGGCTGTAAAATGCACTAATTATTAATATTTGTACTAAGCGTTAATGGCTCTAATATAATGTGTTAATAGAATACTGTTTATTGTCATTAATTGGCTGATTTTCTTTGATGTGGCAATTGTGCATTTTTTGATGTTTACGCACTAGTATCCAATTGGATGTGAAGCCAACCAATTGGATACTAGTGCGTAAACATCAGAAAATGCACAATTGCCACATCAAAGAAAATCAGCCAATTAATGAAAATAAACAGTATTCTATTAACACATTACATTATTATTATCTCGCAAAATCTGACTGAAAAGTTTACAGAATTATTTCCAATAGGTAAATATACAGGCTGTAAAATGCACTAATTATTAATATTTGTACTAAGCGTTAATGGCTCTCTAATATAAACACAATACATTTTGATAAATTACAATGAAAAAGGCCACATTTACAATGTATTTTATTAAACTAAATACATTGAGTTATGCACATAATATCAAAATATCAATAGTTGACGTCTAATTGCAATATTCTAATGCAATATTTACTTTTATTGTCTTCAATTTATTAATGATGATGATGAAAATATCCTCGGAAATAAGTATATGCTACCACATCAAATGTACAACATTCTTTACACACGGAAACTTATAATAATGTAAAAAATATATTATTAATTATGAACTTAAAGAAAAAATCAATTTCAATAGTAGTCACCAAGAAAAGATTTATTTACTAATCAAAGGACAGGAAGGGGAGGGAATGGGCAGAATGAACATTGCCTTCATTTGCGCCTATGAAAGGGACAGCATCAGAGATGGTGGGGAGCAAATGGGTGGTTGCTTGGGAGTCAGGGTTGGAAGGCGGGTGGCTTGATCTTGATGGGGGTTGGGGAGGCAGGGTCTGTTGACTGGGGAGGGGCAGCAAGAGTGGTTTGCTTCAATTGCTCAAATTCTTCTTCCGTCACTTATGTGGGCTTGACAAAACAGATGGAGTGGCATGGGGGGAGGCAGGGGGTCCTTTCTGGACTTATCACTATCACTTGCATAGAAGATGATGAGATCAAATAAGTCCTGGACAGACACAGAAGGGAAAAGCTCATAACCCATATCAATTTGGGTGCATAGTTCATTGTAGGTGGCAGGCTTTAAGCGCCTGAGAGCAGAACCAAAATTGTAGAGACATACATCTGCAAGGTGCATGTTGGCGTAGTTGATGGGGTAGGACCAGCAGGTATGCCCTGCAGCCCTGATTTCTTGGGTAGCCCATTCCCGCTGCTCCATCTCTGCACTCAATACAACTGTGTGCATGGTGTTTTGGGCGGCCCACTCCTCCAGCATGTCCTTGAGCTCTGTCTGGTAGGCATACCCATCTACAGTGTTTGATATTGCCAAGTAATAATTGACACCCAATGGGGAAACTGCCAATAAAACACCAACAAACCAATACAAGATTGGGCTGCGCTTGTACACATCAGATTGGATGTGCTTCTCTCCAAAGTCTTGGATACTGGCCAAGATCTTAGCATACAACAGGAATATTACGTCATTACAGGCCCTCATTGCACTTCCTTTGATAAAATTAATAATTGTTGAATTGTAGGGGTTGGTATCCACTAAAATGGGGCCACTGAGAACTTGATTGAACAATATTCTAGCAGCAATCACGACTCTGTGCATCCATGAATTCACCGTTCTTTTGTTGGTGAAGATGCCGTGGAGTCCCAACTGGAGACGTACCTGGACCAGGGGCATCCATAGGTCACGTTCCATAATGGCCATCATGAGAGGGTGGGCTTTTTCACCTTTGGTTGAGGTACGAGCACCAGTTGGGGTCTTCTTGGCAGGGGGCCACAGTTGGCGTGGGCTTGCAGGGTTGCAGCCACAGTGGACTTTGCAAACCCCATTGCGGCCGCAATTTCCCCAAGGGACATAAGCTTCCCTTGCTTTTCAACCATTTTGAGAACAATGTCCGGAGTGATCAATTTTCTTCTGTGTCTTGAAGGCTGATTGGCTGGGGGAGGGACATGTCCATCTCAGGAACTGGCTGATGCCATCTGATTGGCTGTTTTGGGGTTCTGGGCTCTCTGAGTGACCCCATGGCTCAAATGGCTTGTTCTGGATGCCATCACTGATAAGGGATTTTGGTTAGCAGCTGCCTGTGCATGATGGGCAAACAGGGCCATGCTTGAGGACGCAGGAGAAAGAACACACTCCTGGGTAGTGCTTGCGGAGGGGCCTGCAGGTTGGGAGTGGCCATAGACAGAGGCTTCACTGTTATGAGACCCAGCGTAGCCCTGCATGATTTTGTCAAGGCCAGGGAACAGCTTGTTGACTTGGTTGGTTTTGGAAGAAGACATAATAAAAATTTATTAAAATTTTAAACTCAAGAAGAGGAATGTATATTTTAGTTTATTTATTGTTAAATATGTCAATTTTGTGAATATTACGCTCTAAATTTTAGCCGTCCTAAAATGGAATCGGGTGAATTTTGAGAATGCCTGTGCTTCCTAAAAGAATCAGCACAAATACACTCTAGATCCTTTAACATCCTTTTTGAGACACCCAAAAATTATATTTATTACAAATTCATTGCAATTATGATTTGAAACTTGGTTCTTGGATTTGAAAATCCCGCAATTTCAGATTTGTTAATTTTCACATGATGTCTATGATTTGTTTGAAATACAGGAAATCACAAATTGTACATTAGAATCCTGCATTCCTGATTCATGTATCCCGCATTTGTTTGCTGAGTTTTGTCTTTTGTTAGTTGAGTTATCTGTTCAAGAGATTCAAAATTTGCCAATTTAAATAAACCAAAAAAGTCAAATTAAATGGTGGATTTTATTAAATATTTTATTTTTCACTCAGCTGAGTTGCCCGCAAAAGTGATTCAAAATTTGGACCAAGGATTTGACAATCCTGCATTTTTACGTTCAGGTTCTGAATTTACAGTACATAGTGAGTTGCTATTGTATTTTAATTTTTGGGTTGCCTTTTGAATCACCTTTTTTGGGTGTATTTTGTCACCAATTCACATAGTAAACATATGTATACCAAAAGTCAACTCACACCATTTTGTTTGTGAATCAATGTATTTTGGATTGTATTTTGAATAGTTTTGCTTAGTGTGTGAGCACTTCTTTGCTGTGTTGACCCATTTTGCCCATTAAAGACAAAAATCACTGTTGACAGAGTTTATATTTTAACCTGATAGTTGGATTTTGTTCAAATCTGAAATCATTTTGTTTAAATCTGAGGTATTTTTGGTTGTTGCCATAGCTTTTAAAACTACTGTAAAAAAGATACCAGATGAGTAATGCTCATTTGAGTGATTCATCCAGGATTCTCTTATACTGGATGAGATCAACAGGTTTCAGGTGCCACCCAAGAAGCTAATCCTGGAAATTTAATATATCTGCCCCCCTTCAAAAACAGAAGGTTGGAATGAGAGCAAGGTATCAACAGCACCCTTGCAGTTGCTGCCCAGATCTCCTGAAAGCTCTAACAAAATGTCCTATTATTTGACCAAACCTGATAGATTTATAATAAACTTTATATCAATACAGTAGTTTTAAAAGCTATGGCAACAAGCAAAAATTCTTTGGATTTAAACAAAATGTTTCAGATTTAAACAAAATCCAAGTCGCGCGAGATTCAGGATTCAATTAATTTAAATATTTTGGTTAATAAATGAACTGTCAAACAAAAAACAAAATTTCACTAGCCCATCATACAAAATTATATCAAACATCAAGCGGTGTAGTTCAAACCACAAATGAAATGAACTACACAACAACTGAAATGGATGGATGCTATTCCGGAGTATATTATAATCCAAGCAGGATTCATATGAGGCACTGACAGAAGGCTAAAGTGAAACAAAATTGGAGAAATCTAGAAGCAAGATTACACAAGCACAAAACAAAATGAACTCACACAAGATGTGTAGTATGAGCAGCCTAAAATAGAAAAATAACAATTTAACAGCCAATCAACAGCTATCTAATTTAGGACCAGAGGCATTTTATCCATTTTCATGGCTCCAGATTTGTATGAAAAGGTTTTGAGAACCTTCCAAATATGGACTTGAGATTACAATAAAAATAATTTGTTAAATTTTAAAATTTCTACTTTTAGTGATTTTATCCTAGGTTTTTTACAATGGTTTTTAATAACAACATCTTCAACGGCGTCAGCAGCCAAGCCAGCTTCAATGGAGGTGAGGCTCAGAAAGTAGAGGCACCCGTTTACACCCAAGCCTTTGAGGAGGATAACAAGGAAGCTGACCTGTACCTTACCACCAACCCCTATGGCTTTGACTTGTTTGAGAGTCACTTAGCGTCTAGCTCTGCCCCTGCTCCCACACCCACCCCTGCACAAGCTGCCTGTCAACTAACCAATCAGGATGTCAACCCTGATTTGGAACATCTTTCTGCCACCAGCCAACCTGCTCCCCCCTCAGCCAATCAGGCTTTAGCTCCTGCTGCCCAGCGCCCCAAGCAACAAATCATCACTGCCCAAATTCTTCAGGAAATTGTGGCACTCAACCTGCAGGGTCTTTCCTGGGATCAGATTGCCGCCCAGTTACAATTTACCCAAGCCACCATAATGCGGGAGTTCAACAACCTAATGAATAAGGGGAATCTGATTGGGACAGCCAAGAAGCCAAAGAAGGCCACAGAGTCCCAGATAACTGAGGCCTACCCAATAATGCTTGATCTCCTCCAGCGGGACCCCAAACTTCCCTTGACCCAGGTCCAGAAGCAGCTTGCGCACCATAACATATGGGTGTCTGAGCGCATGGTGCAGCTCTGGATGTATGGGAAGGTGGCTTCCATATGGGTTCTTACCAATTTTGCGGCAACCAATGGGATGGCGCTGAGGATTCCCTGTATGATCCTGACATTGAATCTACCCTGGTCCAATGCCTGACTAGTCTGTCATATGAAGTCATGTTCATCTCTTACTATAAGCTATCCATAGCTTTTGATGATTTTGGCACCCAAGGAAAAGCCGCCACCAAGAATAGAAGGAAGAAGGTCAATAAGGGGACTTTCATTGGTGCATTTCTGGCTGTTTCAGCCAAGGGTTTTTTCTAATATTGGAAACCCCCAGATTTCACCAATAGCTACAAGTAAAGCCACATCCTCAGTGGATTGCTCAACTCCTGGGATGGCTCAAACTCCAAATACCGGGTTTTCTTGAGCCACCAGATGGAGGGAAGCTCTGCCGCCCTTGAGGCCATCCAGGGACACGGGCACCAGGCCTCAGTCTACCCCGCCGGCCATGCAGATGTCCATATGGCTGATGTTGTCTTCTTCAACATTGGAGATACACTACGGGAGCACCACCCTCTGGCTTTCAACAACCTCTATCTTGGGGTCCTTGATCACAATTTTCTCTTTGGTCACCAAATGGTGGCTGACTTGTTTGCACAAATGGGTTTCCATGTGAACATGGGCAACCAATCACACAAGGATAAGCGCCTCCCACCCCGCGCCACAGCCACCTACCAACCCATCCAGCCAATGACTGATGAGGGTTACAATGAGCAATCTAGCGGTCATCACGCGCAATCCTCCTGCCTCCACCCCTGCCACCAACACCCCCCCCGCCCGCAAACCCAACCCATCCAACCCCAGACTCCCCAGGCCAGCACTGCCTCTACATCCTCCTTCCCGTGCCATTCTGCCTACTAGGCATCACTCTCCCCTGCCCCAATAAACCCCTGTCACCAAACATTTTCTATTTATATTATCTTTTTTTTGAATTTCAATTGTTCATGTTCTCTTTGTTTATAGTTGGTTTTATTCTTTATGTTCAGCTTATTTCTATAAAATCATATATTTACTAAGGTGTGTATCTAGATCCTGAACACAGTTATTTTTAGCATTCAACCATAGCCCCTTGTGAAAACATTAACAACAATTTGGTGATAAGCTAAATTTGAATTAGAAAATTATAGGTTAATTTTTTTTAGATAAAGTTGTTACTGATCCAAATTCAAAACCTTAATGATAAACTTTAATCCAATCAGGAGCCAAGTGATAAAGTGATTGTTGTGACATAAAGGGACATTCAATAATTCTTTGATGCATGTGCGCTAATTAATATGATTGGCTGGATGTTTTTCCATTGTACGCCATTGCTGCTGTGGCAAGTTGTTGATGGACTAGTGTGCAATCAGCTGCTGGGTTAGCACAAGTCCATCAACAACTTGCCACAGCAGCAATGGCGTACAATGGAAAAACATCCAGCCAATCATATAATTAGCGCACATGCATCAAAGAATTATTGAATGTCCCTTTATGTCACAACAATCACTTTATCACTTGGCTCCTGATTGGCTTAAAGTTTATCATTAAGGTTTTGAATTTGGATCAGTAACAACTTTATCTAAAAAAAGTTAACCTATAATTTTCTAATTCAAATTTAGCTGATCACCAAATTGTTGTTAATGTTTTCACAAGGGGCTATGTCAAGCGCTAAAAATAATATGGTAATCAAGGAAACAATGCCAACACAAAGCAAACAACACATATTGAGATGAGCGTAAAACATATACACAATGGGTAAAAAGATGGGATAATGTGATAAACAGGAAAACAAAAAGGAATAAATAAAGAGGCAACAGTATCAAAATAATACAGAATTTATTGGGGCAAAAGCTATAAAAACATATGGAAAGGTTAGTAAAAAAATAAAATGAGAGAAAAGGAGAAGCTGCTAAAAGACCTTGACTTGGCAATTGCCGAAATTAAAGAGATTGACCGCAAGGTCAAAGCAAGAGTTAAGTCTGCCGTCCTTGAAGGGGACAAAATTGAAAAGGTGTCCGCCAAAGCACTCATGGCCAAGATTCCAGACACCCTTGAAACAACAATTGAGCAACTTTTAAATGTCCAGAAGCACGTTGTGGAAGGCCTTCAATTCAAGTCCTTTGCCCTCTCTGCGCTGTCTGTCTGGACAGATGACCCAGAAATGTATGCCCACCTAAGACCTGCAAAACGTACCCAAAGAGATGACACTGAGCAGCCAGCACAACTGGTTACACCAAGAATAGCAAAGCCTGCCAAGGCTGCGGGCAAGGAGGAGACTGCAGAAGGTAACCTAAAATAATAATTAATAAAAATTCCAAATACTTACCTTTTTTTTAGAAGAAGTTGATGGTGAACTCTGCCGGGTCCTGGTCCCTTTTGTCCCCGCCACATTCTACGCCACTCATGTGGCCAAGCAGCTTTTCCTGTCTCCCCCTATCTTGCGGGAGCTTGAAGACCGTATTCACGGGTCCTTTCCTATGTCCAGGGAGGCATTGGCTGGGCTGACGCATGGAGAGGAGGCATCCAAGTGGGCAGTTACTGCCTACAAGGATGCCCATCTGGTCCGCCTGGACCCAGTATCACCCAGTGGAGTTTACTGTGTAAACTCCATTGAGCTTGTTTGGGACGTCCTGGTGACGCTCCCATTCAAGAATGTACCGGAGATGGGCCAGGCTCATGCAGTTGCTTGCTTCTGCTTCCCGGTGGAGCACATACTGTCCTACTTTCTGGAGAACTTCAGGCTCGCGGTAGAAAAACTGGCTATTGCATCCGCAACAGCCGTGAAGAAGACCAAGATCCTCCTGGCGGACTTTGGGCTGGCCTGGAGTGCCGGCAAGACGGGGGTCCCAGAAGCTATGGATCTTACCATCGGCAAAACTAAACATTAGAAAAAAATAAGCGCAGTATACAACAAACTGTGCAAGTTTACAGCAGCCTTTGCTGGGCAAAGGCTTCATCTTGTTGTTTACCTTAGGTTCCTCTTTTACTTCGGGATGGGCACGTCAGTTGAGGACCTGGACGGGGTCCTTCTGGGGATTGACAAGGCCAGGCTCTCCCTGGATGGGAAGAAGGTCTCCCCCGGGTACAGCTCGGTGGATCACATCATCCAGGACGCCTTGGTCCTGGCTGGCATCTTTGGGTTTGCAGCCCTGCCAGAAAAGCTGCTCCTTCATTCCCACCTCACCATCCTCCCTTTTACCAGCAGGCAAGAATATTTTAACCAGGGTGTATCCACCATCCACAGTGTGGCGGTGGAGGTTGTGTGCCACCTCCATTGCCAGATGGGTACATATCAAAGAACTCACTATAGGTGATCTTAATAAATTCTCTCTTCCAAATAATTCCATTGCAATTTATAATATTTTTATTTTAATAAATTTTTCTAATTCTTATTTTAGCAAACGAGATCTGCAGAATATATCCCAGAGAAGGTCTTAATAAAAGCATAATAATATATTTCAATAAAATCTACTTCTGATTTGGACACATTACATTAACTTTTTTTGATTATTATATTTATTTTCCAAATGTGATATTAATGCATTTTTGTAATCCAGTATCAAGCGTTTGGGATACCCTTAGATGGCATAATAAAATAATATACAATAAAATAAATAAATTACTTACATCTATTGATGGATCTTCTGAATGTGATTGCGGGCGTAGAAACATCTAAATATAAAATGATAATTAATAAATGTTGAATAATAAATTAGAGAATATAAAAAAATTGGACACAGTAGGCCTTTAATTGATTGGCTGTTTGGCTAGGCACGCAGGGATGAACAAATCAGCGTGGCCATAGAATTTGGCCACAGTCTCAGCTGGGAGGGTATGGATCCCGGCCTGCAGCAAATCAAACAGGTCCTCAGTCCCAGTTGGGGTTCCTTGCTTGACAACTCTCTTGATCCACCCAAAGACTTCCTCAATGGGATTTAGGAAGGGCAAATAGGCGGGGAGGAAGAGAAGGCGCATATTTGCCGTAGCTAATTGCTGGGGGCCCACTGCAATGCTTGTGTCAATTGATGGAAATTCTTCAAGAATATCAGCCACCTTGTGGAGACCAACGTTGTCCAACACAATTACGTTGGTGAAGCCCGGGCTTGTGCGCCTCAGGTGCTCCTGGATCAATTGGAGAAATGACAGGAAGGTCTGGCTATTGTGGGAGCCTAGTATCATTTGATAGAGCTCAACCCCCTTTGGACCAAGGAGAGCCACCATTTAATAGGCTGTGGCGCAGACTGCAGCACGCCAAGCCACCCTGTCATTGGAGCCTCTGGGGACATACCCATACTCATTGCGCATTGGCGAGGCAAATGCTGATTTGTCAATATAGTAAATTTTGACTGTCCCCTTGGCTTTGAGGGCAGTATACGCCTCTGTGTAGTTTTTCCGGGTCTCAATATTGGCTGGGCTGTTCTAATTGTATGGGGATACCCCAAGTTTTTTCCAGGAAAATTGCATTCCCTTGACCAGATGGTAGTAAAAGGAAATTGAGGCCTTGATCCTAAAAGCAGACTTGACCATAGCCTGTATATTTTCCAGTTCAAGATGGCAGTCCCAGGTGATCCACTGGCGGATTACCCATTTGTGCTCCTTGGTGAGCATAGTGGAAACGCGCAAGGATTTCTCCGCAGCAAGGACTTGGCCAGTGTCAATGAACTTGTTGAAGGTCTTGCTGGCGTACTTGGGATCCACCCCAACAAGGGCTGCAGCCGCCTTGTAGTCACCCAATTCCTGCATTAGCTTAAGCAGGATGATGTGTTTGATGTCAGGGATGTGCTTCTGGGCGGGCTTTGTGGGTTCAGACAAGCCAGGATCCTGATTGATGACAGGCTTGCAAGGCATGGGCACCTTGTTGTAGAAGGCTGCAACTTTCTTTAGCACCAGCTGTCTCTCATTGGTTTGGTAGATCTGGGGCTCCTTGTCATCCTCCTGATTGCCATCACTGACGTAGGGCTCATAGCTAGTATCAAGTACAGGCTTCACCTTCTCCAGCATGTCTGACGGGACCAACTCTTGCCGGTACACAACGTCAACCACATACAAAGTAAGTTCTACCTCCTTGTTTCTAACCATTTTTGTTGTGGTAACCTTGGTGGGCTTCCAGGTCAGCTTTGGGACCCGAGGGTTGATGCTCCGCACCCTAGCAGCTTGTGCTCCTTGAACCAGCTGTGTCAGTGCAGCGTCACTATGGAACTCTCCTCTCCTGCCTCCCTCCTGAGTAAGCACTTGTGTTGTACTAAGTCTATTCTTTGACCCACAGGGGCAACCGCAACTGCAGCGCACAACAGGTGCAATGGTAGTCTGTTGTTGTGTTCATTCCATTTTTAGAATTTAATAAAATATTAAATAAAACTTAATTAAGTTACTCTCTAATTTTAATTTTTGCTTTTACCTGAATATGGATATTCAATTATTATTTTTTCCCACCCAATATCTCAATTATAGATTTTTTATTTCTTAGTTAGTTGTTTTTGGTTTTACAACGCCCATTTTAGAATACTCAAAAAAAAACCACCCTTTTTTCCTGATTTTACTGCCAAATTCAAACACCCAACACAATATTTTTAAAATTTATGTTTCAGATCTTGTGTCTTATTTTAGATACCTTGGTATCATTCATGATTACAATCCATTGCACACATTGTGTGAGTGATTTTGTTTACATTGTGAGTTGCTTTTGTGTTTTGTTTTTGGATTGAGTTTTGACACACCTTGCTTGGGTGTATTTTGTCACCAATTCACATAGTAAGCATATGGGACATTATTTTTCTTGTTATGCCTAGGCGCCAGATTGGTTATTTTATAACTTAATCACATTATTCATATTCAAATTATTCAGAAAGAGTAAAATACAATCAATCCCAAATTTTTAATTGGTCTTGGGCTTGGGTGATTTTTTAAAAAATATTCATTGATTTTATAATTGAAAATTGCAACTTATAGTACCACTAAAAATATCTTAAGTGCTACTACAAACCAAAAATATTTATGATGAGTTGCATGGAAGAGTAATAGCAGCCCCAAAGCTATAAATGCTATTACCCTATCTTTGGCTCATAATAAATATTCTTAGTTTGTTTCAGAAAAAAAGGTTGTTGTTTGTGAAAGACTGATAACTCTATTTAAAATATACCCTCTAGTAAGCTGCCCTACTTCATGAACTTGCCCCAATACACTACTAGCATCTTCTGATATTTTTGTTTCTCTGGTATCATCACGTGATTTCAAATGATAATTTATCTCAGAATATTCTGAGAAGCTTTCAAATGTTAAAGATGAAGTATATAACTTCCCATCTTTCATCAAATATGAAAGATTAATGCGCAGATTTTTAACTTCAAGCTCTCTTTTTATAGGCCTAAATTTCCTTTCATAAATATAAAAAAATGCTTTTTGGGAAACAATTGAACCAGTTAAAGCTGAATTGTATAATTCTTTTCTTTTTTCTTCTTTCTCACAAATATTTTTTAGATCATTAATGTTGTTAATATAAAGTACATTTTCTTTTTCCTTTAACATTTTTGATATTACACCAAAGTGACCATCAACAATGCTTTTTCCATGGCATTCAACAAAACGGTTATATTTTATAGAACCCTTAATATATTTAGGTGCCTCTTTAAATAAGTAATATAAAAATTCATATGATCTAAAATGATTTCCATTATCCGTCCATACTTTTATATTTTTTATTTTTTTAAATCTATCTAATTTAAGAAGACTTATTAGACATTCACCTGAAAATAAAGAATCATGTGATAATATTCAAGACAAAAAATCATGATATTCATATTTAATTTTATTGTTTTCTTTAAAAACTAATGCAAACCCTAATAATGAGATTGGTTTTTTTGAATAAAAACAATTATTGGTCTCAATTGGACCACCTCCAACCTTTAAGTTTTCTTTATAATCTATAACTACAACACAAGACTCATCATCTAGTTCATTAATATCTTTTTTATATTCACAATTTTGATGAACATAAAAGTCTTGGTGCTGATTAATAGTCTTTAAGTCATTGTCTATAGATTCTGGTAATGGTAAGTTTTTACTTTCACATTCTTCCTTCTTTTTTTCTAGTGAATTTTTTAAATTACAAATATTGCACATATTGGTTTGTTTTTTACTTTTTATTTCTATTTTTAGAGATTAATTTATAGTAAGTGGAAATTGAAACTGAAATTTCATTTTTTATTTTCATATTTTCATATATTTCTTTTTTTGTTTTAAGTAGAGAGTATTTAATTTCAGTTGAGTAATTACTCATCTCTTTTTCTATATCTTTATAAATTTTTTCAGGCACTTTTTTTGTAAACTGGCTTGTTTCAAAAGAATTTTCCAGCAATTTTTTAATTATTTTTTTAGTTATTTCTTTTTTTAATGAATAGTTATTATTTTTTGGCTTTTTTTGTTTAAGCTTACATTTTTATTTTTATTTATTTTTCTTGAGTATTCAAACTCACTTTTGGTTATATTAAACCCCATATCATTAAGCTCTTTTAAAGAGTAACTGGAAGTAAACAGAGATTGTAAGGCTGGGAGATGTTTTGGGGGAGAAGATTTCATGAGATCCTTTAAGTTTTCAATGAACTCATTGCCTTTTTGATTTTGAATAGTTGGCAGGAACTGAGCTTTCCCAAATTCAGTTTGAGTAAGGAAGTGCTTGATGAAATTATCAAGATCATCACCAGCAATAAAGAGAAATGCCTTTTTTAACATTGCAATTATCTCTCTTTTTGTTGAAGCTCCCAAGAAAAAAAGGGTAGCATGGAAGAAGTAAATTTAACTGGGGACATGGTAGTATTTTGAATCTGTAATTAGGTCAGATCTCTGATGTGTGCCTTAATGATGGAGTAGTTATGATCAGAATGTGGTCTTTGAATGGGGTCTTTTGGATTAGAAGCTTTGTGGTACTTTAGCTCTTATATACCAAGCTAAATGACACCATTCTGAAAGAAATGGTGTGATAGCTTTTATTATAGTTTGAACTTGAATTTATGTTTGCAGAAATTAATTAAATCCCAGTTTTCATGCACAAGTGATATATGTGAAGCAGCTAAGTATTATTATTACATCATATCCTCTTTGTAATCAATGCAAATCAATTGAATGATGTATTCAGTTAATTGTAACTCTTCCGCATATTTTTAAAATGATAAAATATTAAAGAATTCCATTTAATTAATGCTTAATTTGAGGTTCAAAGCTCACTTGAATCTTAAAATCAATCTAAACAGTGATAAAAACATCCTAACTTCAAACTATCATAAAATCCTAGAGAATTGAGCTTTTAAATAAAATAAAATGCGAAAATAAAGCTCTCAATCTTATCTTTAATTTCGTTAAATAAAAATCATCTGTTGTGTATTGAAAAAAGAGTATTTATTAGCTTTGAAGTGATCTACTTCATATCATTAGATATAATCATATAATAAAATCTGGATTATGCTCTTTTAAATTACTTTTGCTTTAATATTGAGCATAGTATACACATTAAAATTTTTATACCAATAGAAAGATAAGATTCTTAGCTTCATTTTGATAGTTTAAAGTGTGAAAAAATATTAATTTTTCATTGAGTTATTAATGTTTTAAATATAAATTGTGTAATTAGTTACTTTTTCAAAATCGAACTGTGTTATGCTGCGACTTGAGCAGCATGTGCATTAGAAAATGGCCTAATCCCTAAAATAATGACCCATATGTACACCAAAAGTCAACTCACACCATTTTGTTTGTGAATTGATGTATTTCAGATTATATTTTGAGTGGTTTTGCTTTGCGTGTGAGCTTTTTGTTGCTGTGTTGACCCATTTTGCCCATTAATGCCAATAAACCCTGTTAACAGAGTATATATTTTAACCTGATAGTTGGATTCCGTTTAAATCTGAAATCATTTTGTTTAGATCTGAAGAATTTTTGCTTGTTGTCATAGCTTTTAAAACTACTGTACTTATGAACTTAATTTTTTATAGAAAAGTTAAAAATTTTAACTTATTTTCTTTTTTATGAGATTTTCTTCTTTTTATCTTGATTTTAATATTTACACAGCTTTAATTACTCTGAGATAAAAAACATGATAAAATTTTTAAAGCAGTACAGTATTTTTAGAAGATATGGTGACAACCAAAAATACATCAGATTTAAACAAAATACAACTATCCAGTTAAAATATACACTCTGTTAACAAGGATTTTTGGCGTTCATGGGCAAAATGAGTCAACACAGCAAAGAAGGGCTCACACACTAAGCAAAATTATTCAAAATACAATCCAAAATACATTGATTCACAAACAAAATGGTGTGAGTTGACTTTTGGTATACATATGTTTACTATGTGAATTGGTGACAAAATACACCCAAGCGCAGTGAGTCAAAACTCAACCCAAAAATAAAACACAATAGCAACTCACTATGTAAACAAAATCACTCAAATGTTGTGTACAATGAACTGTAATCAAGAATGATACCAAGGTATCTAAAATAGGGCACACAATCCAATAAATAAAATTTTAAAAATATTGTGATGGGTGTTTAAATTTGGCATTAAAATCTGGGAAAATGGGTGGAAATTATTTTTGGGTGTTCTAAAATGGGTGTGATAAAACCAAAAACAACTAATTAAGAAATAAAAAATCAATAATTGGGATATGAGGGGAATATTAATTAAATATCCATATTCAGGTAAAATCAAAAATTAAAATTAGGGAGTAACTTAATTAAGTTTTATTTAATATTTTATTAAATTCTAAAAATGGAAGGAACACAACAACAGAGTACCAATGCATCTGTTGTGCGCTGCAGTTGCAGTTGCAGTTGGCCCCGCAGGTCAAAGAACAAAGTTAAGTGCAACGCAAGTGCCTACTCAGAAATGAGATGAGAGAGGGGAGTTTGATAGTGGCGCTGCACTGACACAGCCAGTTCAAGGAGCACAAGCTGCTAGGGTGCGGAGCATCAACCCTCGGGTCCCAAAGCTGACCTGGAAGCCCACCAAGGTTACTACAACAAAAACAGTTAGAAACAAGGAGGTAGAACTTACTTTGTATGTGTTTAAAGTTGTGTACCAGCAAGAGTCAGTCCCATCAGCCATTCTGGAAAAAGTGAAGCCTGTACTTGATACTAGCTACAAGCCCTACGTCAGTGATGCCAATCAGGAGGAGGACAAGGAGCTAGTGTTCTATAGAGCCAATGAGGGACAGCTGGTCTTGAAGAAAGTTGCTGCATTATACACCAAGGTACCTATGCCCTGTGCTGTGCCAATTCCAATAAGTCTATCCCCACCTCCAAAATTCCTGCCCAGAATTGCATCCCTGATATCAAACACATCATCCTGCTTAAGCTAATGCGTGAATCTGGTGATTACAAAGCAGTCGCGGCTCTTGTTGGGATGGATCCCAAATGCGCCTCAAAGACATTCAACATCTTCATCAATACTGGCCGAGTCCTTGCCGCAGAGAAATCCTTGTGTGTTTTCACTATGCTCACCAAGAAGCACAAATGGACAATCCACCAGTGGATAACCTGAAATTGTCATCTTGAACTGTCAAATATACAGGCCATGGTTAAATCTACTTTTGAGGTTGAGGCCTCAATTTACTTTTACTACCATCTGTTGAAGCAAATGCACTTTTCCTGGAAAAAGCTCAGGGTATCTCTGTACAATTGAAATAGCCCAACCAATATTGAGACCCGGAAAAACTACGCAGAGGTGTACACTGCCCTCAAAGCCAAGGGGACAATTAAATTCTATTGCATTGACAAATCAGCATTTGCCTTGTCTATGCAGAATGCATATGGGTATGTCCCCAAAGGCTCAAATGACAGGATGGCTTGGCGTGCTGCAGTCTGCACCACAGCCTATTTGATGGTGGCTCTCCTCGGTCCAAAGAGTGTTGAGCTGTATCAAATGATATTGGGTTCTCACAATAGCCAAACCTTTCTATCATTCCTCCAATTGGTCCAGGAGCACCTGAGGCGCACAAGCCTGGGTTTCATTAATGTCATTATGCTGGACAATGTTGGTCTCCACAAGGTGGCAGATATTCTTAAAGAACTCCCAATGATTGACACCAGCATTGCAGTGGGTCCCCAGCAATTGGTCATGGCAAATTTACGCCTTCTCTTCCTCTCCGCTTATTTGCCCTTCATAAATCCCATCAAGGAAGTCTTTGGGTGGCTCAAATGAGTTTTCAGGCAAGAGACCCCAGCTGGGACTGAGGACCTCTTTGATTTGCTGCAAGCTGGGATCCACACCCTCCCAGCTGAGACTGTGGCCAAATTCTATGGCTACACTGATTTGTTCATCCCTGCCTGCCTTGCCAAACAGCCAATCGATTAAAGGCTTAGCTTGTCCAACTTTTTTATATTCTCTAGTTTACTATTTAAGATTTATTAATTATCATTTCATATTTAGAAGCTTCTAAGCCCACAATCATTTTTGGCAGGACCATCAATGGAGGTTAGTAATTTATTTATTTTATATTAATTTTTTTATTATGCCATCTGAGGTTATCCCAAACACTTGATACTGGATTACGTGAATAATTTATATTACTCTTATCAAATAAATATAAAAATCAAATCAAAAAAAGTTAAATGTATAAGGTACAAAGTAGAATTGTATTTTATTGACGTATATTATTATGCTTTATGAAAACCTTCTCTGGGATTTATGTCGCAAAACTTGTTTGCTAAAATAATTTTTTATAAAAATACTTTATAATAGAAATAAACTAAAGTGTAAAGATATTTATTGGGAAAGAGGGTTTTAAGGGCTCCTGTAATGGGTTTGGTGGTATGTACCCACCCTGCAATGGAGGTGGCACACAACCTCCATTGCCACACTGTGAACAATGGATACACCCTTATTTAAATACTCCTGCCTGCTGATGAAAGGCAGTAGGGTCAGGTGGGAGTGAAGCAGCAGCTTTTCAGGCGGGGCTGCAAACCTGTATATCCCAGCCAGGACCAGGGCGTCCTGGATCACATGGTCAACCAAGTTGTATCCGGGGGGCCTTCTTCCTATCCAAGGAGAGCTGGGCCTTGTCAATCCCAATAAGGACCCCGTATTGGTCCTCCACACTATTGCCCATTCCAAAGTAGAAGAGATACCTGAGGTAAACAACAAGATGAAGCCTTTTTTCAGCAAATACTTCTGTAAAATCACAAAGTTTGTTGTATACTGTGCTGATCTTTTTCTTGTGCTTGGTTTTTTCAAAGTAAAGCTCCATGGCTGCAGGGAGCCCTGTCTCATTGGCGCTCCAGGCCAGCCTGAAGTCTTCCAGGAGGGTTGTAGTCTTCTTTATGGCTGTTGCGTCTGCAACAGCCAATTTACCCACCACACACTCAAAGTTCTCCAATAGGTAAGATATGGTGTGCTCCACCGGGAAGCAGAAGCAAGCAGAAGCATGTGCCCATCCCATCTCTAGTATATTCTTGAATGGGAGTGTTGCCAGGACTTCCTGAACAAGCTCAATAGAGTTTACACAGTAAACTCTACTGAGAACCACCAGGTTCAGGAGGACCATTTGGGCCTCTTTGTAGGCAGTAACTGCCCACTCAGATGCCCCCTCAGCATGTGTAAGCTCAGCCAATGCCTCCTGCAACAAAGGAAAGGACCTGTAGATGTGGTCCTCCAGCTCCTGCAAGACAAAAGAGGAGACAGAAACAGCTACCTTGCCACATGTTTGGCATAGTTGGCGTAGAAGGTGGGGGACAAAAGGGACCAGGACCCAGCGGAGTTCACCGTCAATGTTTTCTAACAAAAAAGATAAGTATTTGGAAATTTTATTAATATATTTTTTAGGTTACCTTTGCAGGTTTTCTCCTTGCCTGCGGCTTCAGCAGGCTTGGCCATTCTTGGTGCAAGGAGTTGAGCAGGCAATTCAGTATCCTCTTTCCTTGCACACTTTGAAGGTTTCAGGTGGGCATACATTTCAGGGTTGTCAACCCATACAGACGCTGCAGAAAGATTGTACATCTTAAACTGGAGGCCCTCAACCACTGTCTTCTGAATGTTTAGTAAGAGCTTGATTGTCTTCTCAGGGGTGTCTGGTATTTTGGCCATAAGCGCCTTGGCTGACACCTTGTCAATTTTCTTGCCTTTGAGGACAGCGGACTTCACCTTTGCTTTGACCTTGCGGTCAATTTTTTTGATCTCTGCAATTGCAGAGTCAAGGTCCTTCAATAATTTCTCCAATTCTTTCATTGATTTTTTACTAACCTTTCCATATGTTTTATAGCTTTCATCCCAATAAACTCTGTGTTATTATGATATAATTGTCTCTTTGTTTATCCCTGTTTGTTTTCACATTACTCCAATATCCCATTTTTTACCCATTGTGTATATGTTTTACGCTCAACTCAAAATGTGTTGTTTGCTTTGTGTTGGCATTGTCCCTTAATTGTCATATTATTTTTAGCACTTTGCACTGCCTCTTGTGATAATATTAACAACAATGTGGTGATTGGCTAAATTTGAATTAGAAAACTATAAGTTAATTATGTTTATATAAAGTTTTTACTGATTCAAATTCAAAACCTTAATTATAAACTTTAAGCCAATCAGGAGCTGAGTGATTAAGTGATTGTTGTGACATGAAGGTTTTGAATTTGGATCAGTAACAGCTTTATCTAAATACAATTAACCTATAATTTTCTAATTCAAATTTAGTTGATCACCAAATTGTTGTTAATATTTTCACAAAGCAGTGTTTGGTTGCTAAAAATAACTGTGTTCTGGATCTATATACATGGCATAATAAATATATGATCTTATAGAAATAAGCTGAATATAAAAAATAAAACCAACTATAAACAAAGAGAACATGAACAATTGAAATTCAAAAAAAGATAATGTAAATAGAAAATGTTTGGCAATAGGAGGTTTATTGGGGCAGGGAAGAGTGATGCCTAGTATGCAGAATAGCGCAGGAAGGAAGATGTAGAGGCAGTGCTGGCCTGGGGGGTCTGGGATTGGGTGTGTGAGGCTGAAAGATGGGCAGTGGTGGTGGCGGGGGTAGGGGTAGTAGGATTGCACATGATGGCTGCCATATAACGCTTGTTATATTCCTCATCTGCCATTGGCTGGATGGGCTGGTAGGTGGCAGTGGCAGTGGCACAGGGTGGCAGGCGCTTATCCTTACGTGATTGGTTGCCCATGTTCACATGGAAAACCATTTGCACAAACAAGTCAGCCACCATCTGGCGGCCAGAGAGAAATTTGTGGTCAAGGACCCCAAGATAGAGGTTGTTGAAATCCTGAGGGCGGCTCTCCTGTAATGTGGATCCCATGTTGAAGAAGACAACATCAGCCATATGGACGTCTGCATGGCCGGTGGGGTAGACTGAGGCCTGGTGCCTGCGTCCCTGGATGGCCTTGAGGGCAGTGGAGCTACCCTCCATCTGGTGGCTCAAGAAACCCTGGTACTTGGAATTTGAGCCATCCCAGGTGTCAAGTAATCCACTGAGGATGTGGCTGTACTTTTAGCCATTGGTGAAATCTGGGTTTGTCTGATAATAGACAGACCTTTGGCTGAAACATCCAGAAATACACCAATGAGGTCCCCTTCTTGACCTTCTTCCTCCCTTTTTGGGTGGCGGCTCTTCCTTGGGCACCAAAATTGTCAAAAGCTATTGATAGCTTGTAGTATGAGATGAAAATGATGTCATCTGTTAGACTAGTCAATCATCAGACCAGGGTTAATTTGATGGCCTGATCATATGGGGAATCCTCAGCGCTATCACATTGATTGCCGGCAACATTGATAAGAATCTGTATTAAAGCCACCTTTCCATGCATCCAGAGCTGCACCATGCGCTCAGACACCCAAATTCCATGGTGTGCAAGTTGCTTCCAGTCTTGGGTCAGGGGAAGCTTGGGGTCCCGCTGAAGGAGGTCAAGCATTATTGGGTACGCCTCTGTAATTTGGGACTTGGGGGCTTTTTGGCTGTCCCAATCAGATTCCCCTTATTCATTAAGTTATTGAATTCCTGCATGACAGTAGCCCAGGAAAATTGCAATTGGCTAGCAAT
Source organism: Entomophthora muscae (assembly GCA_014839935.2). Lineage (NCBI taxonomy): Eukaryota > Fungi > Entomophthoromycota > Entomophthoromycetes > Entomophthorales > Entomophthoraceae > Entomophthora > Entomophthora muscae. Next base: position 63,076 of record QTSX02000093.1, read on the forward strand.
CTGTTCCCAGGATAGACCCTGCAAGTTCAGCGCCACAATTTCCTGAAGAAACTGAGAAGTAATTATTCTGTGTTTGGGGTGCTGAGCCGGGGGATCTGAAGCCTGATTGGCTGTAGGGAGGAAGGTTGGCTGATGGCAGGAAGTTGTTTTGAATCAAGGTTGTCATCCTTATTGATTGGTTGGTGGGAAGCTTGTGTGGGGATGGGTACGGGAGCGGGAGCAGAGCTAGACACTAGGTGACTGTTGAACAAGTCAAAGCCATAGGGTTTGGGGGTCAGGTACAGGTCAGCTTCCTTGTTACCTGCCTCAAAGGCTTGGGTGTAAATGGGTGCCTCCACGTTCTGAGCCTTGCCTCTGTTGAAGTTGGCTTGGCTGCTGCTGGCTTAGTTGCTGGTGCTTTCAAAAATGTTGCTAGTAAAAACCATTGTAAAAAACTTAGGATAAAATCACTAAAAGTAGACATTTTAAAAGTTTATGATTTATTCTTATTGTAATCTCAAGTCCATATTTAGAAGGTTCTCAAAACCATTATACACAAATAAGGATCCATGAAAATGAATAAAATGCCTATGTTCCAAATTGGATAGCTGTTAATTGCTGTTAAACTGTTATATTTCTATTTTAGGCTGCTCATACTACAATCTTGTGTGACTTCACAATGTTTCATGCTTGTTGAATCTTGCTTCTAGATTTCCCAAATATTGTTTTATTTTAGTCCTTCTGTTGATGCCTCATATTAATCCTGATTGGATTATAATATACTCTGTAATAGCATCCTTCCATCTGACTTGTTATGTCAGTTCATTTTGTTTGTGGTTTGAACTACACTTCTTGATGTTTGATATAATTTTGTATAATGGGCTGGTGAAATTTTGTTTTTTGTTTGACAGTTCATTAATTAACTGAAATTTTATAAATTAATTGAATCCTGAATCACGGGCAACTTGGATCTGTTCAAATCTGAAATCATTTTGTTTAAATCTGAGGTATTTTTGGTTGCTGCCATAGCTTCTAAAACTACTATATTATTTAATAACTATGCTGTTATATTAAAACCCTATTGAAATTAATATGAAACACTTTAAATTTCACAGTGAAAATTAAATTATAAAACAAAGAATATTATCAAGAAGAATGCTTAATTTATTTGATTGGGATAGAAGCTAGACACCTGCTAATTAAAGTATCAGAGTAGGTATAGATTTTACCACTGTCTTGGCCAGGAGATAAATGACCCCACATACAGAAAATCAAATAGAGCTTCAGTTCTACCTGGAGTGCTGTGTTTAACAACTTGCTTGATCCACCCAAAGACTTCTCTGATCAAGTTTAGAAAAGCCAAGTACCCAGGAGGAAAAGGTTATGCATAAGATTTTTTTCTGATTGGCTTTCAACAATTGTGTTGCAACATCTTTGATTACTCCCTCTTGGGAAATCAATTCCCTTAGTGACTCCCCAAATGATTCCCCAACTATTCAACAATTCAGTGACACTGATAAGGAGCGCCTTTTGGGGAAGCTTCAAATATAAAAGTAGGAGGAGAAGAAGTATATTTTATTAAATAATATTTTAGGCTTATATAGCTTTAGCTGAGCGGGGATATTAGTTGGACCAAACCCAGGGGCTGGTCATGTGCTGGATGGGTTTGAGTCGTTGGATACCTGGACAATCATGTGATATTGGTTTGTTGCCATTTCCGGTATGTCAAATGGTATATTAGAAAGGCACCAAATTGGGCAATGACTGGATGTTAGGTGTAATGGCAATAGCCAGAATACTTGTACATCCAGACCCTTGACACACCCCTCCCTTAAGGGGTTACTTGGGTACATCAGGAGGGGGCTTTGTCTTGACGGCTGCCGCATGATGTTCCTGGAGTTGTTTACTAGTGGGCACCAACTGGGTTGAGTGTTCTCCTTTGCTAGGGCGGAGGCAAAATCTGTGGTACTTTTTGGTGATGGGCTCTTTGGCACCCTGGAATTTACCCAGGTATGTGTTCCTGTCTGGTCAGTATCTGATGATTCTTCCTGGTCCCCTGTGTACTGAGTCAAGCTTCTTTCTGTTCCCAGCTAGAACCCAGACAGGGGAGTTGATGGGGAGTGGGTCCTCTGTTGATGTTACCCTCTGAGTTTTGAGCCTCTTTATTTCAGCCAGTTTGGCTTTGAGGCGTATGTGTTGTAGAGCTGGTTTCTGTTCTACTGTGGGAGGTTTCCCCGGGGGGATCTTTGCATATGGTTGGTTATTGTGGGTGACTATTTCTGGCTTGTACCTGTAGGTTAGCTCAAACAGTGAATAGCCTGCCCCTTGATTGGTACAAACCTGGGATACTAGTAATGTGTGTTTCACATAGAGTGGTCATGTGCATTTGGCTTTGCCATCCATTATTTTCTCCAGTGTTCTGACAAGGCTGCTGTTCAGGCGTTCAACTCTGCTGTTGGCCTGTGGCCTGTAGGGCGAGGCTGTAGAGTGCTTAATGTTATTTGTTTTTAGATTGTCATTCACTGCATGGCCTGTTAGCTCTTTTGCTCCATCTGTTATGATGTAGTCTGGAGTGCCGTAGTCCTCTATGATTGCTTTATTGATGAATCAATTTATTGCTTCTGCCTTGTGATCTTTTGTTGCCCAGCAGATGGGCCAGCGTGTGGCAAAGTCAATAGCTACAATTAGGAAATGTTGGTTTGTTTTGGTTTCTGGGAAGGGTCCCACACGTCCAGTCCCCAAACCTTAAATGGTTTGGGGTCAGGTTCTGGGTTAAACATTGACTGTGGCGCCTTGGTGCTGACGTATTTTTCACATAGTGTACACTTTTTTAGGACATCAATTATGTCTTGCTTCAGGTTGGGCCACCATACTATCTCTTTTAACGTGAGATATAGATTGTTAGCCTTTGTGTGTCCTAGCAGACAATGATGTCTTAGTATAGTGTCAGCTCTTTGTGTGAGTGGGATGTATGGAATGTGTTTATCCTTGATGATTTGGTATACTGTGCCATTTGATATGTGGAAATTTTTTTCATTCCTTACTAGCGTAACATGGGTTAGTTGATGTGTGGAGGGATCCTTTCCTTTTGTCTTGTACTCAGTGTTGTATAGGTTTGGCCAGTCAGTGTCCAGGTGGTCAGGGTGATCCTCTCTTGGCTGGCATAGCCTGGAGAGAGCATTGGCCATGACCAGCTCTGCCCCCTTTTTGTATTGGCTGTCCAGGTTAAGCTGTTCCAGCAAGGACATCCATTTGGCTTGACGCTGCGCAAGTTGTTATGAGTTTTGAAATAGATTAAGGATTTGTGGTCAGTTAGCACTCGGATGTTCAAGTGTCCTTCAAGATAACATCTCTATTTTTGCATATGTGATATATTGCTAGCAATTCTTTATTGTGTATTGGGTACCTTTGCTCAGTGTTTGTTAGTTTTCTGCTTTTGTAACATACTGGCAGGAAATCTTGCTGCCCTGGCTGGCAGATGCATAGGACTGCGCCAATGGCGGTGTCACTAGCGTCTAACTCAAGCTTGTAGCACCCGTTGTTATTAGGGTATTGCAAGATTGGTGCTTCAATCAAAGCTTGTTTTAATGACTGGAAATTCTTGTTGCATTCTGAAGTCCAGATGAATTTCTTTTTGACATTACCTTTGGTTAGGTCATTGATTGGTGCAGTGAGCTTTCCGCAGTCTTTGATGTATTTCCTTAGGTAAGCTACCATACCAAGAAAAGCATCTAACTTATTTCATGGAGGTGGGGTGTTGCATGTTATTTATGGCTTTTATTTTATCTGGGTCTGCTTTGATGCCACCTTCAGAGACAATGTGGCCCAACTACAAGAGTTCCTTTTTCATAAATTGGCCCTTACTAGGCTTAGTGTATAGTTTGTGCTTTGCGAGTCAATTGAGTGTCTTGCAGACATGCGTGAGGTGTTCCTCTTTTGTTTTTAAAAATATGATGATGTTGTTGAGGTAGAATAATGTATTTGAGAGAATGTTTAGTGCTTGGTTCATCATGGTGACAAATGTTGCGGGAGCGTTGATCATCCCAAAGTTCATTACTTTACATTCAAACGACCCAAATTGCGTGCGGAATGCGGTCTTTGGTATGTCCTTCTCTTTGACTTCAACTTGGTTATAACCAGATGTGAGGTCAATTTTTGAGAAATTTTTGCTCCAGAGAGCCTTGCAAATAGGTCTTCTATGAGAGGAAGTGGGTATTTATTCTTTACTGTACTTGTGTTTAGTGCTCTGTAGTCAGTAACTGAGCAAAGAGATCCTTCTTTCTTCTTTACAAAGAAAACTGTTGCCCCCCCCAGGGATTCTGACGGACAAATGAATCCTTTGGCTAGGTTGTCCTCAATGTGTGTTTTGAGGGTTTGGGTCTCCATGGGGGAGAGTCTGTATAGGGGTACAGGTTTGGGCATGGCTTTTCATAAGTCAATGCCATGTTTGACCTCTTGTTTGGGGGGTAACTCTGTGAGTTCTTCCTTGAATATGTGAGCGTATTTGTTTAGGAGTGCTGCAAGTTCTGGGCATTGGATCTTTTGTGTTTGTATATTATTAAATTAAGAGTACCTCATTATGTGGAGGGTACTGTCTTTGGTTAGATGATCATAGTCATCTTGATTTATGACTTAGACAAATACTGTGTCTCTTAGAATGAAGTCGTTAAGTTCTTTGAGAATGTTGAAATTGACTCCATTGTGTTTATTGTCATGGTTTTTGTTTTCCAACATACGCTGGGGTTCACTCGGGTGAACCAGTCCATGCCTGCTAAGATTTTGTAGTTTATGTTGTTCATTACAAGTCCTTTGATGGACGTTTGGATTCCTTGGAGGTCAATTCTGAAGGGAGTTGTTTTGCCTTCAAGTAGAACCTTTGATTTGTCTGCCATTTTGGCGTATTTGAAGTTGGATTTGACAACTGGTATTTTGTACTTGGTTACAAATGGTTTGCTTACCATGGTGTGTTGTGCACCAGAGTAAAATAAAATTTTGTGTGTATGTGATTTTTAAGTACATGGGTAGACAAGAAGTTGTGAGCGATCTTTAATTTCTACATTCATAAAAATGGAGGATTGCAGGACATGTGGGATGCAAGCAGCAAAGTTTGTGCCTTGGTACAATTTCTTGTCAAGTTGGGGGGACAGGGACACTTGAGCCTGTTCCCCCTCCTCTTTTCCCTGTTCCTCTGTTTCAAGGCCTTCAAGGTCAGAGAATGTGGTGTCAGATTTGTAGAGGGTTGCTACTTTGGCATTGTTAACTTTGGCAGTGTCCTCTTTCTTGGGACAGGAGCAGTTTGCGCTTTGGCTGTAATTGCCATTGTTACAATTGGAGTAGCTGTTGTTGTGGTTGATATTTTGGTGTTTATTGCCATTGGAGTTCTCTCTGCCATTGTTGTTTGAGGAGCGGTTGCCGTTGTGTGCAGCATATTCCATGTTGGCGCGTTTTTCAGCATGCTTGGCTTCAGCAATGAGCGCGGGCATGGAGGTGTTAGCCTCTGGGTGGATGAGGGCAGCAACAGAGGGTTTCATTCTATTGATGAATGATGCCCTAGTGTGTACGTTATCAGCTTATGCTGGGTTTTGAATTTTACAGTGTATTTCCTCATATTCATTGGCATAGGCTACAATAGTGGTTTTTTGGGGCAGATCACTGAGCTGTATTGTAATATCTTGGAGAGATTCAGTGACGCAGAAATTGTGGGTGATGTTGGCTTTGAACTCCTCCCAGTTGTCAAGCTGGTTGTTGGTTTGTGAGCCAACCCAGGTGGCAAACCAGTTAGCTGTGGCCTTGTATAGGCGCTTGCTGGCTTCTTGGACCCATTTTTTGTGGGGGATGCGGCTGGCGCGGAGTTTAGCGGCTGTGTGGTCTAGACAGTTGATGACGTTTTCTTTGTTTTTACCAAAGAACTTGTCAATACCAATGTACTTGGTGTTGGTAACTTCACCTGTGATAGGTGGTTGTGCGTTTGTTTGTGGTTGGAGGGAGCAACTGTATTGAATTATCTTGGTGCATGCTTTGGGCATGACCAGACCTTCAAATACAGTGCATCCACTAGGAATATCTTCATTGATGTTGTGGGCGCGGGAGTACGTTTTCCAGGTATCTTGGGATGTGGCCTGGTTGAGTACGTGAGCAAAGGTGGGCGGGTTCTGTTCAGTCATTTTTTCTTTCATTGGTGTGGTCAAAAACCGTAGTGCTACCAGTGATAAGGAGCGCCTTTTGGGGAAGCTTCAAATATAAAAGTAGGAGGAGAAGAAGTATATTTTATTGAATAATATTTTAGGCTTATATAGCTTTAGCTGTAGCAGGGATATTAGTTGGACCAAACCCAGGGGCTGGTCATGTGCTGGATGGGTTTGAGTTGTTGGATACCTGGACAGTCATGTGATATTGGTTTGTTGCTATTTCTGGTATGTCAAATGGTATATTGGAAAGGCACCAAATTGGGCAATGACTGAATGTTAGGTGTGATGGCAATAGCCGGAATACTTGTACATCCAGACCCTCAACAACACTCTTATCATTTGCCCATCTATTATGGGAATTAAACATTCCAAGTCCTAAGAATAACACTACTTGGAAAAGCCTCATAACCCCCATGACGTACATGAATGACATGTGGCTTCTCATGATACTATATAATACTCTAAACTCATATCCAATAAATTATCATTCTTTTCTTAATTTTCCCCATTATCTTGTTTATTATACTTCTCAGAAGTATATACACGGCACTGGGATTTTTTATATTTGGTATGAAGTGGGGTTGATAAATTTTGCCAGGGTATCAATCTCTTGTGAGGGTTATTTATGAATGGCTGTGGGGATCTTTACATTCTAGCTGGTAAACATCTTTATTTTGATTTGATTGATGCTACTATCCTATTAACTGCTCTATTTCCATTAACTGTTCTAATAAATGTTATCCCATCTAAATCCTGAAAGATACTAACTGGCAGGGTTTGGAGATTTTGACTGATTAACAGAGTCCAGCTTCCTATTGCTCTTAGGAATGGTTTCAACAAAATAACCCAGGCCGCGGGCTGCAGGATCAATGGATTGACAACCAAAGCATATACTGGCATCAACAAACCCATGCATTGCAATCAATGTGTCAGGGACCCACTTTGCAGGGAATAAACTTCCCAGCTGATGGGCCAAGGCCCCTACATTTTATCCTGCTATGACCAAATCAATAAGAACCGTGACCATTGCAAGATGCCCAAGCTGTCCTAGATAGGCAAACCTTCCAAACATAGGACTGAATTGCCCTAGTAGATAGTAGCCCACCAAATACACTAAGAGGTAAAAGGAAGCGTAAGGTCTAACAAGGGTTGGTTCAACAGGAGGGGAAGTAAATGAGTGACCATAGTTGAACTTACGTCCCCAATGTCCAGACGGGTATTTGAACCATTCATTGGCAAGGGATTCCTTTTGGTGGGCATCATCAGGAGAGGAGTTGTACCAGTCAGTTGTAGGAGTTGGATTTTCCAAGGCAAAAACCACTGGCAAGAAGTAAACTAGAAACCAGGATAGGAATAGGATTCCTTTCATGGCTTCAGAAATGGAGTTGTGTCAGAAAAGGTAGAAGTATCAGAAAATAGGATAGTCTTTATTGTTGGAACAATTGGAAAGAATAAAAAGTGGGCACTTAAATAGCTTCCAACAATGGAGGCTGTGAAATTTAAGTGGATATTGGGGAGATCAAAGGGGAATGCCAATGATTTTCATAAATATGATGGTCAAAGTTAATACCTGGGCAATCTGTTCATTGAAATGGAGCTGGAGATGGAATAATATTATATTGTTAAAGGAGAGGGAACCAAAAAAAACCACAAGATCAATGCAATTTAAGCAGTTCTTTTCTTGATTATCAAGAGAAGTGAAAAGCAGAGCCTCTGTTTCATCTTCTTCTAATAAATCTGTGGCCGTCAAGATGATCCAAAGCAGCCAATCAGCTGCCAAGCAGTAAGTGACATTTGCACTCTTAATATTAACGCTTTCAAATTTGAAAAGCATTTTGAAAGCAAAAAACAATTGAATTAAATGTTCATAAATAGGTAATTCAATGTTTGATGAAGAGCTGATACTAATGTTGCATTCTTTAGCAGAGTTCAGGGTTTGAATCCGGTTCCCAAGGCTTCTGAGACCAACAACATCATTGTGAAGTGTGTTTTGTGAAGTTTGTGACTTTAAATCCTTTGAGTATTTGTTCTGGTGCTGGTTGGTAAGCTTGTTGTTACCATGTGTATAAATAAGATTCAAGTAGTCAGGGAAAGAATCCCTGACACAATGGATGGAACATGCAATTACTTCCCATTAGTTGTTTCCCTTCTGAAGGCACCCCAATATTCACTACATAATAATTTCTATTCTAAACTTTATTTATATCCTAGAACAAGAGGGCCGTCATATGGACTGTCATCTGCATTACGTCTAGAAGAGTCTACCATGGACTGAGCCGCCAGGCCAAACACTCTAAGATAAAAGGCTCTGGGCCTATTGTATTATATTAGCTCTGATTAAATACAGTATAGTGTAACAATCATTTCTATGGGCTAGTAGCCAACTGCTGGCTATCTAGATCTCATAGTGGCCCAGGCAGACAACTGATTCAGCTGGTTAAGGGATTCAGTTGTGTGGTGTGTCTATAACAAACACTATAAGCCAAGGAAGTTGTCAAGCAAGCTTCCACTGAAATCCACCCAGAAAAGGCTGGGGCCTGCTGTGTTGCCCTAATGCTACTTCAGTCTCTACTTAGTGTTGTAAAATAACTCAGAAAAGCGGGGGCAGGCGGGCCATCTTAAAGCCAGTTCATTAGAATAATAGACTGATGATTCTGTACTGACTTGGTGATTAATCCAAGTCCTGTTTCCTTAATTTTATCCTCTCTTGGGCTTTATTAGTAGAGCAAAAGATGATACTGTTGCCATACAGTATAATTATCTATAGTGAAATATACAGACAACAACTATGAACCTATATCCAGAAGTAAGAAGAATGACTTGATTCCTTTGGGTCTTGGGCCCTGTCAGACTTGCTACTTCTGATGACAACTAAATATTCTGGACTGCAGGTTATGCCAAAGTCATAGGTTCTCTGTACTTCCCTAATGTTAGAAGGCTTGGGAGATCATCTGGTGGATGATAAAATACTGTGTCCATGGATTTCTGACACTAACATTTTCAAAATATTACCAACTTAGTTTGGTTTTTTTGACAGGTTTGAAAACTACTTCAATTGATCTAAAAACTACCAAGTGTGAAACATTTCTGCTTCCAGGAAAAAGTTGTGCAATTATTTACCCTGAGTTCTCTCTTTCTTTTTATGATGGTATGGTGTTGTAAGGCAGGGGGATTCTAAGCATAAGTAAAAAAAAGATATTCAGACTTCTGCACAGCTTCAAAGTGATTATACTTTTTGACTAGCTTGGAAATACAAAGCTTATGAAGGTAGAGGGGCAAAAGGTTGAAATCCTGATTTATTCTGATTCTTCTGCCTCGGATTAGAATCATATATAACTGCTCAAGTTGTAGGAGAAATTATTTCTATATGTTTTGCATGGAAGAACTTACCTTCTTTTAAGTCCAACAAAAGCTGACAACAAATACAAAAAGCCTATTAAATAGTTCAGTTTAATGGATAATGCTGCCGCTCAAAGGGGTTGTTGGACACTTTGAAGTGTCTCACAGCATCCCTTCCTGTGGCAGTGTTAATAAAAGTAAATATATATAACTGAACTTAATTTAGTCATGTTTGCCTAAAAGGTAAGAGAGTCAAAAATGATATAAAACTTTATTAATAATGATTGGAGCTTAGAATGCTTTCATCAACTATTATTGGCCAATCCAATCTATTTCTCTGCCAAACAGATAAGATTAGTTTTACTAAGCCAGGGTAAGCCATCACTAAACACAGTACTAACTTTTTAATTTTAACACAGTAAATTTACTTCAAAATAAAGGTAGGCTTCAAAATATACATATAATATTAACTGTTTTAAGCATAGTAGATCAGGGATTTTAAAGGTAAGAATGTTTTTAAAAGTTCAAAGCTACCATTAATTTAAAAAGGTATTTAAAAAGGTAATAAGATTTTTTAAAAAAACTAATCAGTTGGAGATTGAAATCAAAGCTGAATTCAAGTAAGCATTTCACCCAATTTACTAACCTCCTTTCTTTTTAATAGGACCTCCACCCCAAAGAAGATTAAGTTTAGGTAAGCTTCTTTACCTAAATTAACTAGCCTAGATTAAAAAACCAGATTTTTGCCCTAAAGTAGATCTTGGGTTGGTAAGTATTGTTTTGATTAACTAATATTTTTTAACCAAGCTTCATTTTAGGTAATCATTTCACTCAAACTACTAACCTTCCTCTCTTTTAGGTTGACTTAGTTCACAGCAGATCTTGGGGTGGGTAAGTTATTTTCACCAAATTTACTAACCTGGATTAAGAAAACCCAGATTTTGCCCTGAAGCAGATCTTGGTTTGGTAAGTGAATTTGCTAATTACTAGCATTTTTTACAAATGCCCAGTTTTCACTGCAGCAAATCTTGGGCTGGGTAAGCTTTTTACTAACTTACTAACCTTTTTATAAAAACGCACAAAATTTCCCCCTGCAGCAGATCATGGATTAGGTAAGTCATCTTTTCCAAACTACTAACCTTAATTTCAAGCTCCAGATTTCTTCCTACAGCAGATCCTGGGGTGGGTAAATTTTTTTAGATTAAACAGATATTTTAATAAAAAAACTGTTTGTCTAAATTAGTTTTTTTTATCCAACTAGCTCTTTTTTTACCCAAATTCAACTTTTTATTATTAAGGTCTCATTTGAATTTATTGCTTTAAACTTTAATTGGCTATATCTTTGTATTTAAGTTTTATTTTATTTTTATATGGTTAATAAATACTAAAATGCATATTTCAAAGTTACTTAATTTTAAGTTCTCTACCAAGAAATTATAATTTGCTTAAAAAAATTCTAATTAATCTTCATATTTTAGGTGTTATAGTCAAGTTTTGTCTTATTATAAAAAAACAAGAGTGTCCAAACTCTACTTAAAATCTTTTTCACCCAAATAGAACATTTATAACAATTTTTATTTCACCCCCATCTGCAAAACTCCAGCACCACATTAACTACTTAAAATATCATATATATTAGCTACTATAGATCTTTTAACTTTCATTTGCTCATAAAATTAAAGGGTTCCTCTTTTAAAAGACCACCATAATTAATTAATTTTCTGAGATAACAAAAATATATTAGAAATTCATAGATAATCAATTTTTAGACCATACTACAATGGCTTCATTTTATGATGTTTTCTGCTAAAATCAAAAACAATAACTTACCAGAGGGTACTGAACACACAAAAATAAAATGCAATCAAATCAAATGCTATGAAGCTTAAATAACAACACATTAGATTACTAAAAAGATCTACAAAATCAAATAGTATCTTATTAAAAATAGGAAATAATGATATCAAAAATCAGAGTACCACATAGAATTACATATATGTAAAAAGAAATTGATATCAGTATGCTAATAAATAAAATATGCAGTCACTAACAACTAAAGACTGTATCTTAGTAAAAAGATGTACTATAAAAAGAATATATTAAGTCTATAAACTACAAAATAATTGTTTGGGAACAAAAGAGCTTTTTATAACATATACTTGATCTTTATTAATATGGGTATTTTAATGTCCATTGGAGTTCAAAATATATACTGAAAATAAAGAATTTAAAAGGGCTGCAGTTTCACAATGTGGATAAAAATTCAGTACTTTTCAGAGCTGTTGAGATAGACAACTGTCAGAAATCTGCGGACCGTGGTATTTTATCATCTACCAGATGATATCCTAAGTCTTCTAACATTAGGAAAGTACAGAGAGCTTGTGGCTTTGGCATAACCTACAGTCCGGAATATTTTGTTTTCTGCAGAAGTAGCAAGTCTGACTGGGCCCAAAGCCCAAAGGGTTTGAGACAGTTCTTCCTACTTCTGGATATGGTTCATGGGTTGTCTCTATATTTTACTATAGATAATTATACTGTATGACAACAGTATCATCTTTTGCTCTACTAATAAGCCTAAGAGAGGATCATATTAAGAAAATAGGACTTGGATCAATTGCCAAGTCAATATGGAATCATCATTCTTTTATTCTAATGGACTGACTTTAAGGCAGCCCACCTGCCCGCATTTTATCCGAGTCAGCTCACAACACTAGGAAGAGACTGAAGTAGCATTAGGTCAACATGGCAGGAGGCCCGGCCTTTTCAGGGTGGATTTTGTGAAAGCTCGCTTGACAACTTCCTCGGCTTACTGTGTTTGTTCTAGACACACCGCACAGCTGAATCTCTTTTCAGCTGCCTGCCTGGGCCACTATCCAGGGCTAGCTAGCCAACGGTTGGCTACTAGTTCATGAGATGATTGTTACACTAATCAGAGCTACTCTAATATAATAGGCTCAGGGCCTTTTATCTTAGAGTGTTTGGCCTGGTGGTCTAGTCCATGTTGGACTCTGCTAGACATAATGCAGATGACAGTTCTTATGACGGCCCTCTTATTCTAGGATACAATTTAAGTTTAGAATATTAACTATTGTGAAGTGCATATTGAGGTGCTTGATGAAGGGAACTAATTAATGAGCAGTATTGCATGTTCCATTCATTAATTGTAATGCATGGGTTTGTTAATGCCAGGATATGATTTGATCACTGATCCCACAACCCACGGCCCGCATTATTTTGTTGAAACCCTTCCTAAGAGCGACTAACTGCTGGCCCGCATTCTTTTGTTGAAACCGTTAATTAGTCAATATCCAGAAATCCTGACAACAACCAAAACCAAGTGCTGAGCACACAGAAGTTATGCACAAAACAAATCTTAAGTGGGCTAATTTTATTTTTAACATGTATAAATTGTTGATTTTTTATGTGAGAAAACTTGGTGTTATATGTTTGGGTTTGTCTGTGTATCTTGACAGCTCTTAAAAGTACTTTAATTAATCTCCAGTCTCTTAAATATCAAAATATAATGCATAATAAAAGGTAGAAACCTCTAATAAAGCCTTGATAATAGTATAATAGAGTATTTACAAAGCATACACCCATACTTCTCTAATTAAAAGTAGCAATCATAATAAAGCTATCATTTTTATATTATAAATTACTTTAGATATCATTAAATCATCTTTAACAACCAGAATAGTAAATAAATTTAAAAAAGACATACTGAACTACCAAAAAGGTATTTCTGCTAGGGAAAAAGAAAAAGATAACAATGTGAAGCTGTGAATAATAGAGCTGAGTTAGCATAGCTTTTTTTCTTTTGGTAGCCTGCTCACCGCTCAACTTTATATACTCATTAGGTTTCTGATATTTTTCATTAAAAAATCTATATAATTTTTACCAGCAAACCATAAGGAGGCTGCATCTTTAAACAGGTTTTTACTAGGTATGAGACCAGGAATGCATTATAGCAGGCTGACATCACCCCTGGGGTTCACTCAAAAGATTTATGATAAAGATCATTAAAAAGCCAAAAAATTTAAAATTTAAAATCCAAAAAATATAACTTCACACCTCTCTTTCATAACAGTTTTTGCCAGCTATAACTGGAAACACATACCAGCGGGCTGCCGTAAAAGAGTGAAGCTGAGTGTAGCACAGCTTTGCTCTTTTGGCAGCCTACCTGACACACCTTTCCTTTTACCAGATATATTATAAGATAAAGATTTAAAAGTTAGCTAATCTAAAAAAAACAAAAAAAATTCAGCTAGGATACCTGGACGCGTACCCAGGTGGGATGCCGTAAAAGGGCAAAGCGGGCATAGCTCAGCTTTGTTCTTTTGGCATCCCGCCCGCCACACCACGCTTGTTGTTTTATATGCGAGACTCCTGGAGTTGGAAGTGGATCGATCATGGGGTAAAAAATTCATGTTCCCAAGATATTTCAGAACTTTTGTACCGTTGGCATTTAATTCTGATGGAAATAGCAACTTTCGATATCGTGGAGGAATGTTGTGGAAACTTTGCCTGCCGTTCAAATACCGTAAGCCAATGGAAGTGACTTGTTTAAAGAAAGCTCTGCGCTGAGTGAGGGATAGTCGACAAAATTTATTGTCGAGCTTCTTGCCTAATCTAATGAAGGTTTTTACCAGCCTGTTGGGAACAAATATTTAAAAGTCTGCGTGGTACAAATCTACTTAGGTAGTCAAAGCTTTTGCGCTGCGAGCGTCACACTTTCAAGATTCATAATCCCTAGGTAACATTTTATTCTTGAGCATTACACTTCCTTAGTGGTTTATACTCATCATTTTGGTGATAAAGTTTGTACAATTTGTGTTTTCTTTCATTGCCCGTATATTGATTTTTATTTTATCTTGAATCCTTTCTATCTGATTTTTTAGGGTGGTGTTTTTTAATCTATCGTTTTTATTAAATTCATTTTTTTTAAAAAATATTTATTGTTGTTGTTAGATGCACTTTTGTAGCTGTCTTTTTATTACATTCGCTTTACAACTTAAATGTTTGGCTTCACTTTGGCCTCTGTGAATTCAACCCTTGTTAAAGACTTTTTAAATATATTTCTCCATAAAAGAAAATCCATCATATAATTAAATTATATTTAAAAATCTCGACTAGCCTTTCATTTAAGTTCAGTACACCCTCTAAATTAGCTAACCACGATTCCCCTCAAATCATGCTTCTCCTTATCATTTACTTATCTTTATTTCCCGCAGGTCCTATATTCAGCTCAATATACTGGGAAAGATATGGTGTAAGTTGTTTTTACTTGCGCTTTTGGCGGCTGATAGAATAACCCTCTCCAGGAACTCCAGCCTCTCTTCCAATTCTCCCCCCGATCCAACCCAGACTGTGGTTGATGCTTTTGATGCACCCCTTCTTCCGCCGCTTCCCCACCCCTATTCGGATTATCAGCGAAAGTTTTATAACACGGATGCCGCTTTGGTGATAGATTTCGGTATTGTTTTATTAAAAGTTTGTTGTTTCCTATTGTTTTTTATCTTCGCTTGGAGTTGACCTTTTGGGGTGGTAATTAGGATCAAGCCATTGCCGGGCAGGCTGGTCTACAGAGGCAGAGCCCAGGGGTAAATTCCTGCATGGTATTAAATCTAATGTCTAAGTTGTGTTTGATTCGATTGTGGCTAAATACCGGGAGCGTGCTAGCAAAGGGGGTGTGGCTGGCAGGGGCAACATCCACGCCGGAAGCTTGTGCCATTCCAATATAACCGCCAAAGCCAACATCAAAACTCCCTTTGATACCGATGTCATTAATACGATTGAATATGCTGTACATACAAGGCTTGTTCCTCATTTAACAAAGATTAGGAATACATCCTTGACTATGCCTTCCTTAATCTCGGCATTGACTCTCCATCCATTGACCACCGAGTTGTCATGACGGAGCCAGCAGGAAATCCATGCTACAGCCGAAACAGTAAGTTGATGCGATATCGATTCCTGACCGGCTAGGCATGACAGAATTGCTTTTTGAATGCTACCAAGTCCCGAGTTTAACGTATGGCGTGGACAGCCTTTTCAGCTTTTATGAAAACAACGGCGGAAGTATGGACACGGATGGGCTTGTCTTTTCTTCAGGGCACCACACTAGCCACATAATACCGATCTTCGGTGGGCGCGGGAGAGTTGATTTAGCCTCGAGGTAATTTCCATCGATGCGTCTTCTTAAGGTTAGAATTTCCTTTGGTGGAATCCCAGCAGCAGATTTCATGCTGAAGTCCATGCAGTTGAAGTTCCCCACCTTCCCTGTTAAAATGTCGTTTGGACAAGCCCAAGTAAGCAGCCTTTGTACGTGTCTAATAGAGAAGCATCTCATGCATACTCAAACATTCTTTGCCGACGACTACCCCCGCTTTTTAAGGAGGATTGGGCCTGATGCAGATATAGACTATTTCAACAGCATAGATGTTACCGTACAGTTCCCCTATACTGAGCTGGTACAGCATCTTCCCGAGCAGGGCTAATCTTTTAGACGGCAGAAGAGAAATCCGCGGAGGAGTTGGAAAGGATCGCCCAGCGTCGTCGTGAACAGGGGGAACGACTGCGCCAGCAAGTCCAGCAGCAGCGTAAAGAAAAGATCCTTCAGCGTGAGATCGAGTTGGACAATTTACGGGACCTCAAAGCCTCCAAATCCATGACGAACAAGCTGAATTTCTTGGTACTGATGCTCCTCTTTTTTTCCTAACCCCTTCCAGAGACTACTGATGGACTATGACCTTGAAACTGAAGCTGACTTGGATGCGGCTATCCTCACTGCCGAAACGTCGTTACGCCGGACACGCGAGAAGCTCCTTGGGATTGATCAGCCTGAAGAAAAAGTAGGTTTATTATAAGTTGATTTTGACCTGCAGGCCCCGCCTGTTTTCGATTTGATTGATATCCCTGACGATGAGCTCTCCGATGACACCAAGCGTGAAAAGCGCAAGCAGAAGCTGCTGAAAGCAGGCATCGACGCCAGAGAACGTGCCCGACTGGCCAAGGAAGCGGAATTAGCCATCAAGGTAAGAGTGGTCCTTTTAAAGCTAACCCTTGGAGGAAGAGCAAGCTCGCAAAGACGAAGAGTTCCGCAAATCTGATTTTCAAGGATGGCTGGAGGCGCTTCGTGCAAAGCATAGCGTAAGCCAATCTCAATCCAACTGACAACCCAGGCCCTTACTGAAAAGCAACGAGCACGGAAAAGATTGAGGGAGCAGCTTGCTGATCGACGGAGTCATGCATCTCAACTCCGCATGAAGTCAATTGCAAACCTTGCTAGAGAAGAACGTATACCTGCCAAGAGAGCCAAGATCCGTGAAGACGGTGGTATGCTTTTCAAATATGCTTTCTAATCAGACAGATGATGATTTCGGCGCCAATGACAATGACTGGGCTGTTTATCGCCAAATAGTACGATTTGCTTTTAGCTTACTAATCATCACCAAGAACAAAGAAGAAGACTCTGACGAGGAAGAGGAGGCAGCCCAGTTAGCCCAGTACGAAGCACTGCTATTGGAACACGATGAAGAATTCCAAAGTGAAATTTCTGCCGAAAGCAATGGCTTCAAACCAACCAAATCTTTCCTTCAAAGGTTCCAGTTTGGTACACACTTTCCTAACTGGGAGGCCATGGAAAATATCAAAGCTCAACATCAGCTGCATGTCAATGTAGAGCGTGCGCGCGTTCCCGAAGTCTTGTTTCAACCCTCCATCCTCGGACTTGACCAGGCTTCCCCTCAGGAAATACTCGCCTCGCTCTTCTCTCGGGTTGATGAAGCTACCCATCTTAGAATGATAAAGGTAATCCCATTAGGTTTACAGGTTAACCCACTTAGAACGTTTTGCTTACCGGTGGGTTCACTCAAGTTCCTGGTTTGGCTTCTCGCCTGGAGGCAACGATCCAGAGCATCAGCCCCACGGGCGCCCCAATCAGGGTCAGGTCAGCTTCCGATCCATTACTCGATGCCTGGAAGGGAGCTTCCCGCTTCGCTAGACATCCCAAAAGTATCTCTGACTTCACGTCGATCTTCCTTACCCGTTCGCAGTACCAGGAGGTAGGCCATGACTACTGTTTAGAGCACGGAATGGGAAACTGGTGCTAACCCCCGCTTACGGATCACCTTCCCCGACCCCATGAGGCTTTCTATATTATAGCCAAGTATCAACTGCATCATCTCCTATTGGGGATCAGTCTTGGCACAAGGTTTAACCCTAGTTGTCTGTAAAGTTCACATCTAAAGCTGAAGTTTTCGGATTAAAAACAGTTCCAGGACCCTACTTTCTCAAATATTCCAAACCTAAGCTGTTCCATTCAATACTTCTGGTCATATGGTGATCAAACATATTAGGGAGCCCATGGGGCTAAAGCCATGAGTAGAGTATGGGTCAATGATACCAATAGAGTTCAAGATATGCCTACCTTTGCAACATAACATTGCAGTACACTATACGCACCAAACCCATAGCTCCTCACTTTAACAGGGACATAAGCTTACCAAGACTCACTAGAACCTAAAGCTTGCACCCTCCCTAAACCTATATCATAAACCATCCCTCTCATGTATACCACCTGTATCAACAGATCAATACAGATATCACACCTGCTTTACCACTCGCTGCTCACCTTTACAACCAACCAACTATTTCACAACACAGCATTGCCATCAATAGTGCACTACCCAGATCAGCACCTCATCCACAAACATATTAACAACACACAGGGGCGCCCATAGAGCCGCCCCATGACAGATCTACTAACATAACCCCTCCCACTTCAAATGTTGGGATACAGGCAATAGCCCCAAGGCAGGAGTGAAGCTGATTCCAGGTGATGGTCCTTTGATAAGTTGTTTGAAACTCACCCTTTACTTGGATTGTGCCATGATGCCACCCCCTGGTGGGTTGGCAGCTCCCCTTTACAGCACAATAGTGTTAAGTTTAAAATAAAGCTATCTGTTGAGCTGTGCTTTGTTACCTGATGTAGCAAAGAACTTGGGCAAATGTCTTAATATGTCAGGCTTGAGGTTCCGGCTTTAAGCCTGTCTGATCTGGATATGGCAAGCAAGGATCCTCTTAGCAAACGGGAGATGAGGGCTGAAGATTCAACCCTCAAAGCTAACCTGAACTTAATTTTATTGGGAAGGGCTCGGGAACCTATACCAAGAAGCTTGATCCTAGCAGCCTTGGTGGCGGTACTCCAGGGGGCAAGAGGCTGGTGGGGATCCAGAAGCCTCAGGTACAGATACCAACCCATATTTGGACAGGAGGGACACCTCAGGATGGGAGCAGAGAGACTGGCTCTGGCGCCCACCCATCTGCTGGCTAAGCTGATTAACCCCCTAGTGAACTCAGACTCACAGCATCATCCTTGTACTATTGCCCTCTGTCCTTCCCCTTTGGACTGATGTCTTCCCCAATCTAATACTGAACTATAACTGGTTCAGTTACATCAGTGGTAGCAGCGGCCGGCCCAATTTCCAGCCACCTGCAAGAACCCCCTCCCAAGAAAGTGCAGAGGGCTGGCTGTACCGCTACCCCTCACCAAGGAACCTTTGACCCATCCCGGGGGATCCTGGAGGGTTGTGTTGTATAACAAGACCAACTAGTTCTCACCAGCATCTACAACTGACTCCACATGGGACAACACAACATTAGTGTCACCCTGCCCCAGTTGGATCCCTCCCAAAAAACGCTGGAGATACAGTTGAAACTCTTCACTGGTGATGTTGGGCCAACATTGTAAGCTGGCTACACTCCACAGAAATATGCCTCCATATTTACCAAATACCTGAACCCATGTGGGTGACCACAGTATTAGGTTGCCTCACTGAGCCTGCTGCCTGGAAATAGGCACTTTCCACTGCTCCAGAAGCCATTACTGAAAAAAATGCAATGCTTTTCACACTCATCATTGACAGGTTAAAGCCCCATATCTGTAAATGGGTGTCTGTGGGGTGCTGCACCTCCATTGACAACTTCTATAAAGCCATTGTGGAGGCCAACAATCAAGCTTCAATGGGGTTCTGCAGGTCTAATGACCCACCCCCTCAGTCTTGTCCCGCACCTGGTAGTGCCCACATCTAAGTAGGTTGCTGCCAACTCTGCAAGAAGAATAATAGCAATTAGCGCCCCCAAGAGGGGGTTACAATTGGCACATATTGGGAGCTCAGAAAAAGCATGGGGTTGTTGACATGAGAGGCTCTACAACCCCATTCAGCTTTCAAAATCAATCTCTCCTTGCCTAAAAAACCTGTGACTGCAATGTGCATGAAGCCAAAGCTCTAGCCGCCTTCTGTGTACACAGAAGCAACCCGGTCCTCTAAGCTAGCCATACACAAAATAAAACCACTTTTCTGGATTACCTCTTTTCTTCTATGAAAACACTTGCAAGCTCCTGGTAGAAACCAGGGCCAACCACACCATGGACAATCAATAATTTGCTGATTCCCAACAATTGGAGTGTGTGCCAAGTCAATTCAAGGCATTATGTGTAGAAGACTCCTGTAGAGTAGCCAGCACCCATGAAACAGTGCCCTTCTTGCTAAGAATGGAAAATGTTCCAGTTAGACTCTCTGGGCTTATCATGAGTGGTCAAAGTGTTAACATGTTAGTGGGTCTAGACTGGCTACACCACAATTGCCCTTAAATTGATTAGGACACCCCTGTCATTACTCTCAGGAGAAATGATGCTAGCTTCTAAATCTATCCCATTAGGATTAACAATCTATTGCATTACACTGTCTTTTTACATATCACAGAAGAGAATTCCTATGAGTTTAAAGGGAGAAAGTTGGATTTCAATCAGTGTTCAGTTGAGGTTGTCTGGGCTAAATTCCCTTCATCTTCCCCTCTGAAAGATCTACCACCAGCGCTGCAGGACCTACTTGAACAGTTTAAGAATGTATTTAGCAAAACACTGGACCAGTTACCTCCCCCCAAGAAATTTGACACGCTGTAAAATTGCAAGGGTTGCTACCAAAGACTCAACCACATGTTTTCTGACACCCAATGAGGATGAAACTCTCTGCTGACACCTCGTGGTGGCTTTAGATAAGGTCTTTATCTACCCCTTGTTATCCATGTACGTGTGATGGATCCAGGTCCAACCAGTCCAACTTACCATTATCCTTCCCTTGCTGACTCTTATTGCTGTAACCTTACTGTGGCAAAGCTTCAAGGAGCTTTGCCTCCAGGGAGGCAATTTTATGGGACAGCATCTTGTTGTCATCCTGCCAAAAAGCCATGATCTTGACACTATTTTCCTCTCTTGCTCTTAAAGCCTCAATCTCACTATTTGCCCTGGCTTTCACTTGTTATAAATTTTTGTCAAATCCCAGTAACAGATTCCACAAATCCCACTTGTAGATTGGATTTCCTTAAGTGAGAGTTCCTTCTTTTGCAAAGTAATTGGAGTATAATTCTTTTAATGCAGCTTTTACTTCCACCAAAGACTCCTGGGAAACAGTTTTTGTCACCTCCAGACTTGCCCAAGCTTCCTCCAGAGAACTTGCAGGAACTTCTTTCCTGGCAGCAGCGGTTTCCACATTAATTACTCCAAATTTTGCTCTTTCAAACAATAACAAAGAAGACATAACAATTGAAAAATTGATTAAAGGGAAAGGGTTGAAATCAACAATATATTTTTATTAAAACTTAGCTGTTTTTGCTTATATATCATTAAGGGCATATTCAGCTGAAACCCCCTCTGGTTTCTGAACCAACCTATGATTCATATCATGTGGTCTATGACATTTGATTCATCCAAACCTAGATCTTTACCTAAAAAATCCCCATAATTCTCAGCCTATAAGAATTAACCTACAATGAGACAGAATCACATGGCACAATTTATCTTAATGTATTAATTCAGCATGGAGCTTCCTCAGCTCCTGGCGCCAGAATCCTGTGGAATATACCCATTCCAACACTCAGTTATCAATTTTCTAACTGGTAACCAGCTGATCAAACCTGAATATCCATGAACCTTTGCACATATTCATATCTACATTGGTTAATTGACACCCTGTCAATTAACCTGATTAACCTACATTATTAATCAACTTGGTATAAAGACACCTAGTCCTTACTTGACACAGTCAAGTCCATTTTGGCCCAATAATTACCACCTCATTAATCATTTCTGCAGGTATATTTAATTAACCTCTTGAGTTAATTAAACCGTTTGCAAGACACCTAGTCCCCAAGATTAAATTGGCCAATCTTGCCTCAGTTTTTCTAGTTAGTACAGAATAACTACCAACCCATATTATATTATTTTATTTAATATAGATGCCAAGTTTCCAGGAATATTTATCTGAAGAATTCCAGTTAAACCTATCTATATGAAATAAACACCAAAAACAGAACCTCTTTATATTTTAGAGTATTTATTTGGCTAAATACTCAACAGTGACTGTTGTACAGTCACAGTACGGAGCTACAGTCTTCTTTATGGCCAAAAAAGATGTGTCACTCCACCTGATTGCAGACCACTACACCCTAAACAAAGTCACAGTAAAGAAAAAATATCACTTACTTCTTATTAACAACTTTTTTGATACACTTTTAGGTGATAAAGTCTTTAGAAAGATTGACTTCATTGCAGGGTATAAACAGGTCAGAATTGCCCCCAGAAATGAGGAAAAAAACTGCCTTTCAAACACACTATGGGTTGTTTGAGTGCTGTGTCATGAATTTTGGCATGACTAATGCACCATCCACCTTTACAATGCTCATGAATAAGGCCTTCAAGGATCTGGTTGGGAAGTGTTTCATGATCTATCTATATGGCATTATTATATACAGTTAGGACCAAATAACACACCTCCACCATCTCTGTATTATCATCAATATCTTTTAAAAACATCAGCTGAAGGCTAAACCCTCCAAGTGTGATTTCCTAGAATTTGAGTTATTGTTTTTGGGGCATACTATCTCTTCCCAGGGAATAAAACCCAATACAGCCAAAATCAAATCAATCATCAGTATGTCACCTCCCACTGATATGGGTCAGGTACACACTTTCCTGAAAATGGTTGTGTATGTGCACAAGCTCATCCCCAACTATGGGGAAGCTAATTATCTCCTTCACCAAGTTACTGAACAATAAGCAACAGTTCCAATGTACCCCAGTGCAGAACCAAGCCTTTGAGAAGCTCAAGCAGAAGCTCACAACAGCACTGATTTTCCAGTTTCCTAACAGAAACTGTCAGTATGAACTTAAAAATGATGCTTCTGATTGGGTCATAGGAGGTGTACTTCAGGTAAAAACCAATGAAGATGTATTCCCTCCAGTATTCTAAAAATCCATAACTCTCTGACACTGAACAACATTATTCATCCATAATAAGGAGCTGGGTGCAATTATACATTGTGTTGAGAAGTGGTGTTGCTACCTGAAAGATGCTACCTTTGCACCCCAGATTCTCACAGACCATAAGTCCTCCAATATTTCAACAAGCAGTCATACCTGACTCAACATCAAGCATGATGAGTCAAACACTTGTCCCCCTATAAACTCTGCATAAAGTATAAGCCTGGAAAGGTGCTGGTTACAGCTTATGCACTCTCCAGGGTATATGTAGCATCAATCACAGGGAAAAATGGGTTATATTCTGACTGGCCCATTTTTTACCTCTTTCCTGAGACTAATTGCTCTGTGAGCTTTAACTTAGCAACCATTTAAAAGTTAAAAGACAATGAGAGCCAGTTCACAGCTGATGCTGAAAATTTCTGCTGCCAGGCAGAGACAGGAGAAAAGATTTCATACAGTTTCACCACACAGCAAGGAGATACTATCCTACACTATTATCACACCCTGGGAAAAATTTGAGGGTATAACCTGTTTGAAATTATGGAACTCAAGGTCTGATAGTGGTGTATGCATCAAGTTATCCTGGATCTCCCAGAGCATGTTTTTTATGTGAGTAGAATACATTCAAAAAAGCCCCACCAAAATCAGTGCTACCCATTGAGACCATGGAACTCTTTGTGCAATGGTGTCACAAGTGACAAATATTGTATCAATATGCATGGAAAAATTCTAACTACAGGATTCAAACCCTGAGACCCTGCGGGTAGCAGCCCGCAGGCCCAGCTGCCTTCATTTTTGGGGGGCTCAAATCAGAAATGGATTTGACTTCAGAGAAGCCTCCAAGACCTACCAGTGTAAACCCTTCTATGTCCAGACCCTGCCCACTGAAGGATCCTCTGTCAGGAATATTCCTGATACTTATGGTTGTGTAACCAATAAACTGTCATCTGCCATCAATGTGAAGGCGCCTGCTGCTACCAAGAAGACGCCCGCCACCAACGTGCAGACATCTGCTGTCATCAAGCAGATACACACTGCCACCATGAGGAAGCCTGCCACAACCAAGCCGTCACCTGATGTCAACATGCAGGCACCTGCCGCCACCACACGGAAGCCTCTCACAACCAAGCTGTCACCCGCCATCAACATACAAGCACCTGTCACCACCAAGCAGACGTTTGCTGCTGCCAAGCAGATACACACTGCCACCACACAGAAGTCCACCGCCAACACGCAGACGCTTGCTGCCATTAAGCAGATGCCCACCACCACTGCACAGGCGCCCACCACTCTTGCCAGCCCCACCTGCAAGCCATCCTCAAACCAGGCACCCATGAGCCATCCTGCCACCTGCTAGCCTTTGCCCTCCCATGCCATCAGGCCAGTCCCTCTCCACCTCTTTGGGAAATATCCAGATCAGGAAACCAGGACAGGCAATTTTCCCAAAGACAAATTTGGGAGGAACTGCTGTTCAAGTTGAGAGCCTATCATATGGGTAATGAACTGACAGGCTCTCCAACAATAAAAATCATGCCCTTAATCCAGTAAATGAATTTGGATGAATAAAGAAAGCCCAACTTGCACTATACCAATGCAAACTTGGATCCAGCTAAACCGTCTCAATTGCCAGCCACCCAAGCCAATCCAGAAAAGGGAATAATAGATGAAAATCAGACTCTTGGTTCCCCCAATGCTATGCCTTCCAATAATTATGTCTTGAAGGTCCACTATTATAAATAAAGACAAAACCCTCAATGATAGTTTGTGCTATCATTGAGTGAATATCCTCCTCAATATTATCACATTAATCAATCCTTTACCCAGGCTAAGCAAGTAACCTTACTAAACCCATTACCCCTCCCCAAGTCAGAAGATGAACTACATCATCTTCACAGCTGTCTTGACAGCTTACCTTGGGATAGGGGACCATCAGCCAACCAATGCTCAGTTTGGTCCTGAACCACAGGGACCAAAAGGGATATCGTACAATGAGCCAACTCACCTCAACTCAATGGTTTTGAACCCAAGGACACCTCTGGTATCATCTTGCCCAACTCCCAACTTGGCTACTTACGTGATCCCTACAGCTACGCTACTGTACCTTGCTGTCAGACTTATATAATGCAAAATCCTTGGCAAAGCCTTCTGTCAGGCAGTAAACTTCTATCCAATTGTCTACGCCTTGAACAACTTTGAGCCTTTCCTGCCATCTTATGTTAATAAAGTTTTACCATCAATACTTGAGTATTACACCTCTTAGCCCAGCCAATGAGAGTAATGACCCAGGAAAATATCCCTGCCATAACTTGGCCACTGCAAATGGAGAATTGCAGAAGCTTTCCCAAGAACAAGAGCCACCAGTTGATGACAAATTCCATGACTCAAAGAAGGAATTCAAGATTCCCCACACCAACCCAGCCAATGAAGATTTGTCCATGTTGAATGCCACCAAGGATTCCCAACCCCTGGTAAATGATACCACCTGGCCCAAAAGATTTTTCAAAAGTTTTCTCATGGCAGATGGGCATACTTATACACTGGGGTCACTAGGAAGTTGCACATTGCCATTCTTACAATAAAGTGTTATGAACCTTTGGTTCATGCAGGTCTTACCCTACATTCTTTTAGCACTTTATTATTTCCAGTTTGATCTTCCTGGGTCTATCTCTGCTTCCCACCAAGCCTAAGAAAATGCGGACTAGCTGCCTGAGCTATAATGTCCCCCAGGTGCATCATACAGCCTGGTACATTTTACAGAGTATCCTCCCAACCCAGATTACTTGAAATTTACCTTAAAGGAAGTTTTAATTTATAGAACAGAAGCCTGTATCAGAGAAACAGAGCTTATTGGTTGTGAAGGAACCTGTATCACTGTTCTGACTTTGCTATTTTGCAACAAATATAACTACCTGCCTGTGTATTTGGTATCAATGACCTCACCCTTGACTCCACGGCCCAACTGTCCCCAAGAATCTGTTGCCACTAGTGAGTCCACCTCCACCCAGATTTTTGGAGTTATTTATATCACCCTTAATGGCCTCATTGATTATATGATGCCCACCAACAGACCCTGGGCCATCCTCAGAAAATCACTATACTACATTGTAAAGTTAGCTCCCATCCTGTGGTGGGCCCTTCCTTCTGGGCCTGTGGGCTGTCTGTCCTCAAGTTCTCATGAACCCATTTCAGGATAGGTCCCTGAAAAAATGGGCCCTTGACATTATAGGACCTCTTCCTGGGGATAAGTTATGAAAAAAGTGCATTATTACTGTCATTAACTACTTCACAGGATAGACTTTAGCTTGGGTGACTACTAACCACACTGCCACCACCATCACTCACTTCATTGGCAAAGAGATTGTGGCATATTTTGGTTGTCATAAGCAACTTATCAAATTTAAGGATCAGAGCTCATGGGTAATGTCATGAAAGCATATTGTGTGAATAATGCCCTGGAATGGGTAGTTATTGCACCATATCACCCACAAGCCAACAGATAAGTGGAACAACTAAATAATTTACTTTTCCAGTCAATTGCCAAACTATTCCAAGAATACCCAAACACTGCTTGGATGGAACACCTCTCAACTGCATTGCTCATCCTGTGGGATAGGATCAAACATGACACAGGATTCAGCCCCAATGTGTTGGCCTTTGGCGCCCCCAATAATGTGACAAGGATGGACCAAAGCAAGCTAAAATCAACTGTCCCAGCCAAGCCACCCCTTGTAGTCACCTTTTTTCTAGAAAAGTGGTGTGAACAGGCCTGCAACATCAAGCATGAGCAGATCAAGGGGCAAAAAGACATCTTGAAGCTTGCTATGTTGTAGGTGACCCTGTCTACACCCTCAACCCCAACTATGTAAAGCTCAAACTCAACCACCTTGGGACTTCAGAGTATCAGCTGTCTACAAAAATCATACCTACCAGCTTAAAGACGCCCAAAGTAACACTAAGAAACTCCATCACAGCCAATTGTTTCCCTGCTGCGCCATACCTGCTCAGAAAGACTTTGTATGCAATTCCTCATATCTTTCACAGACTCTAATCCTGGTGCTGGACAACAAAAAGTGGGCAAGGGGGTTTGCAACCAAGATCACTCCCCACCTGATAATGTATCTCTCAATACATAGGGGGTGTACAACAAGATTCCTCATAACATATCTAACAGTATGGAGGATCATGTGGCCAATGTCAAATTATGGGTATTATCTCCTGAATAGAAGTGATGCCAATTTGGCATGATGATCCCTTGCTTAAGATATTCCCAGCACAAAACCTTATACTGAACCTGCCTCAGTGCCACCCCCTGGTAGGCTTGTGGCTCTCCAATATAGTATATCAATCACATTATTCTCCAATAAACATTGTCTTATTTCTATTCTTGTCTTTTCTATTGGACGGTTGTCTTCCACAATCTAAATAATAAACTATTATTGGTTTGGTTGCAACATTTGTAGTGATTTTTTGTAGCTGTAAGCATCAGATCAAGGAGAATTTAATCCCCAGAAAACACAGGTGGTTGGGTGTCTGGCCCTCAGGGCTGACAACCCGCAGCCCAAGTTAATCAGGGTTTGAATTCTGTTCTGACTCTTGGGTTTGGGAAGGGGGAAAGTGTCATTCCTGACATACATGCTTTCAAAAGGGTGAGCTAAAGAATCTTAACCTGATTTTTAGTCTTAGGAAATTAATTTTTAAGAATAAAATATTTGAGTATCTCTTAAAAAAGTTTCACATTTATCAAGAGTATAACTCAATCAATAAATCCAGATGTATACTTGATGTGAAAACCAGACAAAACTCAACCTATGCCAAATTAAATTGGACAATAAAAAACAAAAAGTATAAAAAAGATAATTTTTAATCATTTATAGAAAATTGAGGAATATGTTATTGCTGAGGAAATTTAATACTTAAGATTGTATATTTTGATAAGCTGGTTTCTGGTTATAAATATTTGACTCCATTACATCTCTATTTTTCCTATCAATACTTATTTTCTTTCATATGGTTTGGTTTTCATGATTGATGTGAAAATGAATTTAAGTGACCAACTTAAATTAATAGTATCTGATGATTTATGTTACTGGCCTTTGATTAAACTGGAAAAAAATCAGAAGCCCTTTGACTATTTTGCTACAGATATTTATCTAGTGTCAATAGGTTAACTTAACTTTATTTAAGCTTACTTTAAGTAACAGATCCGGTATAAAATCTTTTTTCTTTGAAAAAGCAGCACCTGAACTTTATTAAAAAGTAAAACATGCTATTAAATCTATTTATTGAGAGTTAACCCAAAAACCAGTGAATGATTCCAGTCAAGAGCCTAGTTTGACTTTAAATGGCATTTAACAAGCCCAATATGTTAAAAATCTTAGCAGTGATCAAAATAAATTTAAAAATCAAGGATCAATGGGCTTTTAATTGACTAATAAAAAAAGCACATCATATACTGTAAAATCAGAACCTGAACGTAAAAATGCGGGATTGTCAAATCCTTGGTCCAAATTTCAAATCACTTTTGCAGGATAGCCTTTTTAATTAAATTGAATTCTTTTTATTTTTATTTGAATTTTTAAAAATTCAGGAACTCATAGACACTTTGCAAAGTTCAAGTTGAAACACATATTTCCAATGGACAAATTGAATTAACTGGAATCAGATTTGAAGTGTTCAAATCCATCAGCCATTTTCATTAAATTTAATATGTTTTTTGGAATTGCGGGATTGTCAAATCCATGACCCAAATTTCAAATCATAAATAAATGCCACTAGTAAACTCAATATTAGTTGCAGGAACTGGAATCCAAATTGAATGTACAGTAAGAAACTAGGACAAATCAATCCAAATCAAGAAGCTCCACTCTGGATAAAATCAAATGAAAAATCCAATCTCAACAACTATGTTTAGACATGAAATTAAGTGAAATGTAAAATTGTCTAAACTGGAAATGATGCAATATTCTGCACTCTAAATCACTAATATAGCAACCACAAAACCATATAATGATTTATGAGCTACCCTCCTGATGACGCAGAAATTTTTTAAAAGTTTTTTGGCCCCTGGCGTAGCCAGGAGACAAAAAAATTTCTTTTGAGGAAGGAAGGAAGGAAGGAGAGGTGGGAAAGATAAACCACCATTTTACTACACTGTGTGTTTATGTATTGCTATTAAGTATGCTTGGTTACAGTTGATCTTAGAAATGCTAATAATAAATAGAATTATATATTACAATATATTTTTATCAAGTTGTCTTTTCCTTGATGTGTTGATATTACATTTGCTGTTGCAATGTGCTTGCATTTAATTGGATAGTTTCACCTCCAGTTTCCTTGACAATAGGAAATCAAGTTGCCTCCACAACCACAGCTGGTCTCAGGGAAGCAACTTGATTTCCTATTGCCAAGGCAACTGAAGGTGAAACTATCCAATTAAATACAAGCAAATTATCAAAAACAAATGAAAAATCACCACAACAAGGAAAAGGCAACTTGATAAAAATAGAATTGAAATATTAAATTATATTTTATTATTAGTGTTTTATAAAATCTACTTTAATCAAGCATCTAAACTTTAGCCGTCCTAAAATGGAATAGGGTGATTTTTGAGAATGTCCATGATTCCTAAAAGAATAAGCACAAATCCACTCTAGATCCTTTAGCATCCTTTTTGAGACACCCATAAATTATATTTATTTCAAATTCACCTCATTTTTTATTTGAAATTTGGCTCTTGGATTTGACAATCTTGCAATTTCAGATTTTTTACTAATTTCATGTTGTATATAATTTGTTAGACATACAGGAAATAAAAAATTGTACATTAGAATCCTGCATTTCTGATTTATGTATCCCACATTTGTTTGCTGTGTTTTGTCTTTTGTTAGTTGAGATATCTGCTCCAGGGATTCAAAATTTGCCAATTTAAATAAATCAAAAAAAGTTAAATTAAATGGTTGATTTTATTAAATATTTTGTTTTTCACTCAGCTGAGTTGTCTGCAAAAGTGATTTGAAATTTGGACCAAGGATTTGAAAATCCTGCATTTTTACATTCAGGTTCTGAATTTACAGTATAGTAGTTTTAAAAGCTATGGTGACAAGCCAAACTGATTCAGATTTAAACAAAAATAACTCAGATGTAAACAAAATTAAAAATAAACAAATTTATATTAATTTACAATAGATTTGGGTTATTTTGATTTTATTTACATATAAGTTGAATTCATTTAAATCTGAAGTATTTTTGCTTGTTGTTATAGCTTTTAAAACTACAGTATTACAATTTTGGATTGTATAAGTTAAAATTAAAATTTATTAATGATTTATATTAGATGTATCACCAACAGTATCCAACTCTAGACAAAATAGCCAGAATTGTATAGTAGTTTCATAACCTGTTGAGATAAACAAAATCATCTCAGTCTAAAAATAAATTTAAAGTGTATCCAAATTTATTCTAATTCAACATGAAATCCTTAATTTTAAATTTTTTAGACTAAGTGATTTTTTTATCTCACCAGGTAATAAAACTACTCTATTAGTCTGTCAAGCTTTCAGTGCTGCATCAGATCAGCATTTTAATGGGGCTGTTGATATCCTTGGTTTCAGAAGATTCAGTATGTTCTCTGGTACTCTTATCCAACTCAAAGAATACCAGGTAATTATCAAAGACAATATTAAAATTAATCTTGTTTAATTTTAAGAACATTTCAAATAAATAAATTTAGCTTTCATGTTATTCATTAAAAGATACAATTTATAAATGAAGGGGTTAAACTTTAAGAAGTATATAAGTAAAATTACATAATTAAAAAATAAAATAAAATTTTATTGTAAGTAGTCATAATGATTCAACTTGCAGTATTAATCTTAAGAATTATACCCAAACTTGATTTTTCATAATATTTTTATAGTTATAAGTATAGTGGTTAAGAGGTTTAAGTTATCATTTTAATAAGTTACATACCTTTAAGAGTTTAAGCTTGGTATAATGATGTTGACTGATTGAAATACATTTCTATAATTTTTATATTCCCTTTTATTTTAAAATATAAAAATTATCTATACTGTTGTAACTGTCCTGTATTAGAAAGTTACAAGAGTAAATATTTGAAACTAGATAATTATCTTTATTGAGATCTATCACCTATATAGTTTGAGGGAATCATTTTAAGAAGAACATGATTGTGACAAGCAATTGGATTGGACAGGGGGTTGATTTGATCTTAGTAATGAGTCAAGCGCTAAATTAAGCTGTCCACCAAGTAGGGATTGTCACTGGGTCAGGTTGCCTTGTTTGGAAATTAAAGTTGACTTTCACATTTGGCTTTGGGTTATGGGGAAGTCAGTTTGTGTGGCACATGGTCTCTTGTGTGAACCTTTTCCGGGGGTCAACCCTGATGTTTTTACAATAAGTATTTTAAAAACTTTATAAAAATATAGAGATGGACTGTAGCTTTAAAAGGCTATTTTATACTAAAATTGGTTTGATGTTCAAAATATATGTTGGTTTAGTTTTTAGTGTATATTAACAATGTATTTCAGTATAAAATTGAGTCTGGGCCTTTGATTGTGGCACAAGTTTGATACTTGACATACACCCCTGGCATCACTGGTGGGAAATATACTGGATGTCAGGGAGATGATACTGGAGTCTGGAGGAAGAAATACTTCTTCCTCTTAATCTGTTTTTGTAAATTCCAGATTCTCCTAAATTAGAGGAATTCAACACACAGTATTTAAAACAATACAATTATGGTATTTACTGTGTTTTGTTGCTTTTTCATCTGCTGCAGCCCTAAATACAAGTGTGAAGACACCAAACTTTTATAGCACAATATTTTGGATAAATGTATCTAAAAAATTACCCCATAAATTATCAAGAATAATATCTCTGAAACAGATATAAATTATATCTTTAACCAGGATAAATTATTTTTTATATAGAGACATGTTAAATCAACAGTATATATATAAGTTTTAGTTGAAATGACTAAAAATGAATTTTATTTTATACCTCTAGAGGAGTTAGAATTAAAAAAATTTAAAAGTCTAGAATCGGGGCATAGATCCCCGTGAATCTCGCATGCTAAGTGAGCGCTCTACCATTTGAGCTGATTCCTCGAATTGATTTTTCGTGAAGGAAACACGATTTTATTCGGAGTTCAAGACGACGGAATTCCCCGAATTGGTGGACCACAATAAAACAAAATATTTATAACCATTTATTAACTTGATTGGTCTTATAAGAACTATTGTTGATTGAAAAAGTTGGTTTTTTAAAATTATGTTATTCCAGAATAAATAAACAATCAAATAAAATATACTTTTTCACAAAAAATCTTTATACATAGGTTATAAACCCAAACAGCTGATAATCCTTGGTAAGTTTGCTCTAAATCTCAAGCGGAAACAAGTTTTTGTTGATATTTTTAAATTACTGTATAAATATAAGTGATTATTTAATACTTTGAAATAAACAACCTAACCAAGCTTTATTATGTAATAATGTACACTGGAAAACTAGATTTAAAAAACAGTTTAGCGATTATGACAATTGATTAGAAAATCCAATTTTAAGAAGATTGTATAAAATATTGCTAATATAATTAAATTAGATCAATCAAATTTTATGTTATTTTCAATCCTTTCAAATATTTTATACTAAGTGTTCTCAATCATATGAGAAAATGAGTAAATCCCAGTGACATGAAATGTGCTGGTAAAGCTGGGTATTGCAAGTGGCCATTACAAAGACTGACAAGGATTTTTTCCCCATTACTATATGATATATTAATTGTGTAGAAATAATAAAACATATTTAGTAGTAAATAACAAAATATTAATATTTATCACTTGTTATTGTTCTGAATTGATTTGATCTCGAGTTCCAACTTGGCTGATGTAACACAAATTTGGATAATAGTGTTGGGACTTCTAAACTAGTGCAGTTTGATTGCCAATAATTCAGAGGTGGAAACAAGAAAGATTTAATATATGAACTGTCTTTATTGGGGGAAATTGGGAAGCTTTTATACTAAACTAAAAAGTAGGGGTGAAACTAGTATACCCCCTTCATTCATGCGGTTCCTGCATGGGTTGGTGTTGATCTGGGGACTGTTTGTGAAGGGGATCCAGAACTAGATTATGATGGAACTAATTATCATGAAAAGAGCTTGATTTGTTCTTATTGTAAAAGCAAGGTTCAAAAATGTGGGTGAGTCAAAGAAGTCTTTGGGGAATTAGAGTAAAAGAGCTCAATATCACATTAACGTTTGGTTAACTGATTGGTTTCACCACACCAATTTGATTGTGGATCCAGAACTAATTATAATCTGTTTCTCAGGCTCCATCTATGAACCATAGCTCATTCCAAAATGTTTGATTGGCATGGTTTTGAGTATGTGTTACATCTTGAGAATATGCTTGTATTCAAACTGCCTGCCTTCTTTGCCATACACAATGATAGTCTTATCAAGCTGGCCCAAGTTAACTTAGACATTGGGAGACACAACCTCCTCCAGCTTTCTCTTAACTTGATGCTGTGGGCATTGACAAAGATGACAATAAACTTAAAATGTTGTTGATACTTCACAAAACCATCTGCTTTATACAGGTAAGTGCCTAAGGTTGAAGTTCCTAAGGTCAAAAGTGCAGAAATCAAAAATGGCCCCCAAAAATGGCCCCCAAAAATTGAAAATATCAAAGATCAAATTGCAAAAATTGATTTTTTGGAGGTTAAATTTGAAGACAAAGAAAAGTATAATTCTTAATATAAAATCATATTCAATAAGGTATTTTTAAGACTAAAGAGACCCCAAGGAGCTCATTTCTTCAATAAAAATTACATGCTAGATAAGAAAAACTTAAAATACTGCTTTTTAAAAGAAAGTTTATCTTAGTTTCAAAAGCAAAATTAGACTAGAATTTATATGCAACTGTATTCAATCAAATAAAAAATTGAGACCAATTTAAAATCTAATTCATTTTTTATAGTAAACTGTTTTATTGTCACAACATAAAATTAAAAGAAAGTAAGAGCAATACAAGACTTTATTTGGATTATTAAAGAACTTTTGCAATATTATCAAGAAGAGCGTAAGCTAGTTGGAGGAGTTGTAGGGAAGAAGAGAGTTTTTTGTAACTATCTCAAAGCTGTTGAGATCTTTGCTGCTCTGGGAAAAACTTTGAAGTCCATCTAAAAACTCCTGGTAAAGAGTTTCATTGGTTGCCTGTTCAACTTTGAGTTTGTTGATCAGGACATTGAATTTGATTTTCTTCACCCCAACACAGTTGGCAAACTTATTGTGCCAGCTTTCTAGGGAAGAATTAGTCTTCATGGTCTTATTATTAACAAACTAAAACTGGTTTCATTCAATCTTGTTTTATTTTCTACCATGGCATCTGGTATCAAGTTTTCCAATCCATTGGTGTTCAAAGTAATAAACAAATGGAGCAAAGATAACTGCATTGTCCTCTATATACTTGTTCTTCTTAAATTCCTCATATATCTTTCTGGAGTCCTCTTTTCTCACCAAGGCAATGGCTGAAAAGGAGTTGAAGGCCACCTTGGGCTCCTGGGGGGTTGATCTGGTAACCAGTCTGTTGAGCTCAGTAAAGCTCTGCAGCTTTCTTCTGAGGCATTGTCTTAAGTGAAAGAAGCAGCCAACCAGATATCAGCTGCCATCAATCTCTTAAGGGTTTCCTGGGTGGCATAGCAGATTGTTCTCTTATGCTCATCAGGACCATTGGCATGAAGGAGAAACTGTTCATCCTTGGAGGTGACTCTAATTTCATTGGGTATATCCAGTTTCAGGAGAGAGGTGGCACTTCTGCCCACATTGTCAGACTTCCGGCAATTATCACTCACATACTTTTGAAGGATCCAAAATTACCAACAGCTATCTTTTGAAAACTGGTCAAGCTGTGAATAGCCCTGGTAACTATCTCCTGGGAGGTAAGGCCCCTGTTGAAAGGCTGCCTCTGGCGCAGGTACCACTTTATTAGGCGCTGATAGACCCCAGTTGGTTCCAGGCAGGTATGTTGATTGTTCAGCTTCTTAAACTGGGTGAATCTAGTTGTAGTCAGGTGGGCAGGGCAGGCAGGCCCCTCATACTTGTAATGATGAAGCACTAAGTGCTTCTGTTTATCATTACACTTAAACATGAAATTATCATGGTAGAACCCAGCATTGCCCTTGGGTGACATTATTGGGAATGAGATGGGCAGGACATCTGGTAGTTGAAACTCCTCTTCATGACTTCAAATCTTTTGGACTTTGTCAGGGATTCAACCTGTGGGGGGTTCCTGAGGACTCACGGGCGGACAGCCCGCGGGCCCAGCAGGGAGAGCCCACCACAGGATTGGGGCTAACTTTACAATATAAGATAACAATTTCCCAAGTATTGCCCAAGGCCCGCTCACAGGCACCATGGAATCAATCAAACCAGTGAGGGTGATATACATCACCCCAAACATTTGGGTGGAGGTGGATTCATCAGCGGCAACAGAATCTTGCGGGCGGTCAGGCCGCGGGGTGTGGGGGGTGTCATTGGAACTAAATATGCGGGCAGGAAATTATACTTGTCTTGGAATAGCAGAGGAGGTATGGTGATTTTGATGCCTTCTCTGTATACGGTTTCAGTCTCTCTAGTTCTAGCTTCAGGGTTGTGGATAAGGATCTCCTCTAGAGTAAACTCCAAATACGCCGGGTTGGGTGGGTACTTGGTAAAATGTACTGGGCTGAAAGGAGCTCCTGGTGGACAGTAAAGTTTGGGCGGCTGGTCTGCGGTTTCTTGGGGTATGTGGGCACGGGGTATGGGGCCGCGAGGAGAAAACTGAAGATGAAATAAAACTAATAACAAGTATGGTATGATCTGGTTGAATCAAAGGTTCATGTCACTTTATTGCAAGGATGGCAATGGGCATTTTCCTGGTGGCCCAGGGTATAAGTATGCCCATCTGTCATGGAAAAACTTTCAAAGATTTTCTTGGCCCAGGTTTCCCCATCTACTAGGTCCTCACAGTCCTTGGTGGCAACAATTGCAGGGGTTATTTCATTGGCTGACTTGCGGCTAGAGCAATCCAATTCTTTAGCCAGGTCACAGGACGGGTCATCTCTGGGTGGCCCGCTTCTTATGGAAGGTATCTTGGTTTCTTCTTCCGACGTGGCCTGGGTTATTCTGGGGTCTGTGGCTAACCTGGCCCGTTGATTGGTTGGGTTAACAGGAA
>QTSX02000093.1:99144-309077 GCA_014839935.2 Entomophthora muscae
GTCAGGGATTCAACCTGTGGGGGGTTCCTGAGGACTCACGGGCGGACAGCCCGCGGGCCCAGCAGGGAGAGCCCACCACAGGATTGGGGCTAACTTTACAATATAAGATAACAATTTCCCAAGTATTGCCCAAGGCCCGCTCACAGGCACCATGGAATCAATCAAACCAGTGAGGGTGATATACATCACCCCAAACATTTGGGTGGAGGTGGATTCATCAGCGGCAACAGAATCTTGCGGGCGGTCAGGCCGCGGGGTGTGGGGGGTGTCATTGGAACTAAATATGCGGGCAGGAAATTATACTTGTCTTGGAATAGCAGAGGAGGTATGGTGATTTTGATGCCTTCTCTGTATACGGTTTCAGTCTCTCTAGTTCTAGCTTCAGGGTTGTGGATAAGGATCTCCTCTAGAGTAAACTCCAAATACGCCGGGTTGGGTGGGTACTTGGTAAAATGTACTGGGCTGAAAGGAGCTCCTGGTGGACAGTAAAGTTTGGGCGGCTGGTCTGCGGTTTCTTGGGGTATGTGGGCACGGGGTATGGGGCCGCGAGGAGAAAACTGAAGATGAAATAAAACTAATAACAAGTATGGTATGATCTGGTTGAATCAAAGGTTCATGTCACTTTATTGCAAGGATGGCAATGGGCATTTTCCTGGTGGCCCAGGGTATAAGTATGCCCATCTGTCATGGAAAAACTTTCAAAGATTTTCTTGGCCCAGGTTTCCCCATCTACTAGGTCCTCACAGTCCTTGGTGGCAACAATTGCAGGGGTTATTTCATTGGCTGACTTGCGGCTAGAGCAATCCAATTCTTTAGCCAGGTCACAGGACGGGTCATCTCTGGGTGGCCCGCTTCTTATGGAAGGTATCTTGGTTTCTTCTTCCGACGTGGCCTGGGTTATTCTGGGGTCTGTGGCTAACCTGGCCCGTTGATTGGTTGGGTTAACAGGAACCCCTAGCGTGGGAGGCATCATTGTAGGCAAACTTGGCTCATCAAACTTTAGGAGATTCTCCAAAGTCAAACCCAATCCTGATTTGAACCCCAAAAACTGTGGGCGGCCGGGCGGCTGGCCCTGGGGGCTGGTGGCCCGTGAGATGCCAGGGTTCAACTCCCATAGTTGAGGCCTTTTGGTTATCATAGTTGCCAGGAGTTTGTCACTTGTGACAGACTTAAAGATATCCTAAGTATCAAGGCCATCCTCAGTGGGCGTAGCATCCCCAGAGTTGTACAGGCCTTCATGTTCTTCTTATGAGATGTGAGGTGGCGTCTCCTCTTCATCTGCATGACTGTGGATAAACTTGTGCCCAGTTGGGTTCTTGGAGGGGCTGGGGGTAGGTTCCTCTTCAGAAGGCTCCTTTTCTGGAGAGGGCTCAGGGGTCTTCTTAGTGGCCTTGGCGCCCTTCTTGGTGATCTTCTTGCTGGTCTTGGGGTCAGTCTTATTAGTTCTGGAAGGGGTGGCCTTCTTTGGGTTGATGGGAGTTGACTTGGGGGCATCTAGATGACTCAGAGTTAGCATTTTTTGGTTAGTAAAAAGAATATAAATTATTAATAAAGCTATCTTTTTTAACAGAATCTGAAAGCCAGAGTGCTGTTTACTATATTTTGTTAGTTTTAATAAATATTTTAATTGAGGATTTAACTTTATGGTGCTTTTGAAAAGAGGAAAAGAGGGTTTTGATCAGACAATTAGGGAGTTTCAATTTTGGCACTTTGATTTTGACACTCCCTAAAAACATAAGGAAACATAGCAACATATTAAATTAATTTAATATTTATTTGAAAACTACCAAAATCAGCAGTATTTATTAAACATTTTAAAAAGCTAATATAAACCAACCCAAAAGGCTTGAAACTTTAATATGCTCTAAAACAAGTCTTTAATCTTTAAAATGCTAATTGTAAGCTTGAAACTTACACCAGATAAATTATTATGGGTTTGTAAAGTAGAGGGTTGGTTTGGTTTAAATGCACTTTTGACTTCTTCACTTTCAATTATAAACACCTATTAGAACTTAGTTAATAAAATATTAAATTTTAATAATGATTTAAAACATATTGGTAATCACTAAATCAGTGTATTATAAATTTTGATTTGAAGCATTTTTGATTTATGCACTCTATCACTATACTCAGTAAATTACTAAGTGATCAAATAAAACTTATTTCTATCACAACTTTATCTTTTACTTAATTAAAATCACTAAAAATTTAATCAAATGATTTAAAGGTGACTGTGAACCTGTATGATAGATTTTAGCTTATTTGGTTGAGTATGATATGTTTTGGAGCTTTTCTGATTGTTTACATAGTGATAGAATCAATATTAAGTAATATTATATTTTTTTAGTTTTGATGTGTCAAATATTAAATTGATGAGATGCCCAGACTTTGATATTTTGCACTTTTGATTTTGTCCCCTATATTCAAAAGGATGAATAATATTTATTTTACAAGCTAAATTAATTTAAGGTGTGTTATAAATTGCATCAATTTGGGCAATTCAAACATGTTTTTTTCAATTTTAGCTACTAGTTAAAACATTTCAAAAAATCAAATTTAAGAAAAACATTAAATTTTTGATAGAAGTTTTTATTGAAAAAATTGCAGAGATCAAAAAATCCATCAACTTGGAGATTTTGATCTCCACACTTTGAATTTAGGCACTTGCCCCTTTATACACTTAATACACTATAAAAATCATCACTTATATATTCCATTGATAACTTGGTTGCAGCTAACCTATTTAGCCTTGATATCCATCAGCAAACAAATAAATTATTTACTCAAATTATAATTTAAACCTTGAAGCCTTAATTAATCAATAGCATTAACCAAAAATTCAGATACTTGCCCCCTTATAATTATCTATTGATAAACATGTGACATAGTACATTTCATTAATGTTTTTGTTCAAACCTCCTTTGAATAAAAGGATTTAATATATTATATTTTTGAGGAGCTGGATGTACTGTATTCTGGCTATTGCCAACACACTTAACATCCTGTCATTGCCTGGTTTGGTGCCAATCCAATATTCAGTTCAGTATTCTGGAAATGGCAACAAACCAATATGACATGACTTGTCCGGGTATCCTGCAACTCAAATACAACTTGCACATGACCTCCCCATATTTGATCCAACTTAAGTCCCTGCCATAGGGCAAGCTATATAAGTCTAAAGTATTATCCAATAAAATATACTTCTTCTCTAAATCCATATTTGAAGCTTCCCCAGAAGTTGCTCCTCATCACTGGTAGCAGCTATGGTTTTTTGACCACACCCATGAAAGAGAAAATGACTGAACAGAACCCACCCACCTTTGCTCACATACTAAACAAGGCTACATCTCAGGATACCTGGAAAACATACTTCTGCGCCCACAACATGAACAAAGATATACCTAATGGATGCACCTATTTGAAGGACTGGTCATGTCCAAAGCATGTGCCAAGATATTTCAATATAGTCATTCTCTACAACCACAAACAAACACATAAACACCTATAATAGTTGAATTTAACAACACCAAGTACATTGGTATCAGCAATTTCTTTGGTAAAAACAAGGAAAACATCATTGACTTCCTGATCACTCAGCCAAAAAACTCTGCGCCAGCTGCATTCCCACAAAAAATGGGTCCAGGAAGCCAGCAAGCATCTGTACAAGGACACAGATAACTGGTTCACCACTTGAGTTGGCTCGCAAACTGAAAACCAGCTTAAAAGCTGGGAATAGTTTAAATCTGACATCACCCACAACTTCTGCGTCACTGAATGCCTCCAAGACATTGCAATACAGCTCAGCAATTTTCCTCAGAAGACCACTGTCACAGCTTATGCCAATGAATTCAAAGAGATACATTGGAAGATCAAAAACCCAGCACAAGCTGACAAAGTACATACCAGAGCCTCATTCATCAACAGAATGAAACCCTCTGTTGCTGCCCTCATCCATCCAGAGGCCAACACCTCCATGCCTGCGCTCATTGAAGAAGCCAAGCATGCAGAAAAATGTGTAAATATGAAATATTCTGCACGCAATGGCAACTGCTCCTCTAACGGCAATGACAGAGATAACTCCAATGCCAAAACACCAATCACAACAATGGCAACTCCAATCAAAACAATGGCAATCACAGCCAGAGCACAAATTGCATCCATCCCAAGAAGAAAGACACTTCCAAAGTAAAAAATGCTGAAACAGCAACCTGCTATGAATCTGACCCCACATTCTCTGACCTCAAAGGTCTCAAAACAGAGGAACATGGAAAAGAGGAAGGGGAACAGGCTTAAGTTCCCCTGTCTCCCCCCCAAACCAACAAGAAAGTGTACCAAGGCACAAACTTTGCTGCTCGCATCCCACGTGTCCCACAATCTTCTATCTTTATGAACATAAAAATTAAAGATTTCTCACAACTTCTTGTCTACCCATGTACTTAAAAATCACATACACACAAAATTTTATTTTACTCTGGTGCACAACACACCATGGTAAGCAAACCATTTGTAACCAAGTACAAAATACCAGTTGTCAAATCCAACTTCAAATACGCCAGAATGGCAGACAAATCAAAAGTTCTACTTGAAGGCAAAAACAACTCCCTTCAGAATTGACCTCCAAGGAATACAAACGTCCATTAAAGGACTTTTCATGAACAACATAAAATAAAACATTGTAGCAGGCATGAACTGGTTCACCCAAGTGAAGCCCAGTGTATGTTGGAAAACAAAGTCCATGACCATCAAACACAATGGTGTCAATTTTAAAATCCTCAAAGAACCTAACAATCTCATTATGGGAGACACATTATTTGTCCAGGTCATAAACCAGGACAACTCAGAACATCTAAACAAAGACAGTACACTCCATATAATAAGGTACACAGAATTTAAAAACAGGAAAACAGCCAAAATACAGTCCCCAGAGCTTGCAGCACTCCTAAATAAATACACTCATGTATTTAAGGAAGAGCTAAAAGACCTACCCCCCAAATGGGAGGTCAAACATGGCATTGACTTATGCAAGGCCATTCCCAAACCTGCACCCCTCTACAGACCATCATCTATGGAGACACAAACCCTCAAAATTCATAATGAGGAAAACCTAGCCCAAGGTTTCATTCAACCATCAGAATCCCCATGAGGGGCAGCAGTTTTCTTTGTAAAGAAAAAAGAAGGCTCACTTTGTCTAGTGACAGACTACAGAGCTCTCAATGCAAGCAAAGTGAAAAATAAATATCTCCTTCCACTTATAGAGGATCTGTTTGCAAGACTCTCTGGAGCCAAATATTTCTCCAAAATTGACCTCACCTCTGGCTGCAACCAAGTAGAGGTAAAAGAAAAGGACATACCAAAAACTGCATTCTGTACACAATTTGGATCCTTTGAGTGTAGAGTAATGAACTTTGGGATGATCAACGCTCCCGCAAAGTTTGTCACCATGATGAACCAAGCACTGAAACGTCTTTCAAATATATTATGCTACTTTGTTGATATCATCATATTCTCAAAAACCAAAGAGGAACACCTCACACATGTCTGTGAGAAACTCAATTGACTTGCAAAGCACAACCTCTATGCAAAGCCTAGAAGTGCCAATTTATGGAAAAGGAACTCTTGTTCTTGGACCACATTGTTTCTGATGGTGGCATTAAAGTAGATGCAGATTAAATCAAAGCCATAAGCAACATGCAACGTCCTGCCTCCGCTAAAAAAGTTAGATGTTTTCTCAGAATGGTAGTTTACCTAAGGAATTACATCAAAGACTGTGGAAAACTAACCACACCAATCAATAACCTAACTAAGGGTAATGTCAAAAAGAAATTCATCTGGACACCAGAATATGACAAGAATTTCTAGCTAATAAAGAAAGCTCTGATTGAAGCACCAATCTTGCAATACCCAAATAACAACAGGTGCTATGAGATTGAGTTAGATGCCACCAACACCACCATTGGTGCAGTGCTACACATCTGACAGACAGGGCAGCAAGACTTCCTGTCAGTATGTTACAAAAGTAGAAAACTAACTAACACTGAGCAGAGATACCCCATACACAATAATGAGTTGTTAGCAATATACCACACATGCAAGAAATGGAGATGTTATCTAGAAGGACACTTAAACGTCTGAGTATTAACTGAACATAAATCCTTAATCTACTTTAAAGCCCAGAACACACTTGCACACTGACAAGCCAAATGAATGTCCTTGCTTGTGCAGCTTAACCTGGACATCCAGTAAAAAATGGGGTCAGAGCTGATCCTAGCTGATGCTCTCTCTAGGCTATATCAGCCAAGAGAGGATCACCCTGACCACCTATATCCAGATTGGCCAAACTTATACAACACTGAGTACAAAACCAAAGAAAAGGATTCCTCAACCCATCAGTTAACTCACAAAACACTATCAATAAATGAGAAACACTTCCATGTGTTCAATGGTACAGTATACCATATCATCAAGGACAAACACATCCCCTATATTCACCTTGCACAAAGAGTTGATACCATCCTTAGACACCATTATCTGTTGGGACACACAAAAGCCAATAATCTATACCTCACTCTAAAAGAAATAGTATGGTGGATTAACCTAAAACAAGACATCATTGACATCCTAAAAAAGTGCTACATATGCAAAAAATACTCCAGCACCAAAGCTCCACACCTACAGTTAACCCAGTTCCTTACCCAGAACCATTTAAGGTCTGGGGTCTGGATATAGTAGGACCTTTCCCAGAAGATAAATCATAACAACACTTCCTAATTGTAGCCATTTAATTTGAAACACACTGGCCAATCTGCTGGGCAACCAAAGACCACAAAACAGAAACAATCAACCACTTTATCAATAAGGCAATCATAG
Organism: Entomophthora muscae; assembly: GCA_014839935.2. NCBI lineage: Eukaryota > Fungi > Entomophthoromycota > Entomophthoromycetes > Entomophthorales > Entomophthoraceae > Entomophthora > Entomophthora muscae. The sequence continues at coordinate 106,012 of QTSX02000093.1, forward strand.
CAGACTATGAAACCCCAGACTACATCATCACTGATGGAGCCAGGAAACCATCAGGATACATAGTGAATGATAATATGAAACCAAAGAACATCAAACACTCCACAACCTTGTCTTACAGGCCATAAGCCACCAGTAGAGTTGAACGCCTAAACAGCAGCCTCATCAGAACCCTGTAGAAAATAATGGATGACAAAGCCAGAGACACATGGCCACTATATGTGAAACATGCATTATTAGTATCTTGTATTTTCATTAACCAAGGGACAGGCTACTCACCATTTGAATTAACATATAGGTACAAACCAGAGATAGCCACCCACAATAACCAACCCTATGTGAAGATTCCCTCAGGGGAACCTCCCACAGTGAAAAAAGTCCCAGCGCTACAGCACATACAGCTCAAAGCCAAGATAGCAGAGAGCAAGAGAATCAAAGCACAAAAGGTAACCTCCACAGAGGAACCACTCCCAATAAACTCCCCTGTTTAGATCCTTGCTGGAAACAGAAAGAAATGGATTCAGTACACAGAGGACCAGGAAGAATTGTCAAATACTCACCAGACAGAAACACCTATCTAGTCAAGTTCCAAGGCGCCAGAGACCCTATCATCAAAAAATACTACAGATCCTGCCTTTGCCTCAGCAAAGAGGAACACTCAACTTGGCTAGTACCTACCAGCAAACAACTTCAGGAACATCAGATGGCAGCTGTTAAGACAAAGCCTACTCCTGATGTACCAGAGTAAACCCTTAAGGGAGGGGTGTGTTGAGCTGGATTTACTGGTATTCTGGCCATTGCCAATACACATAACATCCAGTCATTGCCTGGTTTGGCGCCAATTCAATATTCAGTTCAGCATTCTGGAAATTGCAACAAACCAATATCACATGCCTTGTCCAGGTATCCAGCAATCCAAATACAACTCACAAATGACCTCCCCTATCTTTGATCCAACTTAAATCCCTGCCACAGTGCAAGCTATATAAGTCTAAAGTACTATCCAATAAAATATACTTCTTTTTTTCTAAATCTATATTTGAAGCTTCCCCAAAAGTTGCTTCCCATCACTACCATCAACACAAAATCTGTAAATTAATGGCATTGAATTCTTTTTATTGACAATTATTGCAAATAATACAAATAACTTGCAATTATACAAAAAATAGCATAATCCACTAAAAATTACACCAGAATTGCATTGAAATAGCCATCTGAATTATAACATGTAGATTATATTTTTCAGCATGTAACTTTTTTATTTGAAACTAGTATTTTATTGATATTTCATTGAATTTTGAATGTTTTATTAAATTTTAACTATGTTAGGTCTTATTGCTAACCATCCTAATTCAATGTTATGTGTATATCTCAATGCATTTTGATTAATAAAAATAATTTTAACTTGATATTTTTCATTAGGTTTTTTAATTAGATTGTGCCATATTAGGTGAATTAACACATTTTAAAGATAGTGATACAAATTGTATTTTAAAGCTTTTATAATTATCTATTGATAATGATTATGTAAAACTACAGTTAGATATCTGTGATTGATAACAATACAATGGATTTATCAATCACAAATCCAACTTTAGTTTTACATAATAATTATCAATAGGTAATTGTAAGAGCTTTAAAGTACAATCTGTATCAATATTGATGAGAAGCAACTTTTGGGGAAGCTTTGAATATGGATTTAGAGAAGAAAGAAGTATATTTATTGGATAATACTTTAGACTTATATAGCTTGCGCTGTGACAGGGATTTAAGTTGGATCAAAGATAGGGGAAGTCATGTGTGAGTTGGATTCAGATTGATGGATACCTGGACAAGGCATGTGATATTGGTTTGCTGTCATTTCCAGAATGCTGAACTGAATATCAAATTGGCGCAAAACCAGGTGATGACTGGATGTTATGTGTGTTGGCAATGGCCAGAATACCGGTACATCCAGCTCCTCAACAATATATGTAAAAAGTGTTAATGCACCTAATATGGGCACAGTCTAATTATAAAATCCTAATGAAAAATACCAAGTTTATAATGAATTTATTAAACAAAATGCATTGATATATACACATAATATATACTTAACAAAAGTTTAAGTTAATACGTAAATTTCTAATATAATATTTACATTTGATAGTATGTAATTTATTATTAACAATGAAAATATTAATAGAAATATATCAAATATGAGTACAGTAAATGCACAACAGCTTTTAAGTATGGGGAATGTTATTAATTTTAAAAAAATATACTGTAAGTTCAGAACCTAAACGTAAAAATGTGGGATTGTCAAATCCTTGGTCCAAATTTCAAATCACATTTGCGGGCAACTCAGCTGAGTGAAAATTGAAATATTTAATAAAATTAACCATTTAATTTGACTTTTTTCGCTTTGTTTAAATTGACAAATTTTGAATCCCTTGAGCAGATAACTCAACTAACAAAAGACAAAACTCAGCAAACAAATACGGGATACATGAATCAGAAATGCGGGATTTTAATGTACAATTTGAGATTTCCTGTATGTCTAACAAATCATAGACAACATGGAAAAATTAACAAATCTGAAATTGCGGGTTTATCAAATCCAAGAACCAAATTTCAAATAAAAAATGAGGTGAATTTGAAATAAATATAATTTATGGGCATCTCAAACAGGAAGCCAAAGGATCTAGAGTGGATTCACAACAATTCTTTTAGGAATCATAGGAATTCTCAAAAACCATCCTAATCCATTTTAGGATGACTAAAATAGAGCGAACAGTAGATTAGAAAATGCAATAATAAAATAGAAATATATTGTAATCACTTATCAAGTGCTTTCCTTGGTGTGTGATAGTCATTTGCTTTAATAATGTACATTTAATTGGATATCACCCATTGCCTTGGCAATAGAAACAAGTGCCTCTATGACCACAGCTGGTCTCGGGGAGGCAACTGATTTCCTATTGTCAAGGCAACTGGAGGTGAAACTATCTAATTAAATGCATCCACATTGCAACAGCAAATGTAATATCAACACACCAAAGAAAAGATAACTTGATAAAAATAGATTGCAATATATAATTCTATTTTATTATTAGCATTTCTAAGATCAGCTGTAATCAAGCATCTTTAATAGCAATACATAAACACATAGTGTAGTAAACTGGTGGTTTATCTTTCCCACCTCTCCTTCCTCAAAAAGAAATTTGTTTGTCTCCTGGCTACGCCAGGGGCCAAACAACTTTTAAAAAAATTCTGCGTCATCAGGAGGGTAGCTCATAATTAGTTATATGGTTTTGTAGTTGCTATATTAGTGATTTGGAGTGCAGAATATTGCATCATTTCCAGTTTAGACAATTTTAGATTTCACTTAATTTTATGTCTAAACATGATTGTTGAGATGGAATTTTCATTTGATTTTATCCAGAGTGGAGCTTCTTGATTTGGACTGATTTGTGCTAGTTTCTTAATGTACATTCAATTTTGATTCCAAATCCAGCAATTATTATTTGAGTTTACTAGTGGCATTTATTTATGATTTGAAATTTGGGCCATGGATTTGACAATCCCGCAATTCCAAAAAACATATTAAATTTAATGAAAATGGTTGATAGATTTGAACGCTTCAAATCTGATTCCAGTTAATTCATTTTGTCCATTTGAAATGTTAAACCCGGCCACCGCCAGAAGGCCAACCAAAGGTTGTGATCCCAACCAATATACGGCACCAAAGCAGACTAGGAAGTCAACTCAAATTACCAAACCAACAACATGGACAGAGATGATCCTTTACGGTGGATACCTTGTTTTGGCACTTGACTCATTACCAGGATCAAGACACCCCCTTCTTCCACCAGCCGTGTGATCACCAATCATGTCCTTTATCCTTATCCACATGAACTATATAATCATTAACTCACAATAAATATTATTATCTATCTTCTAAATATTTTCCCTTAACTCTCTAAAACAGCACAGTTACAACAGAAATATGCAGCTCAACTTGAAATTTGCAAATTTGTCTATGAGCTCCCGCATTTTTAAATATTTAAATAAAAATACAAAGAATTCAATTTAATTAAAAAGGCTATCCCACAAATTTGATTCAAAATTTGGACCAAGGATTTGATAATCCCACAATTTTACATTTAGGTTCTGAATTTACAGTACTATTAATAATTAATTTAAAGAAAGAATACCAATTTTATTAAAATTGCAGAGTTAATGGCTACCTATCTACTCATCAAGGGGTAAATGTGGGAGGTTATGGGCAGAAAGTACATTATCATTATATGAACATGTATAAGGGACAGCGTCAGATGTAGTGGGGAGGGATTGGGCGGTGTGTCAGTGTTGACTGGTTTCTGGCTTAGTCTTGAGGGGGGATTGGGGAGGCAGGGACAGTTGACTTGGAAGAAACAACAAGAGCCAACTGCTTCAATTTCTCAAATTATTCTTCTCTCACATAAGCAGACTTGATATACCAAATTGAATGAGTGTGGGGGAAATTTTGGGTCTTTTCTTGGCTTATTACTATCACTTACATATAAGAAAATAAGATCAAACATGTCTTGGATGAAGATGGATGGGAAAAACACAAACCCCTTTTCAACTTGAATGTACAGTTCATTATAGGTGGCAGGCTTTGAGTGCCTGAGTTCAGAACCAGTTTTATATAAACACACATTGGCAAGATGTATGTCAGCATGGTTGATGGGGTAGGTCCAGCAGGTATGCCTTGCGGCCATAATTTCCTTGGCAGCCCATTCACGCAGTCCCATCTCAGCACTTAAAATAACTGTGTACACTGCTTATTGTGTGTCTCACTCCACCAGCATGACCTTGATCTTTGTCTGGTAAGCATACCCATCTGCAGTGTTTAAAGAAGTGGAGTAATAATTGACCCCCACTGGGGAAATTTCCAGCAAAACTCTGACAAATACATGCAAAATTGGGCCACACTTGTAGATGTCAGGTTGGATGCGCTTATCTCCAAAGTCTTGGATACTTGTAGAGATCTTGGCATACGACAGGAAGATTGCGTCATTACGGGCCCTCGTTGCCCTCCCTTTGATAAAATTAATAATAGTGGGATTTTAGGGATCAGTGTCCACCAAAATGGGCCCACTGAGAGCTTAATTGGACAATATTCTAGCAGCAGCCACAACTCCATGCATCCACAAATTCACTGTTCTCTTATTAGTGAAGATACTGTGAAGTCCCAGCTGGAGAGGTACCTGGACCAGGGGCATCCACGGGTCACGTTCCATATTATGGCCTCATCAGAGGGATGGACTCTGTCATCTTCAGTTGAAGTATGGGCACTCAGTTGAGAGTCTTCTTGGGAGGGGGAGCACAGTTGATGTGTGCTTGCAGGGTTGCAGACACAGTGGACTTTACAAAACCCATTGTGGTTGCTATTTCCATGAGGGACATAAGCATCCCTTGCTTTTTGACCATTTCAAGAACAATCTTTGGGGGTGATGAGATTTTCTTCTGTGTCTCTCAGGACTGATTGGCTGAGGGAGGGATGTGTCTGCTTTGGGAACCAGATAATGCCATCTGAATGGCTATTTCTGTATTCCGGCTTCCTCTGAGTGAGCCCCATGGCTCACTTGTCCAATTCCTGGTGCCAGTGTTGCAATGGGATTCTGGGTTGGCAGCTGCCTGTGCATGGTGCGCAAATAGGGCCATGCTAGATGAGGCAGGAGAGAGAACACACTCCTGGGTAGTTCTTGGAGAGGGGCCTGCTGGTTAGGAGTTTTTATAGATTGATTCTTCACTTTTGGAAGACCCAGTGTAGCCCTGCTTATTTTTTTCAAGACCAGGGAACAGCTCATTCACTTGGTTGTTGTTTGAAGAAGACATGATAATTTTTTATTAAAAAATAAAGTTGATAAGAGGAGTGTATATTTTAGTCAATTTTATTGCTAAGTATGTCTAATTTGGTGAATATTACAGTCTGAATTTTAGCTGTCTTAAAATGGAATTGGGTAATTTTTGAGAATGCCTGTTATTTCCTAAAGAATTGTTCTGAATCCACCTAAGATACTTTAACTTCTATTTTAAGACACCCATCAATTAAATTGGTTTCAAATTCACCTATTTTTTGATTTGAAATTTGGTTCTTGGATTTGACAATCCTACAGTTTCAGGTTCATTAATAATTTGATATTGTATATGATTTTTTAGACTTACAGGAAATACCAAATTGTACATTAGAGCCCCACATTTTTTGATGTGTTTTGTCTTTAGTTATTCAAGTTATCTACAGTAGGAATTCAAAATTTGCAAATTCAAATAAATCATAAGAAGTCAAATTAAATGGTTGATTTCATTAAATATTTCAATTTTCACTCTGCTGAATTGCCCGCAAATGTGATTTGAAGTTTGGACCAAGGATTTGAAAACCCTGAATTTAAAGTATCACCATGACTCTCAGGCAGAATCAAAATAGCCTGCATCACTTGATTCATGACACTTCCACTGATTATTAAACCATCTGCCCTTTTTTAGATCAGTCTGATCTAGTAGACTGGTAATATCTGCCAGCTGTTTTACATCAGTCTTCAGCAGTGTGGGCCTTGTTATAAGTACTAGCTAAAGAGACATGGTGAATCATGCTCAATAATTTGAACAGATAAGTCTTCATATCATGCAAAAAAAGCTACTGAAAAAGAGAATCATTTACAATCAAGGTAGGTGGCACCCCATGGTAGATGTTTATACACTGCTCAATATACTCCCTAAAAGATTCCAACTAAATAGGACTGATGATTTCATAAACAACTAGCATATTGGAAAAATCACAATCAAACTGCTTCACTAAGGCATCTGTGAGAGAGAGGAGCTAAACTAACTGAGCTTGGCTCCCATCCCAGGGAGAACCCTACCAGGACACTATCCATGTGCAATACTGGGATGGTTGCTCAAACAGGGGTCCACAAGGACAAAGTAGGGGGAAAATGAGGAAGGTAGGGGTGCAGGCCCATCAACAACATACCAGTTAGCAACCAGGAAGTATGGCTGAGGCCATGCTCTAGAAGCACAGACAGATCTTGGAGAGTGGAGGGCCCTTTCACAACTATGGAGATTGACACCAGACTCTCTTCAGCAGGATAGCTATCAAGAACAGAGGTGGGAGAGAAGATCTTCACATCATCTGAGGTGAGACTCCTGAAAAGGATCTCCCCAATAGACCACAGGTAATGAGCTCTACCTGGGAGATTGCTGAGGAAGTACAGGAGCTGACCAGGGATTTTCTCAAACCAAGTGGGGGGAGGAGGAGGACAACCACAACCAGAGATTGGGAGAATTAGACTAGACAAGAAACAGAACATGGGCTAGGGTAAAGAGCACAGATTTGAAGACAGGGAAAAGCATATTTGAACTCCCCAATCAATTTGGGGAACTCTGGAACAAATGGGGGTCCAACAATTAGGAGCAGGCAATACCAGGGGAGTAACACTAAAATCTGGCACCTTGGATGGCTTAGACCAACACAGAGAGGCTTGAGGACCACAGGGGAAGCTCTCATTTTTAAAGACTTTGGATTTGAAGCCAAAAGTAATCTGAAACAGTGAACTTAAAGTAAGTGATTATATAGATTTTTAACCTAATTTTAAGTCCAGGTTTGATTCCAAAAGCTAAAACAGGTAAAAATTGTTGCTTAACACTAAAGATATCCTTGGGAAAGCAGAGAAGATATACAGAAGCCTGAGAGCTAAGATGGGGTAAGGAAGGGCACAATCTTCACTAGAATTTCAGGATAGCAGGGCTCTAAATCAAGGGCCCCAGAATCCAATAAACTTTTGGAATAAGCCTTTATTGTAAGAATAGACAGGCAGGGACCCATAATGAGCCTGCTTGCATTTTAAACACCAACTTTGAAATCTAAAGCCTCAGTAGAGGAGAAGGAGCCTCCTGGAGGATGTTAGAAAAATTTTCAACCCTGTGTCAGCGGGGTTGGAAGGTGTTGGACTAATTTCTGGGGTTGCTTCTGGTCAGCTAGGGGAGTTAGGATGGGTTGTAAGCCAAGAAACCTGATGACCAGAGCCAAATGAAACCATTGAAGTGGCCCTGAGTAATTGGCTACAGGGAATCTGTTTCAAGAGGGGAAAAACTCAGACCAGATAACAACCTACTTCAACCAGAAATTCCTTTACAGCTGGGCAAGAGAAATGGGGTGGGGAGTGGGTTTGAGAAGGGTACACTGAAAAATCGCACATTGATTGTGTGAGCTAAGCTTTCCAAAAAATTTAAAGGTTTGGCAGGACTTTGATCAGGTTTCTTTGATGTTGAGGGGAAATGGTTCTATCCAGAGCCAAGGGAGGAAGTGAGTTTACAGCATCCTTCAAGTCAATTCAGGCAGGTTCCTGGTTTTCAAAACAGAACTTGCAAGCCCAAGCTGCAGCACATTCTATAAGAGCAGACCCCACCTCAGCAACACAACAACTTATATTTATCTTATATAAGCCAAGAAGGATTTCAGTACCCTCAATCCGGCTTGCAGTGCTATCATCTGGGCCACCACTAAACACTTCCAAGTCCACCTTCTTATAAGGTTTGTTGTCATCCATATAGCATTCAGGAAGAGTGACAGATGGCAGTTGTATGATGTTTAACTGATTCAGTTTGCCCAGGGGACTGGTGAGCTGATAAACATCATTATGTTGGTTGGGATACCTGCACCTTTGACGTAGGGTTTGAGCATCCTGACCTGGGGCGTGGTACAGAGGAAAGGGAAAGTACCCACCTTGGAAAGATGGCAGGAACTTCTGTCCAAGCGTTTTTTGTAGAGCCTCACAGGACTGCTGCTACCAATGTTGCGACAGGTGGATCGATAAGCCTGCTTCAGGGATTTCTTAATGATTGGGCCAAGATATGGTTGCAAAGGTTGGACTTGAGAAAGGGGAGAGAAGGGGAGAGGGTTTGTTTTGCAAAATCTATTCCTATCAGAGTTAGGCATAGAGCTTAAAGTATATATGGATATTGTTGGTTCATCCTTAAGCGCAGTAAGTTGAATGTATGGGTGCTTATGATTGGCTATGTTTCCTAGGCATGTATCTGATAGAAGTTTAAGCTCACTGATGATGTTTTGAAGCTGTTATTGCTATTGTTGGAGTGATGCAATTATCTGAGTCAGGTGGATGCTGTGCGATATGCACATAGTATACCACACTATCTGCCATATAGATGCAGACTGGACAATACTTTACCTCTTACAATGTTATTCTGATGGGAGATGGCTTCAAGGAATTGGCGCTGCTGGATAGCTGTGGTCCTACTTCAGTCATAAAGCAAAAATTATAAAGGAGACCAAAAATAATCAGCTCAATGGTCTGTTGCATTGTCTTAATTTATCTATAACCTTAGTTTAGGATAAAACTGTATTGTTTGTTTCAGCTGGAGTTTAAGTATAAACCCTTAAGGAACTTTTAGGCATTAATTCTGCTATAGGGGCTAATAAACTCATGGCAATAGAATAAATATTGAAAAAGGAAGATTAGACTATCTATCTGGAAATTGTGAATCTTATAATTAGGCATAACTGGGTAAATGAAGGTTGACATGTGGCCAGCACATTTCATGTGAGAGGTTAGAGGAGTGTGTCAGATTAAGGAAGTAATGCATATCAGTGGTTTATGGACTGGTGGATATCTAGGTTTATCGCTCTTGGGGGGTGGTGTGGTATTCAGATATCAAGATTCCTAAAAACTCCTGCTCTAACTTGGAGTTTGTAAAGACTTCCGTGAGATCATCACTTGGGCAACGAAGGAAGGAGGGGGCGAAAACCATGGCCAAGTTTTGTGCACTCATCTTTGTTTTCTTTGAGCTCTCTTCTCGAGCAAAAATCTGAAGGAACTGAATGACAAATTTGGCTACCCTGCGGTTGTATTCAGGAAGCGAGTCGATGATATTAGTTGCAGACTGGATCTCTTTAGCCTCTTTAACACACCGTGTATAGAACTCTCCAGGAATGAGAGGCTCCTCCAGGTCGCGAAGCCAGAATTTTAATAGTGAGCCTGGAACGTTACAATCCGTTATGCTTTCTAGAGTATAGTTATTCTTATCGATGCGCAATCGAAGGTCAGCCACCTGCTCCATGTCACCAGGAACCCTGAAAATGCCCTCGCTTTGATCTCCACGAAGCTGCAAAATGGCATCTGTTAGGAAGGGGAGCACCTTTGGAAGCTTTAGGTTGGGATCTGATGAGCTTTGGCGTTCCATGATGACGGTGAGGTTTTCACCAAACACAGATGGGTTAAAGGGGGCCTCCATTGCCTGTTCAAGATCGGGGAGTGAAGGTACCTTTCCTCTAGGGCCGCTTTTACATATGCGCATCAGCTTGCTCTGGCAGTAAGTTGCAATAACACACACGTCACTGTCGCCGTTGCGTTGGCTCAGACGTATAAAATTTTTAAAGTAGTTTTGAAAGTTTTTTGAAGGCGGGAAACAAATTACAATAGATGCCAAGATTTGCCAACCCAATTTAATACTTGCCGGGCTCGGGTTATCAGTCAGCTGCTTGACCACTTGGACATAGATCTCGTCACGAATCTCACTGTTGAATATGCCGCGTTCTACAATCCATTGAAGCTCAGCAGAAGCCGTCAGGCCCTTGCTTTGGGGCCTGTCACCCATAATCTTCTGGATGCTCTTGAAGCATTTAAGAGCATCTTTGTGTAGGTTTTTATTCAGAACTAATAGTGGCTGGTATAACGATTCCTAAAAGGCTATTAGTGCCACTCAAAGAGACAAATACCGAGCTCCAAACTAGCAACGTCTCCAGTGGAACCTTTTTGCGGAAGAGCCCCTTTTTGTGCGTCGAGAAGAACTTCTGAGCAAAGCCATTGATCTGAAATTGGTTTATCTCAGACATTAGATCACTGGGTAGCGATTTAGGACTAAAATGATTTAGCAGGCCTATGCATAAACCCTTACGAATCAACTGCTGGAGTAGGGGGTTTAAGGTTAGTGCTAGCAGTCATGGGTGACATTTGAATAGCGGCATCTAGTTGTTAGATAGGGCATCAAAGTTAAGTACCTTCGTTGATCGTAGGTGATGAGATCCCACTCTTCTTGGCTGTTTCGACTGGCGAAGACTTTGAGGAAGACACATAAGAGGAAGCTCTATTTTGAGTAGAAGTTTCTGCTTTGGTTTCCGCCATTTCATTATTAGATGTGGGAGAAAACATGCTTTCAGGACGAGGTTCTTCAGTAGTAATCTAAACATCTATATAAACCAACCATATGGGCGAGGATGGACTTACGGTAAGGGCGGTTGGTTCTTCCTTTTGGGGACTGAGACTGCTTTCAGTAGGGATACCTTTGGAGATGGAACTTGATTTTGATTTCGAACTCCGAACAGAAGACTTCCTCTTACTTGTGTCCGAATTTTTGCCATCTGAGACGTGATCATCAGCCTGTTTGTCATCTAAGGTCAGCGCCTTTGGCCCTAGCGTAGAGGACTAACTCAAATCAGTATTTTATTGAGAAATGAACCCTTAAAGAAATACAACCTTTGACGTAAAGTAAGAAATAGCTAACCTGGATCTTTGCCAATGGGATAATCAGGCCGACTTTTGGGCGGACCCAAACTGTCTGCCGAGTATCGGTGTTATAGTAATATGGAAGGCTGTGCTTTTGGTCAAAGAGTTCCCACCATTCGCCATCAGGATTTTTTCTTTCTTCTGTACGGCGTTAGAAACATCGAGAAGGGATTACCTACAGCTGTACTCCTTCGGGTTTTTCCCACGTGCATTCGCCTGTCTCCTAGGAAAACGAGTCAGGATTACACTGGATAGAAAGAGAAACACTTACTGGATTGACAAATATAATGTTATTGGATTGAGGATCAACAATCTCCACCCAGTCGCTTGTTAAGTTATTATTGAGCAAAGTGGAATTATCTGAAGAACTAAAAAAGAAACAGAAACCGCTTAGAGCTTTGAAAGCTGAGGCTGATGGATTGCCAAAGGGTACAACAAAAATCAGGATATACAAGGTATCGCGAGGGAGAGATTTGTTAAAAGGAGAAAATAAAATACCTCGTGCTCATTGTATGCAGGGCAAGAAACCTCTAGGGTTAATACAAAGGATACTATAAAGAGTTGTATGTGAAGATTCTTCAAAATAGATATTGCCAATAGTTGAGATATAATGCTAATCTCAGTAGCCAATTAGCAAAATCTTAGGAATAGTGAGAAAGCAATCGAGCGGAGTGACTAGCTGAGCAATTCTCAGGAGGCGCATAGATATGAGGTCGACGCTCTAAGCTGGGGATCGTGCTTTGTGGTGCCAAGTATAGCATTCCCTTGCCAACGTCTACAAAGCCAATCAGTGTAACAGCTCAGCTGCACTCCACAACCAATCGTTTTAAACTTGCCAGAGCTTCTGAGAAAAATATTGCGAAGAGGATGTTCTCGCTGCTGTTTAAATTTCAATGTAAAGTATTTTTTCAATTCAATCTCTCGGCTAAAATGGCTGAGTCTAAATACAAGCCGCTTATTACCCACTTCCCAAACCCAATCATCAACCCCTTTAAAAGGAAGGCTTCATATGATTGGCCAATTTCAGCCGAAGCTAAAGAGTAAGTTAAACCCCTATGAAAGCTTGCTTTCATTATTTCTGGTTAAAAAGAAACATTGCTGCACAATATCAATAGAGACACGTGACGCCACATGTATCGGACGCTACAAAACAGGTCATGTACCAGTGGCTGACAACTGCCACCCAATGAGGCGCCAACCACATCACAGCTTCTAATCAAGTGGAATACAAAATTCTATGCACAAAGATCCTTTTGTTCGATCTGCTTAAGCCTGCTTGAAGCCTGCGCTACAAATAAATCTCCGTTCAAATTCTCCTTAAAATCAAAACGCCCCTGCTTCTGAGTCAGAGCTGCTTCGGCCCATCTCCGGCTAGCTTCCTGCGCTGGCCGCCACAGCCAAAGCGGTGATTTTAAAGTATTAAAATATTATAAAATACCTCTTAATATTCGTGTACAGAGCCAGAAGCCAGCTAGGACGAAGCGGCCCTGATCTCAGTATAGAGAAACCACCAGATGCTCCCTCTTAATAAGTGACACTTTATACAGATCACCATTCAACTAGGACACTTCTCTGGAGAACGTAGACAAAACTTTAATTAATCCATCGACTGCTTATCAAACTTGTGCTTACGTTGCTGAGAAGGGGCCAAATCAACTACGAATCTAGCCCCACACCCAAAGTAGTAATGCGCACTTCTCCTGACCATCTTTGGATTTATCTAGGATCCTCAAAAGAGCTGAGTAATAGCATTTATGTTCAAGCTAAAAATGACATATTGCTTAGTAAACACTTTTACAATTTATAATCTGAATAAAAGCTACCTTAAAACTTCACCACAAGATTCAGAATTAGGACAAAACTCCCGATCTTCAGCACAGGGATTCAAAAAGATATTTAATTATATACTTTATAAGGATACGTAAAGAACCAGGAGTCCTGACTTACCCCACAATCTCTTAAATTCAAAGGCCTTCTATAAACCCAGTCAGTAAACAAGGGTAAGTAGTTCACCCCCGACTTTATAAATAGAATATTAGACGGTAAGTTTTAGCTAGCCAAAAATTAATACGCAGTACCCAAGCGCTGAAAGCACTTGTCTCAAGGATGAGTAAAGTCGTTAAAGCTATCAAGATGAACAAAATCAATTCTGACTAGAGCAGAGGAGCAATGTAGCTGATAGAGTAGGGACGGGCATCAAAATTGTCACGATTTATGTTGTGACAAAGCTTCACCCGTCACAATCTGATTTTAAGATATGACCAATTGTTACAATACAATCTAATACCAACTATTCCTTTTGGATGGTCTACATTTTTATACCAAGATAAAAATACAAGTACTTTTCAGAGCTGTTTAGATAGACAAACCAAAGTCAGCTCAGAGCAAACTGAAGTTGTACATGAAGAAAATATAGCATCAATCATATAATTTGAAATACATTAATAGAGATATAGTAAAGGAAAATCAAATCATACAAACACCATTTATTTTCATTCATACAATGTACCAAAGTCACACACAAGGATCAGGATCTTAAAAAGCAAGTGAATTAACTCATACACATATATAATTCTATTGGGTTACTAGGTTTTGAGCAGGGTGCACACAAGTTGCACACCACAATGTAAACTTCACCCATGAAAATAAGGGCTTTGGCAAATCAAATTCACAGTGCACAAAGCCAAATACTAATGTTGCAACATTTTCAACTACTCCCTCTCAGAGAAGTAATTCTTTGATTTATTCCCTAATTAATTGTTAAGCCAGTGGCACTCCTATCAATTGAATATCTAATATGGGATCAAACCTTTTGAACCATAATATGAACAATTACTTGGATAAGCCCCATGACCGACATGACGTACATGGATGATATGTGGCTTCTCATGATACTAGTTAATACTCTAAACTCATACCAATTAAGTATCACTCTCTTCTTAAATTCACCCTTTATTTTGTTCTATATACTTCCCATAAGTATATGCTTGACAGTAGTAGCACAGGTAGGTTATCCACACCTACACAACTAAAAAAAAAATTTGTCTAAAGAAAAAACCCAGCAGATTGTCAGGGCCCAGAATGCCCTTGACAATCAGCTGGCCTTCCTAGAGGCAAAAACACCCCACAGCTTGGGAACCCCTACCAAGTATCTCCCAGAGCGAGAACCCCCCCTTTTGACTAACAAATGGCCTGGGATTTGAGAGGCACATAAGCCTCAAATCCCTGGCTTTGATTCTATTATCAAATTTGGGCCTCTCAACTATTGGGAAATGGTACATTGGGAGCGCAATTGTTCAATCATGCAATTGGGCGCTCAATCTCTCGTGGGATCTATAAATAACTGTGGCACCTTAGCATGCTGCAGTTCAAGAAAGGTTCATGTTATACCAACCAATGAGCACCCACCCCCTGGCCCAAGTACGCAAATTCCAGTGAAAATTTTAATTTCAACTGAATTTGATGCCATCAGTTCCCTGGTGGCACAAAAGGCCACAAAACTACAAGTAAATATAAGTAGTGAGGAGGAGAAGCCCTCCTCACTGTTGACATCTTAATAAAGCAAGTTTATGCCCAGAAATCATTATCTTATTGCAGGAATTGCTTATTTTTGCTCCAATTTAATTATTCCCTTTGCATCTATTCAGGAATCCACAACACCATACAATCTTGCCTACCCATATCCTCCTGGCTATACTCCTGCCATAACCGTCAATCCACCCTGCGCTCTTGACATGAAGTATTACCACCCTCATCACCTGGATCTTCCACCTAAAATAATGGAGATTTCTGCTGTTTCCCCTACCCAATGCGCCTCCCGCCCAGGACTTCATTAAGTTGGGGTTTGTCTACATCACAGTATTGGGGCTGGCCAACCAGGTTGTGCCCCATACTTGGAGTTGGTGTTCCCTAGCTACTGCAATCAACTATCTGGTCAGAATTGCGCCTATTGTGTACTTGGCCTTCCAGGCCTGGCCTGCCTCCCCAGTGGGAGTCCAGCTGGACTCTGGTATAGGCCATGACAGTATTTCAACCATAACCAAACTAGTAACCCTGGGCCCCTATTCTTATTTGATTATATGTGCATCTTGTATGCTTTTATTTTTTACCTCAGCTTACTACATAAGACAGTATATGACCAAGAAACAAGAAAAGAACAAAAGCTGAGAAGAAATTGTTGCCAAGCCATCCCAGGTCCAGACTGTGACCATCTCTACCTTGAACCAGAATACTGCTGCCCTTACAACCTTTCCTGACCTGCCAAAAATGGACTTGGCTGGCTTCAGAAAAGAAATGATCATAATAAACGCCCTGTTCCATGCCCACCCTGAGAGCTTCAGAGACAACACTCAGAAGGTTATGATGGTGGCCACCAAACTGAAGGATGACACCAGAGAAACCTTCCTGACCAGCCTCAAAGAAGATCCAGACCTCATACTCTCCTATTACTAATTCCTGGAGAGAATGAATTCTGCAACCACCCCTTCTGGGGCCAAGATCCAAGCCTACATGGGGCTCATCCGCCTGACCCAAGGAAGGGACAACCTGGAGACCTACATACAACAATTCCTACGCCTGGCAGAGGCAGCCAAGATCCCTGATGACATATCAGGCCTGCATTTCAGAAACAGTCTGAACCCATACCACGCCAGCCTAATAAGACACCACCAATGTGACCTCCCCAAAGATGAGCTTCTGGCCATTGCCAGAGGCATGGAATTCAGCCAACCACAAGGATACCACACCAGCCAACCCCAGAACAACCAGACCCCTGGTGCAAGTAGGCCCCAGTTTAACATGACCCCTGAAGAGTACCAACACCACATCAGAAGTGGGTTATGCTTCTATTACCACCAGAGTGGCCACTTATCCAAGGACTGCACTAGCTGCTCCAACGGAACCCAAGGAGCCACTATTTCAGCACAAAATAACACTTCCCAGCCTTATCCTATCATTGATACTACTTTATGTTACCATGATCATGAGGTGAACACTGTAGCCCTCCTAGACAGCAGGGCAACCCTCAACTACATGAAACATGGCTTATCTGAGAAACTGGGTGTATCAATCCAGGGAATCTCCCAACTGGTAACCTTGGGTAACAAGACAACAGACCTGTCCCACAAATGCGAAGAGTCTGTCTCCCTGAAGTTAAAAGGGAAGTCCCTGCCCACCAGATTCCACGTCATGGAGAAGCTCCCCAAACCTGTAGTGACAGTTTTTGAATGGTGGATTGACCACCAATTGAACTTGGAATATAAGAACCATCATGTAACTGTCACTCATGAGAGCCAAGCTTTACAGGTCCCCTGCTTGAACTCTCAGCAGACCCCTGAGCTAAACAACATTGCCATGGAATCTTGCAAAGCTGAGATCCCAAAATTTTTGAAGCCTTGGGAGTCCGTCTTCTAAGAGGAAGAAGCCACCACCTTGCCTAAATACAGTAAGTTAAACCATGCCATTGTCCTCCTCCCCAAAACCCAACCTAAGCACAGACCTGTCTACAGTTGTAACATGAAGGAACAAGCCACCTTAAGAGAGTACTTGGACAAGATGTTGAAGAAGGGATATATACATGTCTCCAAATCTCCTTTTTCATCCCCCTTACTGTTTGTTAAAAAGAAGGGAGGCAACCTACGCCCTTGTGTCAATTACCAGGACCTAAACAGCATTACTGTGAGGAAAAGATACCCTGTACCAAATGCTGAAGACCTTTTGGACCAGCTTTCAGGAGCCAACATCTTCTCAAAGGTTGAGTTAAGAGATGCCTTTAACCAGATCCAGATCAGGCCTGGTGACAAATGGAAGACCCCCTTCAATACTAGACAAGGTCTCTATGAATACTTGGTTATGCCTTTTGGGCTGTGCAATACGCCCAGCACCTTTCAAACCATGGTGGACATGGTCTTGAGAGGACTCAAGGATCAGTGTTGTGTAGCCTACTTAAATGACATCCCCATCTACAATTGCACCCCTGAAGAACATGTTGAACACCTTCAAGCTGTCCTACAACGCTTCAAGGAACACACACTCTTTGTTAAACTCCAGAAATTTGAGTTCTTCCAAGAGGAAGTAGAGTTCTTGGGTTACAGTGTACTGAAAGGAGGTTTTGCAATGACACCCAACTAAATAGAGGCCGTGACATCATGGCCAAAACCTAAGAACCACAAGGAGGTCAGAAGTTTCCTGGGCTTGGCAAACTTCTGCTGGGAATTTGTACTAAATTTTTTCTTCAATCTGCTTGCCCTTGACCCGCCTTACCTCTGAGAAACACCCCTTTGCATGGAATGATGCCACCAAATATGCCTTTGTGTTGCTAAAGAACACCTTTGTTTCCGCCCCCATCTTAGCAATGCCAGTTTACAATAAGCCCTTCATTGTGGAAACAGACACCTCTTACTTTGCATTGGGGGTTGTTGCTTCAGGAGGGGCATGATAGTAAGCTGCACCCTGTAGCTTACTACTCAAGGAAGTTCACTCCGCCTGAGTTGAACTACCCCATCTTTAATAAAGAGATGCTTGCTATCATCCAGTCCTTGAAACATTGGAGAAGATACTTGTGTGATGCCAGCCACCCAGTGAGAATCATGACCAACCACAAGAACCTGACATACTTCTTTAAACCACAACAACTGAACCAGCGTCAGGCTAGATGGGCCCTATTTCTAGCAGATTACAACTTATCAATCAGCTACAAACCTGGCAAGATCAACATTGTACCTGATGCTCTAAGCCAAAGAGCAGACCTCTTCCCTAGCACTAAAGAGATTGAATAATTTAACACTAAATAATTGCTATCTTCAAACATGATTGAGCCAATGCTACTGTTCCTGGGACTAGCCAGCAGAAGAGAAGAAATCCAACTATTTCAGACCGCAGACCAGCACTGCATCTTCATCATGGAAGGCTTAAATAAAGATATCAACAGTCAATACTACCAAACAAGTTACTCCTTACATGGAAACACCCTGCAGCTACATGGATGCACCTATATACCAGAAGGTCCACTGTTCTTAGAGATACTGAAGGAATACCACAACTCCTCCATGCCAGGACACCCTGGGCATACAAAGACTATTAAAGGGATCCAGAGAATCTACATGTAGCCCAGGATGAAGCCAGAAATTGAAGGATACCTCAGCAGTTGCAAGACATGTGGACGTATCGAGCCTAAGCAAGAAAAGCCAGAAGGATTGCTACAACCTTTTCAGATTGCAGAAGGCCCTTGGAAGTCAGTATCCATGGACTATATTGTAGAGCTACCTGATTCAAACAGATTCAATGTCATCCTCATAATTGTTGATTGCTCCACCAAAATGGCTCACTTCATTCCAACAACAACCAAAGTAACAGCAAAGGAAACTGTCACTCTATTCTGGAACTGAGTAATCATGAACCACAGACTCCCACAAGAAGTGGTCTCAGACAGAGGCCCACAATTCACCTTCAAGTTTTGGGCCCAAATACTAAAGGACTTGGGAATGAAAAGACTTTTGTCTACTGCATATCATCCCCAGAGCAACAGACAGACCAAGAGATTAAACCAGGTCCTTGAACAGTACTTACAATGCTACGTTAACTCAGAACAGAACTATTGGGTAACACACCTACCAATGGCTCAGTTTGCGTACAACAACCAAGACCACAGCTCCACCAACATAGTCCCCCTTCAAAGCCAACTAAAGATTCAACCCAACATGGGATGCCCCTCCCACAAAGGAAACCAACAACCTAGAAGGACGAGACTGGGTCAGCAACATCAACATGTGCCAAGAAGAATGTGCCCAGAACCTGAGAAGAGCAGTACAAATATACAAGGATTTTGATGACAAGAAACAAAGCCCTGACCCCCCAATTGAAGTAGGAGACATTGTGAACCTCAGGCAAAGAAAATCAAGACCACTGTCCACTTGTGCTAGCTTGAGACCCCAAAGAACAGGTCCATACAAGGTCTTACAACACATTGGTACTATAGCCTATCTAACTAGAACTGCCCCTGGATGGAAGATTCACAACATATTCCACCACTCCCTGTTATCAAAAAAGAAAGGACCTTCTCTCCTGCACCAGATAGTGAGAACAGCTCCCCCACCAATCAAAGTAGGAAGTTTCACAGAACACAAGGTCAAAGCCATCCTGGGACACAAACTCAGTACCAAAAACCTCACTTCCTGGTCAAATGGAAAGGGTACCCCAATGAAGAGAATACTTGGGAACCAGAACCCAACCTGGAGAATGCTGCTAACCTGCTGAAGGAATAAAAGTCTTGGAATAAAGAGTCATGCTCTGCAAGCTCAACTATGGTAGGAGATGATATCAGAGCCCAGAATGCCCTTGAAAATCAGCTGGCCTTCCTAGAGGTGAAAACCCCCACAGATTGGGAACCCCTACTAAGTATCTCCCAGAGCAAGAAAACCCCCCATTTAGAATAACAAATGGCCCAGGATTTGAGAGGCACACAAGCCTCAAATCCCTGGCTTTGATTCTATTATCAAATTTGGGCCTCTCAACTATCAGGAAATGGTACATCGGAAGCATGATTGTTTGATTGTGCAATCAGGCGCTCAATCTCTCATGGGATATATAAATAACTGTGGCACCTCAGCATTCTGCAGTTCAAGAAAAGTTAATGTTATACCAACCAATGAGCACCCACCCCCTGGCCCAAGTACGCAAATTCCAGTGAAAATTGTAATTTCAACTGAATTTGATGCCATCAGTTCCCTGGTGGCACAAAAGGCCACAAAACTACCAGTAAGTATAATTAGTGAGGAGGAGAAGCCCTTCTCACTGTTGACATCTTAATAAAGCAAGTTTATGCCCAGAAATCATTACCTTATTTCAGGAATTGCTTATTTTTGCTCCAATTTAATTATTCTCTTTGCATCTATTTGGGAATCCACAACACAATACAATCTTTCCTACCCATATCCTCCTGGCTATACTCCTGCCATCACTGTCAATCCACCCCACGCTCTTGACGTGGAGTATTACCACCCCCATTATCTGGATCTCCTGTCTGCTATGAAGGAGATTCCTACTGCTCCCCCCTGCCCAATGCTGCCTCCTTCCCAGGACTTCAGCAATTTGGGGTTTGTCTATATCACAGTATTGGGGCTGGTCAACCAGGTCATGCCCCATACTGGGAGTTGGCGCCCCCTAGCTACTGCAGTCAACTACCTGGTCTGTATTGTGCCTACTATGTACAGGGCCTTCCAGGCCTGGCCTTCCTCCCCTATGGGAGTCCAGCTGGACTCTGGTATGGGCTGTGACACAGATGGCACTCCCCACTGGCTGGAGAAGATATGAAGAAGGTCAGGATGTCCCTGTGGGGTATACTGTCTTCAACAATATCCTTGTACCTACCAAACAGTACAACTTCCTCAGTACACAGGGAGTCCTGAACCTGCCTCCAACCCACGGAATGCCCAAAATACCCAACATTGTATTTTAACGCCTCTGCTCAGCAGAAATCAGGACCTTCTTGGGACTTAGCTGTGAGAACACCAACCTCTGGATTCAAAGTACACAAAACAAATTCACACAAGTGGGATATCCCCAGAGACTCTGGGCAAGTGAAATTTCCTTGCAAGTTACCCAGGCTGCCTCCTGATTTGTGAGAAACTGGTTTGAACAACACCCCAACAATAAAAAAGATTGGGGTTTGCTCAAAAATATCTTCTTGGAAAATTTTTCCATAAAGGAATCCAATATTGTAATTATGAAAGAACTCAGAACCTTTAAAATGACAGGAACCATTGAGGAGTACATTGCAGCTTATGAAGACATATGTGACTGAGCTCCTGGCACCATCAACTTTGATGAAGCCAGACCATGTCTGAATTTCTACAATGGTCTCCCCACACACACCAGACACCAGCTCAATATGAGCCACTGCAAGAACCTCCAAGATGTATACCTGGAAGGAAAGCGAGCTAGCACAAAAAGTCTGACAACCTATACTCAACAAGAACAGAAAGAAAGTCCCACAACAAAGAAGTACCCTAAAACTAACAAGCAGAACAACTGAGTCAATAGCTCCCATCCCTGAAGTGGAAATCACACTACTCAGGTAAACCAAATGAGCACTGACAACACCACCGAGGATGGAAAAGCTCAGGGGAGTGCTTAGGCGAGCCGCCCTCCCCCAATTTACAAGAATTGTACAGGGACCAAGACGTAGATTCAAAAACCATGATCCAAGTACCCTCCAGTGATCCCATACTGTTTGCTGCCCAAACCAGAAATAAACTCCTCACTTATCCCTTCTGTTTTGGCAGATATCAAGGCACAGCACTATTTGACACTGGAGCAGACCAATTCCTTGTCGACAAATTTTTTGCCAACCTCCTGAAACTGCATACAATCAAGAGCAACATCAAGAGAGTTGTCATGGCAGATAACCAAAGTACACCCATCATTAAAGAGGCAAACCCTTTTCTGGGCAAAAATAGGGGGCATTTAAACTCTCCTTGGTAGCCCCATCATCCCAATCCCTAAGTACAATGCAGTACTCAGCTTAGATTGAATGAGAAAGACAAAACCTCACATTGACTGGGATAGTTCTACGCTCACTATACAACAAGAAGAAGTCCACCACCATGTTTACCCAACTCACCTTGACACCTGCATGAGGAACCATGTAGTTGTGAAGATCACCAAAACAGAAGAGGAAAAAGACACTAGTAAAATTGGCTGGGATACCTGCACATACCAGATCATCCATTTCAAAAATGTGGAAGGCTCACTTGAACAGGACCCAATACATCAACAACTTGTCCAAGAATTCCCATCAGTGTTCCAGGAAAAACTTCCAGGATTGCCACCTGACAGAGGTATTCAGCACAAAATTGACCTAAAAGGAAGCGTACTAAAGGCATATCCTATATAATGACTGGCACCACAGGAAGAAAATGCACTAAGAGAATACCTGGATGAAGCCCTATTAAAGGGACTTATTTTACCATCAAAGTCTTCCTTTGGTGCAGCATTCTTCTTTGTGACTAAGAAAGATGAAGGATTACACCCTGTCACCAATTACAGAGCCCTCAACAAAGCCACAATCAAGAACAGGTATCCCCTGCCCCTGATGGACAACCTCTTTAATGCTCTAAGAGGATCAGAGTTCTTCACAAAAATTGACTTGAAAACAGAATACCATCAAATCTGTGTTGAGACTAAAGACATCCCAAAGACAGTATCCAGAACCAAATATGGTTCATTCAAATGTGTAGTCCTCAACTTTGATATGACAAACACTGCTAGTACCTTTCTGACCTTCATGAACATAGTTTTCAAGGATCACATTAAAGAAGAGCCATAGTCTACCTAGATGATATAATCATCTACAGCCCCAAAAATTGAAGCAACACTGGGAAGACGTTTACATGGTACTTAATACACTCAAAGATTACCAACTAGTAGCCAAGCCTTCCAAGTGTGAATTCTTCTCAAACAAACTCCTTTTCCTAGGCCACATCATTAGTAAATATGGGATTAAGACAGACCCCAAAAAAGTAAGAGCCATCACAGACATACCAGCACCACACAACAAGAATGATCTTTGGAAGTTCTTGGGAATGATTGTGTATGCCAGAAGGTTCATCCCTGATTGAGGAGTGACATGTACTTGGGCCTGGCCAAGGGACACAATAGGCAACCCTAACAGTAGGATTGGGTTTATACTAAGCTGGAGGTTAGTCTTCAGGGATGAATAAGGAATATACCTCTAGGCCCTGGAGAATATAATAACTATTAGAAATCTCCTCTAGACAAGACTAGGGAGATGTCACCAAAGTACAAGAATAAACACAAAAATAAAGTGTGAATAAAACTTAATTTTATTGGGTGAATCAAATGATTCTTATAGGACAAATGAGTACCACAAAACATTAGAAGGACATATAAATCACTGGCCACTCTCATAAGTGGGTTGAGGATCACTCATGTCATCAGTAATAATGTGAATGAAAGCTTCACACAATTTGAAGTGAAACCTATTTCAAATGGAGAAAAGGAATTTCAGGATTTTGAATTCAAAATGCAACTTCATCAAAGAAAAAATTGATTTAGTGTGAATATTAGGATTCACAACATTTCCCCCCTCTATATTGGCCTTTAAAGGGTGTACTTAGGGAGAAACTTGGTGTGGACTTGGGCAAAGGGGCGTCCTGTAGACAACAGTTTGACAGTGTACTTTGCACCCTGTTTTAAGGTCACTTCCAGAGGGCCAATCCACAGGGAGTCCAAATTGTGAGCTCTTCCTCCTACTCAATGTTAATAGTAGAGGGCCAGGACTCCAACTTGGAATTCTGGGAGAGGGGCCCTAGAAGCATTGCTTGGCATTAGCTCCAGAGCCTTTGTCTTATAAGCAGAAACATACATAGATGCTAGGATGTCAATTATGCAATTGAATAGAACTTTTATGTGCTCTTAAGGATTAGAGGAAGCATCAGAGGTAGAGAACTGCATCCCTAAGAGATAAGGTGTACTAGCCCCTCTTCTGTATAAGATGGCAAATGGGGAGAAACCAGTAACCCTATGCTTTCTGAGGCAATAGGCAAACAGAGTGGCTGGAAAGTAAAAATCCCAGTTGGCAGCATCAGAGTAAGTCAGCTTCCTCATGATAGACAACAATGTAGAATAGCCCATTCTGCAGCTCCATTAGTAGAAGGATTGTAAGGGAAGGAGAAGGATTGATGGGCCCCTAGCACTTCTACCACAGAGATTACCAGGCGGGCATTGAAGTTGGATCCATTGTCATAAAGTAGCACTTGAGGGCATCCATGGCAATAAAAGACATCTTGCAACATAAATGCAGCATTTGTCTTTGCAGTGATATCTTTAGTAGGTCTAGCTTCTACCCATTTTCTGAAATGATCCATAGCAATCAGTATGAACCAACACCCTGTTCTGGATTGTGAAAGGGGACCCACCACATCAATGCTGACAGTATGGAAAGCGTGTTGGGGGCACCAGTTTAAACTCATGAGTGGCATTGTAAGGTCTCTGTAGTTGACAATTATGGCAACTAGCAATGGCATCAGGGATCAGCAGGAAGAGGTTCTCCAAGTATTAATGCTTCTGAAGACAATTGTAGGTCTTAGCTATCCCTCCATATCCAGTTTCACAATGAGCTTGCAGGATAAGGAACAGCCGTAGACTTGGTCAAACATAAGGAAGATACTGTTGCTGAAACTTTTTGAACAGTTGTTGATTGCAGATGAGAGTATCCTGGGATAACTTCTGTAGGGCCAATCAAGTATCTTCAGTTTCAGATTCTTGCACTGAGGGGTGATTAATTAGATTGTATAGTCAATCAGCTTCAGGAGGCTGGAGAGCCAGGATAGGCATTCAATAGAGTCCATCAGCATTTTGATGTTGTATGCCTGGGTGATGAAGTAATGTGAAGTCATAACCTTGTAGTCAAAGAGCCCATCAAGCCAGGAGTCCTTTAGGTTCTTTCAATTATTGTAACCACTTGAGGGAGGCATGATCTGTGAAAACAGTGAAGTGTGTACCATGAATGTAGTGACAAAACTGCTTGACAGTCTGAATCACAGCCAGGCATTCTTTTTCAGTCACACTAAAGTTATTCTCATGCTTTTTCAGAACTCTGGAGGCATAGGCTGCCAGGCACTCTAAACCCTTGTCATCAAGTTGCGCCAGAATAGCACCAATGGCAAGGTCACTAGCATCAGTGTAGAGAATGAACTCCTTGTTGTAATCAGGGTATACAAGTACAGGAGCCTCTTTAAACTTCTGCTTGAGAGTCTCAAAGGCCTGCTGTTGACCAAAAGTACATTCAAAAGGGTCATTTCTTAACAACTGGACCAAGGGTTTGCTGATATCAGAAAAGCTGGAGATGAACTGTCTGTAATAGACCATCATGCCCAAGAAGACTTGGATTTCTATCAAAGAAGTGGGGAGAGAATTTTGTTGATGGCTTCTACCTTCTTGGTCATGGGAAATATTCCAGACTGAGTTACTTCATGTCCTAAGAACTCCAGGAGGTCTTTAAAGAAAGTGCACTTGGAAGGTTTCAGCTTGAGTCCAGATTCTCTGATCTTGATGAACACCTCTTTAAGATGATCCAGATGGTCAGTAAACGTGGCACTAAATACAGTGATATCATCTAAATAGACCAACATGCAAGAAAGCTTCAGGTCACGCAATATGGAGTCCATAGCCCTCTGAAACGTAGCAGGCACATTAAAAAGCCCTTGGGCATGCATGTAGGCTCAAAAAATCCCTCAGAAGCAATAATGGCAGCTTTTTTGTCTGTCCTTGGGATAAAGGCTGTATTGTCAGTAGCCAGACACCAGGTCCATAGCTGAGAATAATTTAGAACCTCCAAGGCGGCAAAGAGCATCATCTATCTGCAGTAGGGGGTAAGAGTCCTTTTTAGTCAAGGAATTTAACTGTCAGTAGTCCATTGCTATGTGATGACCTCCATCCTTCTTCTTCAAGATGAGCAAGGGGGAGGCCCAATGACCCCAAGAAGGAGAAAGAAGTCCAGTATTGTCAGGAATATTCCTGACATAAACCAGATCTTTACTGGGGTGCAATTCTGGGAAAAAATAGAGGATTTTCCTGTCAAAGATTCAAAATTTAATCAAGATTTTCCCCTTTAATTGGGGAAAATAAAAATAAAATAGACGTCAAAACAGAACTTGATCACTGCCGGATCAATTTATCATCAGGGCAGGTTCCTACTGCAGTTGCACAGGCGCCTGCCACGCCTGCCAGCACCCTCTGCCAACCCCCACCTCCAGCCACCCGCCCACCCAGCCAGTTGCCAGCAAGCCAGCTGCCAGCTGCCAACCTCCCGCCCACCCGCTTGCCCCCTGGGTCCCAGCCAACTTCCAGCTACCCACCTGGGTCCCAGCCCCCACTCCCCAACCAATCAAAAAGCCCCAACCACTACAGCCAATCAGAAAAGTCCCTGGCTGTAAGGCCAAAATTCCAGAACAAGGCCACCCCTTCAGAAGAAGGGAAAATTAAGAGTTCAAAGTTTAAAAATAATTTTACTACCAAACAATGGGAGTCTGGGGCCCAGGCCACATGGTCAGAGCCAAACTCCAACCAAGCCAATATTTCTGAAACCAAAATAGATCATGAGAGCAATTTGGCTCCCATCCCTCACCTAGCACCAGGACAACCCAAGATTATTGACTCATCTCAAGAACTTCCAAACCAGCCACAGATAACAGAAGAACAAGAGTTTGGCCATCTTCCCAAGTCCCAACTGCCATTTCTATCTTCCAAACTTTTGGGATTCCCCATCTCCTTCTTTTCACTCCCAATTGCAAGTATTTGCACATGGGGAAGCACTATAAATAAAGGATCCCTCCTAAGTAATAACTTGTGCTATTATTGAGTTTAATACCCTCAATAAAGCTAAATTCATCCTCAACTTCCAAGTCAACTCCTAGTTAGTTTGCCCCAGCCTACAGCCTCCAATCCAAGGAAGATGAATCACCTCATCTTCACAGCTGTGCTTACAGCTTTCCTTGGAATTGGGGGATATCAACAGGGACCAGAATTCTTTGGGCCTTCACCAGAAGGGCTAGGTCATAATTACCACTATGATCCTGGACAACTCAACTCTTCAAACACTGGTTCCTGGCCTCCCCTTGTGTCTCCACACTCAACCATGTCCATTGCAATGTATACCTCCCTGTACTACATGCTGACCTACTTTGCGTGGAGCTTTGGGAGATGCAACATCCACGCCAAAGTCTTCCGGCGGTTGATGACCATCTATCCAATTATCAACGCCTTGACTGGCTTCCAGTTCTCCAACCTTCTACCTTAACTTCTTCAAGTAGTACCAACAATGTCTGGGTATTACAAGTATCCAGCAACTGGCTGAGTTCTTTGGACACCTTAGCATCATCTACTCTACTTTGTCTATAGGGCTTTGCTTGGAAGGGAGAAGCATCACTAATGTCAACCTGATGTATGAAACCCTTGGTCAAGTCATATTTGGTACTGTCTTTAGCAAATATTTTGAAAAACTGATTGAGAAGGTCAAGAACTTCTTTTGTTGTACAGGAGACAACTGTGGGAAATTCTCAGCACTGAACAAAGACAACACTTGAGGTTTTTCATCTGTTAAGTTGAAATCACAGAAGGTACCAAAATAGTGTAGCAAGAGAACATCAGACAAATTTAAGAGCCAGCTGTAGCCAAACACTTGACCTCTAGAGACAGTGATAGATACAGGAGTTAGTATCCCACTATTAACTGCACAACATTTTTATGAGATGGGCCTAGGATTTTTGGGCAGAGATGAGGCTCATAATGCCCTAAAGATGAAGGGGAGTATAGCTCTAGGAAGTTACACTCAGGCAATTCATATGAGATCTGGGAGTCAATTATGACTTGAGACCCAGATGGAATGGTCACAGCTGAGATAGCCAAGTGGGAAGCTCCTTCAGTTGCAGGGCAGGCTGGAGGAGGGCACTTCATACTTCAGGAGTTTGTGCAGTATTTTAGGGTGTAGATTCCAGAAGGGTATTCTAGGACACACATCTTAAGGCGCTTGTCATGCATTATAATGTGCTCCTAAAAGATGAGAGAAACTTTGTATCCAAGGATAGACATGTACCCATAATTCATGCTGATGATTTCATTGTACTCTTGTAGTAATTGGGTACCAACCAACAGGCAATAACTCTCATTCTTAAGTACTACAGCAGGAGCAGCAAGGAGTAGCTTGCCAAAGAGCATATGGAGAGCTGAGTATGCGCCAATGGCCTGTGTCATAGATATTCTGGCTTACCATAGTTTTTATGATATTTGAGGTCCAGGGCTAGCTTAAGTTTCTTCACTAACTTGGAGGAAACAACATTTAATGGTGATCCAGTGTCAAGGATGGCCTTGCTTTTCACCTTTTGGATGAATATATCTGCACAAGTAGTTGTATGTCCAAAAAGGGGAAGGTCATCTAAGAAATCTTGTGCTTCAGCCAACTCCTTATCCCCTTTC
The DNA here is from genome assembly GCA_014839935.2 of Entomophthora muscae. Taxonomy (NCBI): domain Eukaryota; kingdom Fungi; phylum Entomophthoromycota; class Entomophthoromycetes; order Entomophthorales; family Entomophthoraceae; genus Entomophthora; species Entomophthora muscae. The sequence continues at coordinate 134,550 of QTSX02000093.1, forward strand.
TATAGCATATATCTGAGGCCAGGAAACTCCTTATAAACTGTTTTCAGGGGAAGGGATATAGAGCCGCTCTGTAAGATGGCGTCAGCCACCTCAGCGGCTTCTTCAGAGGTTTCCACCAAAACAGGCAACCTTTTGGCTTGAGTAAGGTAGGGTCTTGAGAAAATTTTCTTGGCTTTAGCAAAAAGTTTGGCAGTGGTTGTAGTTTTCTCAGGACGTAGTTTATAGGGAACAGGAATGGTATCAGTACAACAAGGACATAGTATCCATAAGTGTCAGGCTTTTCAGCATCAGATTCCTCCATATAAGAGTCATCTGAAATGTTGTGAAAGAGGAGAAGAATGGGAGGGGCTTGGGAATCAGATGCATAACCAGAAGAGGTGGAAGGAGGTGAAGGGGGAGACTGAGAAGAGTTGTCAACCAGGAGTGTCTCTGCCTCTAGGTTGACCTCTCTTTCCCCACCTGATCTCTGGGATCAGCTCCTTTGACACGAGGATTTGTACAGACTCAAGAATGATGGCCCACCTGACCGCAATTATGAAAGCCTTGTTGTTTAGGCTGGTTTTGGGTATTCATAGCTAGGATTTGAGGGGTGCAGGAATTTGAGCCAGACACAGCAGCTTGACTCTCTCAAATCCCAGAGCCTGAATGGGTGAGTTGCATGTCTTGGAGGAGGGTTTTGATACTATTAATAGATGTAAGCATAGCTTTATGTGCTTTGAAGTGCAAGCATAATAACTTATTGACCTTGAGGGCCTGAGCGCAAGCAGTATAGGCTTCATGGGCAGATAATTGTCTGCTTGTTATCAGTGGCCAACCTTCCATTTAAAACCTATCATCAAGATCAGCTAGTGTTTTTTTAGGTTTAAAATCATTGTACATAAATGTGTCTTTATTTACCTTTAAGCTGAGGTATCCACCAAAATTCTCAAGAAGAAGTTGATTCATCTCTTCCCAAGTGATAATGAAAGGAAGCTCTGGAACCACCCCCTCTTGACAGGTAGGCTGGAGGCAGGTCAAGATATGCTCTTTCTTTATCTCATCAGAAGCCCTACACAGAGCAGTTTCATATATGGTAAGAAAGATGGCATTTGTGGACGTCTTTGGGTTAAAGACTTGCTTGAAAGTAGGTTTGAAATGAACATCAAGAGTTGGTCCACCATTATTACTGTCAACCATATCAATGCAAGGAGAGAACTCAGCTTCAGATTCTGTAGGAGGTTGTCTGGCCCACAACTTCCAAACACTCTCTTCTAAAGTCACTAGAATATTGATATTAAAAGTACCAGCTTCAAAAGCACAGCCTGTCTGCTGTTTAGTAGTATCCAATTGCTGTCTTTTTATAGTGACTATAGTTGAGAGCTTGGCTAGCCAGGAGGTAAAGAGGGGCCAACAGACAGAAAAGGGGAGAACTGTTCATTGAAAGAATCAATCAATTCAGCCATCTTCAGGAAGTCTTTGTCTAGAGCATTATGATCCTGCTTCATATGATCAATCCTATTGACCAGAGCAATCAATTCTCTGGCAAAATGAATATGAGGCTGTCCAGGCCTTCCTGGGCAACAGCCATCATCTTCAGCAGGTCTCAGCAGATTAGTGGACTCTGTGATGAATGTTCTTAGCTCCAGGATCTCTTGCTGGAGTGCAGCCACTTAGTGGTGAGTATGGCCACCTGAGGATTATGTTGGGGTGTAGCTTTTGGAGGTGCTTGGCTTTATGTAGTGGCGCGCAACTCATGGATAGTGTTCCATAATTCTTGTTCTTGCTTCACCAAATCTTTATAAGAGTGACCACCAGCAGAGAGTCTGTTTAGCTTGTTCAAGCAAGCCTGCAATCCTTGGATAATAGTAATTGCAGAAGCCTTTTCACTTATTGATTCATCCTGCATGTCTTGCATACTTTTTGAGGAAACATCAGCTAAGTACTGTAGTTGCTCAGCAGTTTGGACACAGAATCCATTGAGGTGTACAACCAGCTGCTTGAAGTCAGTGCAATGTGTGTTAAGAGCAGAGCCAACCTGGGCCTTCCAGGGTTGTTGTATCTGGTGGAACTCCTGAAGGCGCTTGCAAACATATTAAGGGACAGAGGAGTGTAGGTGTTTGATAAACTTAGTTAATTGAGCCTGAGATGTAATCAAATCCCTCTGATTTTCAGACACTAGGGAGAAAAGGGATTATACCCACTGTTGATAGGCAGAGAACTGTTCCCAATGGCTAAAGACTGCAGAACAAAGAGAGGAAATTTTTATGGATGTGCAGCACCAGTACCATCTGATGATGAACCAAGGCAGGTTGAACAAAGGACAATATCAAGAAAGTAGAAGGGTTGACTGCTGAAAGGAGGTAGTGTGGTTTAAAAGGAGCAAACTATCATCTTGTAATATTCAATAGCTTAAAACTGGGCTTGTAGATTAGGAATGGCTTCATCACAAGCTAAACCAAGGGCTACTGAGGTAATTTGATCTAAATCAGGGGTACCCAGCAGATAAGCAACAAGACAGGGGTCATTAGCCAAGTTCAAAACAGTAGGAGTGATAGGGGGTTAGTAATGTCTTCTTTCATTAGAGGACTGGAAACTTCAGGCAAGTACAGGTCTTGAATTGGCAGAGATAAGGGACCAGAGAAGGTAGTTTTAAAGGGAGTAACCAAGGGACTTACAGCTGCTATAGTGAGCATCATTTTTTCATGTACTTGGGTGCAGCCAAGGGACACAACAGGAAATCCTAAGGATAGGATTGGATTTGTACTAAGCTGGAGGTTAGTCTTTGGGGATAAATAAAAAATTTACCTTAAGGCCATGTGAATAAAAACTATCAGAAATATCCTCTAGACAAGACTAGGGAGATAGCACTAAAGTACAAGAATAAACACAAAAAAGTGTGAATATAACTTAATTTTATTAGGTGAATCAAATGATCTTTATATGGCAAATGTTTACCACAAAACAGTAGAAGGACAGATATATCACTGGCCACTCTCATAAGTGGGTTGAGGATCACTCATGTCATCAGTAATAATTTGAAAAAAAGCTTCACACAATTTGGAGTGAAACCCATTTCAAATGGAGAAAGGGGATTTCAGGATTTTTCATTCAAAATGTGACTCTGTCAAAGGCAAAATCAATATAGCGTGAATATTGGGATTATAACAAGGAGCCTTAAATGCCCACTGTTTGTGCTCACTGACAAAACAAAAAATTGTATAGACTCCAATAAAAGAGCAGCACTTCTGATAACTAAAAGACTGAATGGTTTGCACCCCCATCCTAAAATACCCTAATTATGAAGGAGTCTATAAGCTGGAGACAGATGTCTCTGACTACACAATAGAAGGAGTGCTTAGGATTCAAACTTCAGAAAATAACTTCCTCCATGTGGCATATGAATCAAGAAAGCTGTCTTAAGGTGAGCAAAGATATCTGATACATGACAAAGAACTGATATCCATCATCCACTACTTAATGAAGCGGCAGTGCTATCTGTAAGGTGCACAGATATTCAAAATGCTAACCAACTACAAGTCACTAGTATTATTTAAAACTTAAAAATACCTATCTAGATAACAAGCTGAATGGATGAACTTCATATAAAGGTGTCCAATGATAAGTGAGTATAAACCAGGCAAAGAGCTACTTACTGCAGATGCCCTATCAAGGCTATTCTTTAAGAATCTACTCTGAACTAACAAAGACCCTGATTGGCCCATTTTAATCATGGGAAATCTCCAAGAGGAGTTCTCACCTGGTACACTAATGGAAATCCAGGAGAAAGCCCTTAAGAACAAGCACCTGTTCAAAATATATATGGTAATCTACACCACATATTATCAAGCGTCAATACAGTACAGTAATTCTCAAACCTGTTAAGATAAACAAAAAATTTCAGTCTAAAAACAAAAACAACTAGTCTAAAAATGAAATTGAAAATCAAGGAATTTAAAATAAATTACAATATATTTGGATCCACTTTGATTTTGTGTTTAGACTGATTTGTTTTTGTTTTTAGACTGAGATTTTTTGTTTATCTTAACAGGTTTGAAAATTACTGTACCCTACGTACTGTCAACACAAAAGATTGACAAAATTCTTTGCTACCACAGAGATCTGGGCCACACACGTAGCAGTAACTTACACAAGTATATTAAGACACACTATTGTGGCCCCAGCATGATGGACAACATCAAAGAGGTACTTGAACAATGAAAAGTATGTGAAAAGTACATGCATATCAAGGCACCCCTCCCCCAAATCAGTGATGCTAGTGTTGATCACCCAACCAATCAAGGTGTGGGCACTGGACATGGTGGGCCCTATGCCTGGTGATAACAAAAGCAAAAAGTAAATTATTACAGCCATCAACTATGAAACTAGGTGGCCCGTGGCACAAGCCACAAAAACACAAAGAAAATGATGTAAGATGATTTATTGGCAAAGAAATCATAGTCAAACTCAGAAAAGCTGAACTCCTAATTACAGATTAAGGAAGGAAACTCACTGACATCAATACCAAAATCTACCTTGCTAAAGATGGAATAAAGCACACATTTGCTAACCCTTATCACCCACAAGCAAATGGAAGAGTTATAAGATTAAACAGTTCCCTCATAGAAGCACTCATTAAATTGTCTTCTAACAAACCACAACTTTAGGCTTACATGCTTCCAATAACAGTAATGATGTTTAAAACAAAAATCAATCAAAATAAACGCAAAAGCCCACACAAAATTTTCTATGGGAATAAGCCTACCATTGTCAGTACTAAGTTAGGGCCTCAGTTACCCTTACCTAAGAAGGTACCAACCAAAAATGACCCTGATATACAACACGCCAGGAAAGACCAAGAGACTAAAGAAAAGGAAAGAGTTGAGAGAGAAGAAGTCCTCATCCAACAGTAACAATTTAAAGCTGGGAGCAAAATTTGGGTTGTCAACCAAAATTTAAGATTTCAGACTTTTTCAACAACAGCTGCAGTTGTATCAAAGCCTGTGCTCAACCATCACCAATACTGTAAATTCAGAACCTGAACATAACAATGCGGGATTTTCAAATCCTTGGTCCAAATTTTGAATTACTTTTGCAGGATAGCCTTTTTTAATTAAATTGAATTCTTTGTATTTTTATTTGAATTTTTAAAAATGTGGGAACTCATACTGTAAATTCAGAACCTAAACGTAAAAATGCGGGATTGTCAAATCCTTGGTCCAAATTTTGAATCACTTTTGCAGGATGGCCTTTGTTTAATTAAATTGATTTTTTTGAGTATTTATTTGAATATTTGAAAATGTGGGGACTAATAGACACTTTTCAAAGTTCAAGTTGAACTGCATAATTACAATAGACAAAATGAATTAACTTAAATCAATTTTGAAGCATTCAAATCCAGCAACCATTTTCATTAAGTTTACTATGTTTTTTAAAATTGCGGGATTTTCAAATCCATGAACCATAATTTCAAATCACTTTTGAACGCCACTAGTAAACTCAGATATTAATTGTGGGAACTGGAATCCAAATTGAATGTACAGTAAGAACGCTAGGAAACACCAACCCAAATCAAGAAGCTCCACCATGACTAAAATCAAACTAAAAATTCCATCTCAAAACCCTGTTTAGACATAAAAAGTGATTAAACTTTAAAATCATCCAAAACTAGAAAGGATACAATATTATACACTTCAAATTACAGATATAGAAATTCTGGTTACTATTCAAGGCTAAATCAAGAGAAAACAACTACTCACAACTAAACCAATAAATCCAAATAAATACATATTTAATCTAATATATATTTTATTAATCTTATTTTTATGAACAGACAATCACATTCCTAACCCGCTCCTCCACCAGCCTGCGGGGCAGCCTGTCCACAAGGGTGTCCCAGAGGGTCCAAGAACAGACCCAGAACCCAACTTGAGGAGAGTCATGCCAACACACAGGCCTCCCAAGGTGTCAGTGCCAGCCAACCACCTCCTGCATCTCAAGCCAGGAACAGTAGCCTGAACCCAAGACAGAAGCTGCTCTCAAGGCCTGCAACCAAAGTCTCATACACAAAGGTCATCAGGAATAATGAGGTTACATACACCTCCACTGTGTACTCAGTTGTCACCCAGCCCCACACTCTTGATCCAAGAGTTGCCACTTCCTGCCCCTCCATCTTTGACACCTCCTATGAGCCATTGGTCACCACCAAAGAGCCATCTGTGCCTGTATTGTATGCCACCATTGACGGCGCCAGCGCAACCAAGTGTGATTCCACCTATACAAAGGTCCCCATCCCCTGTGTTGAGCCTGCTAGCCAGGATGCTGTGGTACCTTCCAAGGGCCGGCGTCAGTTGACAGAATAGTGAGCGTGAAGCTCTCTTCAACTTCTTGAACAGGGGAATGGTGGTTTGGGATATTGCATCCCAATTTGGTGTCACGGCCAGATACATTGCCGACATCAACACCAAGTATGGTAACACTGGACAAATTTTAAAATCTGCCAAGGCTAAGCGGCAGCCCAGCCTACTTCAGCTGGTTCATATCAATGCAATCAAGCAGTGGGTTACCAAGGATTGCCACCTGGACTCACTTGCTGTTCAATTAATGCTTGCCACAAAGTTTGGGCTTTCTGTTTCTAAAACCCTTGTATACAAAGCAATGGTCAAATTGGGCTTCTTGTGGAAGGTGCTTGGATTTTCTCCGTACAAAAGAAACAATGAGAAGATCATCAAGGATCAACACATTTATGCCAAGACATATCTGGCCCTAAAGAAGACAGGGAATGTCCAGTTCTTCTACATCAACAAATTGTTGTTTTCCTCCTCACTCAGGTCTAGGCATGGGTGGGTCAAGAAGGGACCCAAGGACGGCGTAGCCCATTGTGCAGCTGTCTGTTCCCAGACATATTTGAAGGTTGCTCTTCTTGGTCCTTGAAGTTTATATTAATACCAGATGATTAAAGGCTCCCAGAACAGCAGGACATTTCTTGATTTTCTCCAAACTGTCAAGGAGTATCTTCAAATCAATTACCGCAGTACAATCAACATTGTTGTGTTGGATAATGTCAGGCTCAACAAAGTGGATCTGGTTGTGTCCAAGTTCCCCCCATTGACAAAAACAGCCACACCTCCAGCCACCAGCTTATCAATTGTCCAATGAGACTTCTTTTCCTCCTGCCATATTCCTCATTCCTGAATCCAATTGAGGAGGTTTTCAGGTGGATCAAGAATAAGGTGAAGAAAGGCCTCCCTCAGGACACCAAGGATCTCTTTGACATCCTTGAGGTCAGTCAATTTGAGATGCCACCTGATGTGGTGGCAGCTTTTTACAAGTACTCAGAATCCTTCCTCCCCAAAGCCCTGGCCTCCAAGCTAATAAGATAAATGGGCGCTCCAGATTTTATTTGTTTTTTTTAATGGGGCTTGAAAATAATACTTTATGTTATAAGGACGTGAAAATTTGATTGTATTATAGACATATAAAAATACATACAAAAGTTAGGTAAAATTAATTATACTAGATACAGTAGTTTTAAAAGCTATGGCAACAACCAAAAATACCTCAGAATTAAACAAAATGATTTCAGATTTAAACAAAATCCAACTCTCAGGTAAAAATATACACTCTGTTAACAGGGTTTATTGGTGTTAATTGGCAAAATGAGTCAACACAGCAACAAAGGGCTCACACGCAAAGCAAAACCATTCAAAATACAATCCAAAATACATTGATTCACAAACAAAATGGTGTGAGTTTTTTTTTGGTGTACATATGTTTACTATGTGAATTGGTGACAAAATACACCCAAGCAAGGTGTGTCAAAACTCATACCCAAAAAAAACACAATAGCAACTCACTACGTAAAAATTATCACTCACGCAATGTGTGCAATGGAATGTAATCAAGAATGATACCAAGGTATCTAAAATAAGACATGAGATCTGAAACATAAATTTTAAAAATATTGTTTGGGGTGCTTGAATTTGGAAGTAAAATCTAGGAAAATGGGTGTATTTTTTTGAGTATTCAAAAATGGGTGTTGTAAAACCAAAAACAACTAATTAAGAAATAAAAATCTATAATTGGGATATTGGGTGGGAAAAACTCTAATTAAATATCCATATTCAGATAAAAGCAAAAAATAAAATTAAGGAGTAACTTAATTGAAATTTATTTAATATTTTCTTAAATTTTAAAATGGAAGGAACACAATAATAGAGTACCAATACACCCGTTGTGTGCTGCGGTTGTGGTTGCCCCCGCGGGTCAAAGAATAGAGTTAGTGAAACCCAAGTGCCTACTCAAGGAGGAGATAGGAGAGGAGAGTTCCATAGTGAAGCTGCACTAACACAGCTAGTTCAAGGAGCACAAGCTGCTAGGGTGCAAAGCATAAACCCTTGGGTCCCAAAGCTGACCCAGAAGCCCACCAAAGTCACCACTACAAAGAAAGTTAGAAACAAGGAGATAGAACATACTTCATATGTGTTTGACGTTGTGTACCGGCAAGAGTTGGTTCTGTCAGCCATGCTGGAGAAGGTGGAGCCTGTACTTGATACTAGCTACAAGCCCTACATCAGTGATGGCAATCAGGAGGATGACAAGGAGCCCAAGTTCTATCAAACTGATGAGGGACAGCTGGTGTTAAAAAAGGTTGCAGCCTTCTATACCAAGGTACCTATGCCCTGTGTTGTGCCCAATGCCAAAGAGTCAATCTCCACTGCTAAAAAGCCCGCCCAGAAGAGCATTCCTGGCATCAAACTCATCATCCTGCTCAAGCTAATGCGGGAATTGGGTGATTACAAGGTGGCCGCAGCTCTTGTTGGAGTGGATCCCAAGTACGCCAGCAAGACCTTCCAAAAATTCATCAATAATGGTTGTGTCCTTGCTGCAGAGAAATCCTTGCATGTTTCTACCATGCTCACCAAGGAGCACAAATGGGAAATCCATCAGTGGATCACCCAGGACTGTCATCTTGAACTGGCAAATATACAGGCCATGGTCAAATCTACTTTTGGGATTAAGGCCTTGATTTCCTTTTACTACCATCTGGCAAAGGGAATGCAATTTTACTGGAAAAAGCTTGGGGTATCTCTGTACAATTGGAAAAGCCCAGCCAATGTCAAGATCCGGAAAAAATACGCAGAGGCGTACACTGCCCTCAAAGCCAAGGGGAGGGTAAAATTTTACTATATTGACAAATTGGCATTTGCCTCGTCAATGCGCAATGGATATGGCTATGTCCCTAAAGGCTCCAATGACAGGATGACTTGGCGTGCTGCAGTCTGTACCACAGCCTACTTGATGGTGGCTCTCCATGGTCCAAAGGGGGCTGAGCTTTACCAAATAATATTGGGTTCACATAACAGCAGGACCTTTCTATCATTTCTCCAATTGGTCCAGGAGAGCCTGAGGCGCACAAGCCCTGGCTTCACCAATGTCATTGTGTTGGACAACGTTGGTCTCCACAAAGTGGCTGACATTCTTGAAGAATTTCATCAATTGACACCAGCATTGCTGTGGGCCCCCAGCAATTGGCCATGGTAAATTTGCACCTTCTCTTCCTCCCAGCCTATTTGCCCTTCCTAAATCCCATCAAGGAAGTCTTTGGATGGCTCAAGCGAGTCATCAAGCAAGGAACCCCAAATGGGACCAAGGACCTCTTTAATTTGCTGCAGGCTGGGATTCACACCCTCCCAGCTGATACTGTGGCCAAATTCTATGGCCACACTGATTTGTTCATCCCCGCGTGCCTAGCCAAACAGCCAATCAATTAAAGGCTTAGTGTGTCCAATTTTTTACATTCTCTTATTTAATATTCAAGATTTATTAATTTATATTTTAATTTAGATGTTTCCACGCTCATAATCACATTCAGAAGGACCATCAATAGATGTAAGTAATTTATTTATTTTATTATATATCATTTTATTATGCCATCTGAGGTAATCCCAAACACTTGATACTGGATTACACAAATAGATTTACACCAGCTGTCAAATAAATATAAAATAGTCCTATAAAAATTAAATGTAAAATGTACAGGTTGGAATTTATTTTATTAACGTATTATTTTATGCTTTTTTGAAACCCATTTCCGCAATATATTTTGCAAAACTGGTTTGCTGAAATAAGAATTAGAAAATTTTATTATAATAAAAATAATATGGTTTGTAATGATTTTTATTAGAAGAGAGAATTTATTGCAAACACCTGTAGTGGGTTCTTTGGTATATACCCACCCCACAATGGAGGTGGCACACAACCTCCACTGCCACACTGTAGACGGTGAATACACCCTTATTAAAAAACTCCCTTCTGCTGGTGAAGGGGAGTAGGGTAAGGTGCAAACTGAGGAGCAGCTTTTTGGGTGGGGCTGCAAACCCGTAAATCCCTACCAGGGCCAGGGTATCTTGGATTACATGGTCCACCAAGTCATATCCAGGGGGGACCTTCTTCCCGTCAAGTGCAAGCTGGGCCTTGTCAATTCCCAGAAGGACCCTGTCTAGATCCTCTATGCTGGCACTCATCCCAAAGAAGAAAAGATAGCCAAGGTAAACCACCAAGTGAAGCCTTTGCCCAGAAAAGACTTCTGTGAACTCACACAATTTATTATAGACCGCACTGATCTTTTTATTGTGACTGGTTTTTGCAAAGGTAAGATCCATTGCCAAGGGGAGCCCTGTCTCATCTGCACTCCAGGCTAGACTAAAGTCCGCAAGGAGGATCTTAGTTTTCTTTACAGCTGTTGCTTCTGAAACAGCCAATTTGCCCACCACACACCCAAAGTTGTCCAGAAGGTAAGATAGGGTATGCTCCAACAGGAAGCAGAAGCAAGCAGCCGCATGAGCCTGTCCCATCTCTGGTACATTCTTGAATGGGAGCGTTGCCAGGACGTCCCAAACAAGCTCAATGGAGTTTACACAGTAAACTTCACTGAGGTTAACTGGGTCCAGGCGGACCAGTTGGGCATCCTTGTAGGCAGTAACTGCCCACTCAGATACCCCCTCTCTATGCGTCAGCCCAGCCAATGCCTCCCTGGACATAGGAAAAGACCTGTGGATGCTTTCCTCCACCTCCTGTACAACAGGGGGGACAGATACAATTGGACGGCCACATGAGTGGCATAATTTACATAAAAGGTGGCTGGGACAAAGGGGACCAGGGCTTGGCAGAGTTTGCTGTCTACGTTTTATAAGAAAAAGGTAAGTATTTTGAAAATTTATTAATTTTGTTTTTTAGGCTACCTTCTTGTGTTTCTTCCTTGCCCGCAGCCTTGGCCGGCTTATCCATTCTTGGCACAATCAATTGCGCTGGCAATTCAGTATCCTCTGCCCTGGCACGCTTGGCGGGTTTGAGATGCTCATATATCTCTGGGTCTTCAACCCAAACAGACGCTGCAGAAAGATTGTACACCTTGAACTGGAGGCCCTCAACCACTGTCTTCTGGATGTTGAGAAGACGCTCAATGGTCTTCTCTGGGGTGTCTGGCATTTTTTTCATTAGTGCCTTTGCAGACACCTTGTTGATTTTGTCCCCAGTGAGGACAGCAGACTTAACTTTGGCTTTGACCTTGCGGTCAATTTCCTTGATTTTGGCAATTGCCAAGTTGAGGTCTTTGAGTAGTTTTTTGAGTTCTCTCATTTGATTTTTTTACTAACCTTTTCATATGTTTTCTTAGCTTTTGCCCCAATAAATTCTGTACTATTTTGATACTGTTGCCTCTTTGTTTATGCCTTTTTGTTTTCCCATCTACTACATTATCCCATATTTTTACCCATTTTGTATATGTTTTACGCTCATCTCAATATGTGTTGTTTGCTTTGTGTTGGCATTGTTTCCTTGATTACCATATTATTTTTGGCGCTTGACATAGCCCCTTATGAAAATATTAACAACAATTTGGTGATCAGCTAAATTTGAATTAGAAAATTATAGTGTTAACTGTTTTTAGATAAAGTTATTACTGATCCAAATTCAAAACCTTAATGATAAACTTTAAGCCAATCAGGAGCTGAGTGATAAAGTGATTGTTGTGATATAAAGGGTCATTCAATAATTCTTTGGTGCATGTGCGCTAATTAATATGATTGGCTGGATGTTTTGACATTGTACGCCATTACCGCTGTGGCAAGTTGTTGGTGGACTAGTGCCCAATCAGCTACTGGGTTAGCACTAGTCCACCAACAACTTGCCACAGCAGCAATGGCGTACAATGGCAAAACATCCAGCCAATCATATTAATTATTGCACATGCACCAAAGTGTTGAGGGTCTAGATGTACAAGCATTCTGGCTACTTCCAACCTACTTAACATCCAATCATTGCCAGATTTAGTCTCCTTCTAATATACCGTTTGACATACCAAGAATGGTAACCAAGCAATATCACCTGACTGTCCAAGTATCCAGTGGCTTGAACATATCCTGCACATGACCAGTCCCTGGGTTTGATCCAACTAAAATCTCCGCCACAGCTAAAGCTATGTAAGTCTAAAGTATTATCCAAATAAAATATACTTCTTCTCTTACTAATTCTATGTTCAAAGCTTCCACAAAAGGCACTCCTTATCACTGGTAGCAGCTACGGTTTTTTGACCATGCCCATGAGAGAGAAAATGACTGACCAAAACCCGCCCACCTTTGCTCACGTACTCAACCAGGTCATATCTTAAGATACCTGGAAAACGTACTTCTGCACCCACGACATCAATGAAGATATTCCTAGTGAATGCACCATATTCAAAAGTCTGGTCATGCTCAAAGCATGCGCCAAGATAATTCAATACAGTTGCTTATCAACCACAAAAAAATGCACAACCACCTATCACAGGTGAAGTTAACAACACCAAGTACATTGGTATCAACAAGTTCTTTGGTAAAAACAAAGAAAATGTCATCAACTGGCTAGACCACTCAGCCGCTAAACTCCACACCAGCTGCATCCCACATGAAAAATGGGTCCAGGAAGCCAGCAAGCGCCTGTACGGGGCCACAGCTAACTGGTTTGCCACCTGGGTTGGCTCACAAACTGACAACCAGCTTGACAACTGGGAAGAGTTCAAAGCAGACATCACACACAATTTCTGTGTCACCAAATCCCTCCAAGACATTGCAATACAGCTCAGTGATCTTCCTCAGAAGACCACTATCACAGCTTACGCCAACAAATTTGAGGAAATACATTGCAAGATCCAAAACCCAGCGCAAGCTGACAACTTACACACCAGAGCATCATTAATCAACAGAATGAAACCCTCTGTTGCTGCCCTCATCTTCCCAGAGGCAAATACCTCCATGCCTGCGCTCATTGCAGAAGCCAAGCATGCTGAAAAACGCGCAAACATGGAATATGCTGCACGCAACAACAATTGCTCCTCAAACAGCAATGGTAGAGAAAACTTCAAGGCAACAAACTCCAAAACACCAACCATAACAACAACAACTTCAACCGCAACAATGGCAATTGCAGCCAAAGCACAAACTGCTCCTGTCCCAAGAAAGAGGACACCACCAAAGTTAACAACGCTGAAGTAGCAACTTGCTATGAATCTGACCCCATATTCTCTGACCTTGAAGGTCTCAAAACAGAGGAACAGGGAAAAGAGGAGGGGGAACAGGCTTAAGTGCCCCTGTCTCCCCCCAACTTGACAAGAAATTGTACCAAGGCACAAACATTGCTACTTGCATTCCCCGTGTCCTGCAGTCCTCCATTTTTATGAACTTAAAAATTAAAGATCACTCACAACTTCTTGTCTACCCATGCACTTACAAATCACATACATATAAAATTTTATTTGACTCTGGTGCACAACACACTATGGTTAGCAAACCTTTTTTAACCAAGTGCAAAATACCAGTTGTCAAATCCAACTTCAAGTCTACCAAAATGGCAGACAAATCAAAGGTTCTACTTGAAGGCAAAACAACTCCCTTCAGAATTGATCTCCAAGGCATACAAACGTCCATCAAAGGACTTGTCATGAACAACATAAACTACAACATTGTAGAAGGCATGAACTGGTTCACCTGAGTGAACCCCAGTGTATGTTGGAAAACAAAGACCATGACCATTAAACACAACAAAGTCACTTTTAACATCCTCAAAGAACCCAATGACCTCATTCTAATAGACACAGTATTTGTCCAGGTCATAAACCAAGATGACTCAGAACATATAATTAAAGATATTACCCTCCACATAATGAGGTACACTGAATTCAATAACATGCAAACAACCAAAATCCAATGCCCAGAACTTGCGGTACTCCTAAATGAATACACCCATCTATTCAAAGAAGAACTCACAGAGTTATTCCCCAACAGGAGGTAAAACATGGCATCAACTTATACAAGGCCATGCCTAAACCTGCACCCCTCTACAGACTCTCTCCCATGGAGACCCAAACCCTCAAAACACACATTGAGGACAACTTAGCTAAAGGCTTCATCTGCCCATCTGAATCCCCATGGGGGGTAGCAGTATTCTTTGTAAATAAAAAGGAAGGCACTCTACTTCTAGTAACTGACTATAGAGCTCTCAATGCAAGCACAGTAAAGAATAAATACCCTCTGCCACTTATAGCAGATCTGTTTGCAACACTCTTAGGTGCCAAATTTTTCTCCAAAGTTGACCTCACCTCAGGGTACAACCAGGTTGAAGTAAAGGAAAAGGACATACCAAAGACTGTGTTCCATACACAATTTGGATCCTTCAAATGTAGAGTAATGAACTTTGGGATGACCAACACTCCCACAACGTTTATCACCATGATGAACTAAGCACTAAATGGTCTCTCAAATACATTATGATACCTTGACAATATCACCATATTATCAAAAACAAAAGAGGAACACCTCACACATGTCCACAAGACACTTGATCAACTCAGAAAGCACAAACTTTACGCAAAACCAAGTAAGTGCCAATTTATGGAAAAGGAACTCCTGTTCTTGGGCCACATTGCCTCTGACAGTGGCATCAAAGAAGATCCAGAAAAAATTAAAGCCATAAATAACATGCAACACCCCACCTCTTTTAAACAAGTTAGATGCTTTCTTGGCATAGTAACTTACCTAAGGAAATACATCAAAGACTGCGGAAAACTAACCACATCAATAAATGACTTAACCAAGGGTAATGACAAAAAGAAATTCATCTGGACTCCAGAATGTGACAAGAATTTCCATTTATTAAAACAAGCTCTGATTGAAGCACCAATCTTACAATATCCTAACAATAACGGGTGCTACAAGCTCAAGTCAGATGCCAGCAACACCGCCATTGGGGCAGTCCTGCGCATCCTCCAGTCAGGGCAGCAAGACTTCCTGTCAGTATATTACAAAAGCAGAAAACTAGCTAATACTGAGAAGAGATACCCAATACCCAATAAGGAGTTGCTAGCAATATACCACGCTTGCAAGAAATGGAGATGTTACTTAGAAGGACATTTAAACGTCTGAGTACTAACTGACCATAAATCCTTAATCTATTTCAAAACTCAGAACACACTTGCACAACAGCAAGCCAAATGGATGTCCTTGCTGGAACAGCTTAACCTGGACATCTAATACAAAAAGGGGGCAGAGCCAGTCACAGCCAATGCCCTCTCTAGACTATGTCATCCTAGAGCGGATCACTCTGACCACCTGGACCCTGACTGGCCAAACCTGTACAGCGCTGAGTATAAAACCAAAGGGAAAGACCCCTCAAAACATCAACTGACCCACAACACATTAGTAAGAAACAAAAAGTGTTTCCATGTATCAAATGGCACAGTATACCAAATCATTAATGACAAACATATCTTGTACATCCCACTTGCACAAATAGTTGATATCATACTAAGACATCACCACCTGCTAGGCCATACAAAGGCTAACAACCTATACCTCACACTAAAAGAGATAGTATGGTGGCCCAACCTCAAGCAGGATATAGTTGATGTTCTGAAAAAGTGCACCGTGTGCGAGAAATACACCAGTACAAAGGCTCCTCAGCCAACGGTCAACCCAGTACCAGACCCTGAACCATTTAAGGTTTGGGGGCTATATGTAGTGGGGCCCTTCCCAGAAACAAAGATAAACCAAAGTTTCTTAATTGTAGCTATCAAATTTGCCACACACTGGCCCATCTGCTGGGCAAAAAAGGACCACAAAGCAGAAACCATCAACTGTTTCATTAACAAAGCAGTCATAGCCAACTATGGCACTCCAGACTAAATCATAACTGATGGAGCAACTGAGTTATCAGGTCACATAGTTAATGACAACTTGAAATCCAAAAACATTAAACACTCCACAACCTCTCCATACAGGCCACAGGCCAACGGTAGAGTGGAACACCTAGATGGCAGCCTTATCAGGACCTTAGAGAAAATAATGGATGGCAAAGCCAAAAACACATGACCACTATATATGAAATACACATTATTAGTATCCTGAGTCCGCACCAACCAAGGGACAGGCTATTCACTGTTTGAGTTAACCTATGGGTAAAAACCGGAAATAATCACCCGCAACAAACAGCCCTACATAAAGATCCCCCCAGGGAAACCTCCTACAGTAGAGCAAGCACCAAACCTACAATAAATCTGCCTCAAAGCAAAAAATAGCTGAAATGAAGAGGCTCAAGACACAAAAGGTAACCTTCACAGAGGAACCACTTCCCATCAACTCCCCTGTCTGGATTATAGCTGGCAACAGAAAGAAACTAGACTTGGTATACCAGGGACCAGGAAAAATTGTCAAGTACAGACCAGAACACAACACCTACCAAGTAAAATTCCAAGGTGTCAAAACCCCAATTATCAAGAAACACCACAGAACCTGTCTCCGCCTCAGTAAAGGAGAACACTTGACTAGACTGGTTCTAACTAGCAAACAGCTCCAGGAGCATCAGACAGCAGCCGTAAGACAAAGTCCCTTCCTGATGAACCAGAGTGACCCCTTAAGGGGGGGTGTTGAGGGTCTGGATGTAAAAGCATTCTGGCTACCACCAACCTACTTAACATCCAACCATCACCCGATTTAGTCCCCTTTTAATATACCGTTTGACATACCAAGAATGGTAACCAAGCAATATCACCTGACTGTCCAAGTATCCAGTGGCTTGAACCCATCTAGCACATGACCAACCCCTAGGTTTGATCCAACTAGATCCCCGCCACAGTCAAGTCTATATAAGTCTAAAGTATTATCCAATAAAAGATACTTCTCTTCTTTCTTAATTCCATATTTGAAGCTTCCCCAAGAGGCGCTCCTTATCAAAAGAATTATTGAATGACCCTTGATGTCACAACAATCACTTTATCACTTAGCTCCTGATTGGCTTAAAATTTATCATTAAGGTTTTGAATTTGGATCAGTAACAACTTTATCTAGAAACAGTTAAAACTATAATTTTCTAATTCAAATTTAGCTGATCACTAAATTGTTGTTAATATTTTCACAAGGGGCTATGTTTAAGTGCTAAAAATAACTGTGTTCTGGATCTAGATACACAACATAGTAAATATATGATTTTATAGAAATAAGCTGAACATAAAGAATAAAACCAACTATAAACAAAGAGAACATGAACAATTAAAATTCAAAAAAGATAATATAAATAGAAAATGTTTGGTGACAGGGGTTTATTGGAGCGGGGGGGAGTGATACCTAGGAGGCAGAATAACACAGGAAGGAAGACGTAGAGGCGGTGCTGGCCTGGGGGGTCTGTGATTGAGTGGGTTGGGCTTGTGGGTAAGTGTGTTGGTGGTGGGGGTGGAGGCAGGAGGATTTTGGTTGATAGCTGCCATATAACACTTGTTGTATTCCTTATTGATCATTGGCTGGATGGACTGATAGGTGGCAGTGGACCAAGGTGGAAGGCGCTTATCCTTACATGATTGGTTTCCTATGTTCACATGGAAAACTATTTATGCAAACAAGTCAGCCACCATCTGGCAGCCAAAGAGAATATTGTGGTCAAGGACCCCAAGATAGAGGTTGTTGAAAGCCTGAGGGCGGTGCTCCCGTAATGTGGATCCCATGTTGAAGAAGACAACATCAGCCAGATGGACGTCTGTATGGCCAGTGGGGTAGACTGAGGCCAGGTGCCCGCATCCCTGGATGGCCTCAAGGGCGGTGGAGCTACCCTTCATCTGGCAGCTCAAGAAAACCCAGTACTTGGAATTTGAGCCATCCCATGAGTCAAGTAATCCACCAAGGATGTGGCTGTATGATTAGCCATCAATGAAATATGGGTTTGTCCAATAGTAGACAAAACCCTTGGCCTAAACAACCATAAATGCACCAATGAACGTCCCCTTCTTGACCTTCTTCCTTCTATTCTTGACAGCGGCTTTTCCTTGCTCACCAAAATCATCAAAAGCAATTGGTAGCTTTTAATAGGAGATGAACATGACATCATCAGTTAGACTAGTCAGGCATTGGACCAGGGTTGATTCAATGGCAGTGTCATACAAGGAATCCTCAGTGCCATCCCATTGGTTGCCGGCAAAATTGGTAAGAACCCATATGGAAGCCACCTTCCCATACATCCAGAGCTGCATCATGCGCTCAGACACCCATATGTTATGGTGCGCAAGTTGCTTCTGGACCTGGGACAATGGAAGCTTGGGATCCTGCTGGAGGAGATCAAGCATGATTGGGTATGCCTCAGATATTTGTGACTTGGGGCCTTCTTGGGCTTCTTGGCTGTCCCAATCAGATTCCCCTTATTCATCAGGTTGTTGAATTCCCAGTGCAATACGCCAATTCAAAAATGCTAGATCAAAAGACGCCATCTTGAAATTTTTTTGAGATGGCATTGGGATTTACATCAGCAAAATTTAAAAAAAACTTAATAAAAATTATTAAATAGTTATTTTTTATATATTGGTTTCTAATAAAGCATCTCAAAAAACTGCATCACAGAAACACCATCTCAAATCAAAATAAAAAGAGTGTTATCCAAATAAGATTTTTTAATTATAAAAACACTTAATAAATACCCTAAAATATGCCATCACAAAAAACTGCACCACAAAAATACTATCTTGAATCAGAATAAAAAGTCTGTTATCAAAATAAGGTTACCAAAACTTTGTGAATTCAACTGCAAAACTACCCAGCTTTAAACGCCGCTGCGCCGCCTTAAACAATTAAAAAGCGCCACAGCGCCAACTTAGGATAGTCTTGGGCGCCGCCGCGCCGCCTTGCAAACATCTTTTATGCCGCAGTGGCATCTTACTTTTAAATTTAGTGCTGTGGCGGTGCAAGATTTCAATCCCCAACATAAAAACTCCACTAATCAACAATATTTCCATAAGCACCAAATTTAGAAGATAACTACAACATTTAAAAACTTAATATAATAAAAAATAAGAGCTAAAAAATAATAGAAACAATAAAAAAGAGGATAGGCAAAGCAAGTTTATTGCAATAAAAGGCAGGCTGTGTGGGATTAGTCCCTTGTGTTGTGGGCGCCTCCAAACTGCTGAGCAGAAGACATGGCAGGAGGAGAGGACTGACAGTTGGCAGGGCAGGGATGCTTGGCAGTGCGCTGGATAGTAATCACTGGGCGCTCATGGGTGGGCATCATGTAGCGGTTGTTGTCCAGGTGCTGGCGCACGTGAGCCAGGATCACCAGCATTTGGGCCCAGGCCAATTGGGAGTTGCGGGACATTGACAACCAGTTGCAAAGGGGAAGGCAGATTTGACTGACTGGCAGCAACCAGCCCCAGCCACCACAAGCAGAGAACGCAGCACCTATGTTGAAGCAGTCCATCAACGCATCTTCCATGTAGAAATATGATAGGGGTAGGGGGCGCGGAGTTGGTAAGCCAGGGAGCGGTAATGCTCCAAGCAACAACCAGTGTACCCAGGCTAGCCAGGCTGGCAACTTTTGGGAGGATACCACATAAAGTGGCAAGTTGTGGCAGCCAAAAGAAGTTAAAGAGAAGCATTGCCAGTGGTAATGGCTTGGAGATACACCTTAAACGTGGCAGAGAAGCAACAGTTGGTGTTGGCTTGGACGGGTAAGTCCAAGGTCTGCTGGAAGCTGGGATTTGCTGCAAGCTCAAGAGCCCAAACCTGAGCCACCTTGTCAATATACTCATTGCAGACAGCAATGGTATGAGCATGTTGCGCAGAAATCTCACTGGGGGCCAGGGTAGCTGACTGCAGCCCTAGACACACCTCAGCAGCCAAACAGGAGGCATTGTACCAGCTGTGGTATAACTCCCCTGCCCAAATTGGGGTCATTGCATATTTTTCAGAATGCAGGGCCTGTACAAAGCTGTACATTGTCTCCTTGTGGTGGCAGATCCCAAACTTGCTAAGAAGGTCAGGGTAGTCCACCACCACATTGTCAGAGTTGCGGCGGGCGCAGAGAATTGCAGATGGGGTAGGGGGAGGCGTGCCAGTGGAAGGAAGATGTTGAGGAAATGGGTGCTGAGCACCAGAAGGATTGCCACTGGTGGCGCACTGCTGACAGGAAGAGGCTCCTCAAACATGGAGTCCTCATCAGGGAAATCCCTGGCACTAGAGTTTGGCGCAGTACTATTCTCAGAGGCCGCCATGGTGATTGCATAGTCCTGTTCTCAAAACTGGGAGTCACTGGCCCAAAGTTGATTCAAGAAAGCAATACAAACTGAGTGCAGCATTTTTCAAAAAGTGCGCTGCTCCACTCTGTCCATTGAAGCCATCATTTTGTTGTAGGCTTGGCGCATTTTGGTGTTGCGTTGTTGTTGGTTGAGTTCATATTGGAAAGAAATAAAGTAGTGTTTGGTCAAGTGGGGGGATATGTTGGAAATTTTGACCAAGCAATGATGCCAATTATGATGGAGCTCACGGATTAGGATTACAGCAGCCAACTCCATAAATTAGCAGTATAAAATTAATTATGCTAATCATGATGGAGCTCACAGAATAGAATTACTGCAACCTCATTGTCATAAAATTATAATATAAAATTATATATATTCAATTGGCAGTAGATTTTGGATCTTTACTGCAGAATACCCAATGACATGCGCTGCTGAACTGTCTCTATCATATATAAAGCACCACCACATCACCCAAAAAAAGCTACAGGCGCCGCGGCGCTGCCTTGCAAATATTTTAAATGCCATGGCGCTGATTTACTTTTACATCAAGCACCGCCGCAGCGCTATTTTTGAATCCCCAAAATGTTAATCTAATTATTAATCATATTTCTAAGCACTAGTCTCAATAGGATAATCAAAAAAAGATATTTTGGATTGGTAGTAGATTTATAATTGTAAAGACAAAATCCAACTCACTGAAAAGCAGCGCCATGGCAACAAAAATACTTGCAAAGTGGCGCCTGGAGTTTTTAATTGTTGGCGCTGCGCGCCTGAGATAATTTTCAGTTTGCTGTGGCGCCTAAGCTTTAATTAAAATGGCGCGGCTGCGTGTTCTTTGATTTTGTTTGTCTATATGATCATACTTTTATGTGATAAATCCAAGCTTTTCCCTTTTTAATTGGGAATAAAATATGGTATTAATTTAAGACTCCATATAATAAATCAACCTAAATTAGCACCACTTATATACTACTACCCACTATAATACAGCCATTCAAAAATCCACGTTTAATATGCTAGCCTTATTCCTTATCATAGTATGAACTTTGCTATTTGGGTTTCAATAATACAATGTTTTACTAGTGATTTTATTTAGTAATGAGGGTATTTTAATTGTGCAAAATGTACTCATTACAAATTACACTGGGTTTCATATCACCCAATAGATTTGATGCGCACAATGGATAGGGGGAAATAAGAGGTAAATACATATGACGCAAGGCTACGCTATAAAGAGCACGCCAACAAAAATTGACTGTTTCCACTTTTACCAAAGTACAGTTCAGTGCCAAATCTCAATTAAATAAAAAATGTAAGAAGTCGTCTGAAACTTTGCATATGTGTATTTTTTGATCTCCTCTAAACATCTGGGTACTTTTCAACCCCAGCTGTATAAGCTAGTTTTAAAAATATTCAAGTTTTACTCTTTGGCCCGGTTGAGGTAGCTCTACCAGAAATTTGTTAATTTAATATAAAAAATGGTCAAAAACACTATATTTTTGAGCTACAGCATCTCAATTACGTCATCGTGAAAATGCCATTTCACTTGCAAGTTTTCAGTCAAAACTCAGTTTTGCATACTTGCACTACTAATGAATTTTTAATTTTTACATAATACAAAAAATAATAATTTTGATGGTATATAATTTGAGAGTTTCTCTACAATTACATGTAAAAATATTGACTACTTTTATATTTAACACATTCTCATTTTTCTCTTTACAAATTATCCCAAAATTTGAAATTTTCTGACGCAAATTCACTCTTAGATGCCTCCCAAGCCTACCACCAACGCTATCCCCAAGGCTCCCAAGAGCATGGTGCTCCTGCTCAGGCAAGAAAAACCAAGGCTACCCCCTCTAATCAGACTCCTAAAGAAAAAACGCCTGCCCAGACCCCCACACCTTCCCCTAAGCCCAAGGCTGATAGCCCACCCCTCCCCACTCTCCCTTTGTCTACTCCCCCTCTGATCTTCAGGAGGAGCACGTCCACTCCAATGATGAAGATGAGAATGAAAGAGTCTCCAAAAAACTCTGGTGACCATGGTTTTTCAGCCTCAGAGGAGGAGCCTATCCTAGAGTGAGACCTACATGCAGTTGCCAATATCTGCAATGTCAACGGGCAATTTATAGTTCCAGCTGTTTTCCTTGACTTGTTTCCCATTATGACCAATAAGGGGGTGCTGGCTTTGTCAAGGACGGCTTCCTTTTCATATGCAACAACCAGAGAAAAAATAAGGCAAACCATCACTACAAATGTGATAGTCCAGGCTGCCCTGCGTGATTAACTACAATTGGGTTTACCCAAGTCAAGGAGCTCACCATTGAGCATGACTGTTTGGGCTCTGATATGATTCTCTACTATCTTATGTGCTGGTACCTTTGCCAAGCCATTCCTTTCAACAAGGACTTGACTTCAACTGAGCTGGTAACTCATGCTCTCCTCTATCTGAATAAGGATCAGAGAGAGGAGGTTGGGGAAAAGACCAGACTCCAACGGTATGTGACTGATCAACAGTAAATTGATGCCAATATTGGCGTCAGTGCTAGAAGTATCAATGAGCTTGTACTTTCGGAAGTCCAGAAGACTACCATGCTTGGAAAGCCCTTTCTGCTACACGACAACAGGCAAGGTTCACCAAACCATATTTTGTGCTTTTCAACACAAGAGGATCTTGCATGCCTTTTAAAGTGTGATACCTGGTTTGCTGATGGGACTTTTTCCTCTTGTATAAAGCTATTTTATCAGCTTTGGGCCATCCATGGTCAGGTCAATGAACACACAATCCCCTTTGTCTTCTTTTTTTCTCCCCAATAAAAGGGAAGAGATTTACATTCATGCCTTAAATATACTCAAGCAAAAACTGGATGCCATCTTGCCTACGCTTGAAGAAGAGCCAACCAAGAAAAGGGGCCGCAAGAAGAAGAAGGTCAGCCCAGAGGCTACCCAAGAGCAACAGGCCATAACCAGAAAGGCGCCATAATCCCTTCCTTACCATACCACGCTGATGGTTGAGTTTGAGGCTGCACAGGCCAACACTTTTATCAAGGTATTTAGGAGCAGGCCCCAAGGCTGCTTCTTTCACTACTGCCAGACTCTGCACAAGAACCTGATGAAAAACCCAGCCCTCAATAATCTGGTATACAAAGATAGTACAAAGGAGGCCAGAAAAATATTCAATTGCTTTGCTGCTATGGCCATGGTCAGAAAGGAAGAGGTTAACCTTTTTTATGACAAGCTTCTCAACGACAATTACATTCTTGGGAACCAAGAAGCCTTCGCTTCTTTCATACAGTATTTTGAGCACCAGTGGGTAGGTTTATTCCAGGGACATTGCCGCATCTGCAAGGGCGGCAACTAAATTAACTGGAACTGCTATAAGAGGTCAAAGCCGGCATAAATAAGACCACCTCCTCACTTGAAGGTTGACATAATCAATTTTCCTGCCTGGTTAAGGCAGAAAAACCTATGTCTAATATGATCATCAACAAGCTGAAGGTTCATAATGCGCACAGGGATCAGCTATATTCCCAGGCTGTCAAAGGCAAAGCTTTTATAGCCAAGCATGCTGGCCAGCAGCTCAAGTTTGCAAGTGTTACAAAAGCGGCTTTGTCCTATTACACTAGAGAGGGACGCCTTACCCATCTCAAAGACATTGCCACAGCCCTTGGATCCAATTTATAATCCAACTTTTCAACAATAAACTTCTTTCTTTCAAATATTTGATTTTAACTTTTAATATATATACATGTTTAATATAGTGTTAAAATTTAATACAAGAATAGCACTATTTTAGGATATGTTGACTTTGGAGCTTTGCACACTATAGTTGATATTAGCTGATCCCATCTTTTTATTAAAGATTTGAAATCCTTGGATGATTTTGAGTCTATTAAAATGTTTTTTATAGTTTTTGAAACGTTTTTTTGGGCTTTTATCAATATTTTAAGTTATCTGGCGCAGTTTAGCCATAAATCTGAGATGGCGTTTTTAAGATGGCGTCTTTATAGATGGCGTTTTTGGACACATTTTTGAGATAGTGTCTTTCTAGATGGCGTTTTTGAGATAGAGTCATTCAAATTGACATATTGCACTGAATTCCCACATGACAGTAGCTTGGGTAAATTACAACTGGGTGGTAATCTGTTCCAAGGACAGACCCTGTAGATTCAGTGCCACAATTTCCTGAAGAATTTGGGCAGTGATGATTCATTGCTTGGGGCACTGGGCTGGGGGAGCTGAAGCCTGATTGGCTGTAGGGGGGCAGGTTGGCTGGTGGCAGGAAGTTGTTCCAAATCAAGGTTGCCATCCTGATTGGTTGGTTGGTGGGAAGCTTGTGCTGGGGTGGGTACAGGAGCAGGGGCAGAGCTAGACACTAAGTGACTCTCAAAAAAGTCAAAGCCATAGGGGTCAGTGGTCAGGTACAAGTCAGCTTCCTTGTTACCTGCCTCAAAGGCTTGGGTGTAAACAGGTGCCTCCACATTCTGAGCCTTGCCTCCATTGAAGCTGGCTTGGCTGCTGGCACCGTCAAAAATGTTGCTGTTGAAAACCATATTGAACTAAAATTTAGGATAAAATCACTAAATGTAGAAATTTTAAAATTTAACAATTTATTTTTATTGTAATCTCAAGTCCATATTTAGAAGGTCAAACCCTTTTCATACAAATCTGGAGCCATGAAAATGGATAAAATGCGTCTGTTCCTAAATTGGATAGCTGTTGATTGGCTGTTAAACTGTTAGTTTTCTATTTTAGGCTGCTCATACTACACATCTTGTGTGAGTTCATTTTGTTTTATGCTTGTGTAATCTCTTTCTAGATTGCTCAAGTTTTGTTTCATTTTAGTTCTTCTGTCAGTGCCTCATATGAATCATGATTAATTATAATATACTCTGAAACAGATTCCATCCATCTCACTTATTGTGTCAGTTCATTTTATTTGTGGTTTGAACTACACTGCTTGATGTTTGATATAATTTTGTATAATGGGCTAGTGAAATTTTGTTTTTTGTTTGACAGCTCATTTATTAACTGAAATTTTATAAATTAATTGAATCCTGAATCTTGCGCAACTTGGATTTTGTTTAAATCTGAAATCATTTTGTTTAAATCTGAGGTATTTTTGGTTGTTGTCATAGCTTTCAAAACTACTGTATGAGGACACATATTTTTATTATAATGCACTAAATGTTGTATTAACCATTGCGCTAACAAATAAATAGATTAAAAAAGATAGAAATAGATTAATTTTATTTAAAAAATTGCAAATCCTTGTTATTACTTTGGCTTTTTTAAGCCACAAATTGGACCTTGCAGATCATAATATGATCCTTATTATTTCAGTGCCACTATAGCCACACAACACGGAAACCAATGATTTTCATGTATTGCTTACTAATTAGTACTTAGGACGCAGGTCAAGCATATCAAATATATTTATCAAATATATTTATCAAATATATTTATCAAATATATTTATCAAATATATTTATCAAATATATTTATCAAATTATATTACAAGGGAAAGATAATTTGAGACTAAACAATCACTTGTTTAGAACAATAGTGGAGTGGGCTGCATGATGTGGATAAATTCAATTCTTGTTGTTTGTCTATGTAGTAAATTAACCCGTACTTGACAGGCTAGTAAATAAAAACATTTTTAACTTAGTTTTTATTATTTGACTTGGTTGCAACTATAACTAATGTCTTGTAATCTATTAAAATATATTACTATTATAATTTACCTATTGAAATTTAAAATAATCTTAAAATATTAAAAGTAAAATTATAATTATAAAACTTAAAATTTATCTATTAAAGTTTAAATATTAAATTTAAATATTTTTTAAAATATTAAAATTTATATATTAAAGTTTAAATATTTTATTTAATTGTGAACTATTTAATATTGAAATATTTAATATTAAAATTTTACTATTAAAATTATAATATTAAATATTTCAATATTAAAATTTTAATAATTAAAATAAAAAAATTTAAAAAATAAAATAAAATTTAAGTTGCAAGGGAAGATGATTTATTAGGGGGATGCAAATTGCTAAGGGGGATGCAATTATTCTGGGGTATTATTCCCCAAAATTATATTTTCTGCTACTGTAAATTCAGAACCTGAACGTAAAAATGCGGGATTGTCAAATCCTTGGTCCAAATTTCAAATCACTTTTGCGGGATGGCCTTTTTTTAATTAAATTGATTTTTTTGAGTATTTATTTGAATATTTGAAAATTTGGGAACTCATAGAAACTTTGCAAAGTTCAAATCAAACTGCATATTTCCAATGGACAAAATGAATTAACTGGAATCAGATTTGAAGCGTTCAAATTCATCAACCATTTTCATTAAGTTTACTATGTTTTTTGAAATTGCGGGATTGTCAAATTCAAGAACCAAATTTCAAATCACTTTTGAATGCCACTAGTAAACCCAAATAATAATTGTGGGATTTGGAATCAAAATTGAATGTACAGTAAGAAACTAGCACAAATCAGTCCAAATCAAGAAGCTTCACTCTGGATAATCAAATGGAAAATACAATCTCAACAACCATGTTTAGACATGAAATTAAGTGAAATGTAAAATTGTCTAAACTGGAAATGATGCAATATTCTGCACTCTAAATCACTAACATAGCAACCATAAACCCATATAATGATTTATGAGCTACTCTCCTGATGACGCAGAATTTTTTTAAAAGTTTTTTGGCCCCTGGTGTAGCCAGGGGCAAAACAAACTTCTTTTTGAGGAAGAAAGGGGGGATATAAACCATCAGTTTACTACAAAATGTGTTAATGTATTGCTATTAATGATACTTGATTACAGTAGATTTCAGAAAATACTAATAATAAAATAGAATTATATATTACAATCTCTTTTTACCATGTTGTCTTTTCCTTGGTGTGTTGATAGTTCATTTGCTGTTGATAAAGTGTTTGCATTTAATTGGATGGTTCCACCTCCAGTTGCCTTGGCGATAGGAAATCAAGCCGCCTCCGCAACCACAGTTGGTCTTGGGGAGACGGCTTGATTTCCTATCACCAAGGCAACTGGAGGTGAATCCATCCAATTAAATTCAAACACCTTATCAACAGCAAATGAACTATCAACACACCAAGGAAAAGGCAACATGGTAAAAACAGATTGTAATATGTAATTCTATTTTATTATTAGTTTTTTTAAATTCTACTGTAATCAAGCATCTAAATTTTAGTCATCCTAAAATGGAATAGGGTGATTTTTGAGAATGCCTATGATTCCTAAAAGAATTAGCACCAATCCACTCTAGATTCTTTGACATCCTTTTTGAGATGCCCATAAAAATATTTATTTCAAATTCACCTCATTTTGATTGGAAATTCAGTTCTTGGATTTGAAAATACCACAATTTCAGATTTTTTAATTTTACATGATGTCTATGATTTGTTTGAAATACAGGAAATCTCAAATTGTACATTAGAATCCTGCATTTATGATTCATGTATCCCACATTTGTTTGTTGTGTTTTGCCTTTTGTTGGTTGAGTTATCTGCTCAAGAGATTTGAAATTTGCCAATTTAAATAAATCAAAAAAAGTCAAATTAAATCTTTGATTTTTTTTCACTCAGCTGAGTTGCCTGCAAAAGTGATTTGAAATTTGGACCAAGGATTTGACAATCCTGTATTTTTACATACAGGTTCTAAATTTATAGTAAATTACTATTTCCCAAGGATACAAAAGATACAGCTAGGATTGAGACAATAGTTTTATTGATGAGCCTAAACAGGAGGAGATTGAATTGCTTGGAATAATAGAACTGTGAGGGTTTTTATACCCAACTCTAAGAAAAGGAGATGATAAGGGAATTATGTTTAAGCAGGATTAACCCATAATTTCAAAACAGAATTCTTTTGTCAAAAGTAAATTATGAAAGCTGGAATTGAGGGATTTTGGCTGAAATAGTTTTGGCTGAAATGGTTCAGTATTTGCGGGAATATAGGCAACCAAAGATGGTAAAGGAGAAACAAACAAACTGTAAGGGCCAGCCTTACAGTGCATGGAACAGGGTTCAAACCCCCACACCAGATCACCAAGTGAAAGTGTGGGCAACTGCAAAAGCCTGCTTGGGGATTCAAACCCCCAACCACCCACCAGGACAGGTGTGGGGCAGTTTGAACTGCATTAAACCACTTAAGCAGTTCAAACTGCCCACTGGATGAGACCCAGCCTGGGGCCAGTATTAAAACTGGCCTGGGGGAGCTTGCGGCTCCCAAGGGCATTGGGGCACCCAGCCCCAATGGTATAATTGGGCTGGGTTCACCCAATGTCACTTTGAATCAGATCTTCTGGGTTTTGCAGCATATCTGTTATCAAACAGATCTGCTGCAAAATTAAACCAGTAGATTTGAAAAATTGTTGGTTCCTTCTGCTCTTGCTGCCAATTGCACTGATGTGCTTATTAATGACCTTTTAGAAAATTAGGATGCTGATAATGCAGCCAATAATTGGCTTCCCACAGCACCTCTGCCGTAAAATATTCAGCCTGGGTGCTGATTTCTAAAAATAGTTAGTCTACTACTTCTTTATCTTAATACTATACCTGTGTGGTATAGTGACAGCCTGGGTAAGGACAGAAGAATATAAGAAGATAATAAGACAAAAATTGTGTTTATTTAGATAGTATCATACTTATATAGTGTGAGGCAGGGAAATTGCCACCAGGGGCAGGGAGGCACAGACAGAAGGACTTCCCTAATGGAGGAGAGTGGATTGGCACAGCTAAAAGTCCACTGTAAGAGAACAACTGCTTCCTTGCGGCTTTCCTTAAGGAGGTAGATATAAATGACTTCATTGTTCTATTTATAATTGCAGAAGTAAAGCCTGTGCCTTGTGTGCATTTGAAAGGCAAATCAAACACATGTTTTAGAGGCGTTTTAAACGTCTTTATCCCTAGTAAAATCAGGATGCAATAGCGCAATTGTACAACTGTTCTGTTGCTTAATTCCTAGATAGACAACTTAATGTCTAATCCATTCAATCTGCAACAACCTCATTTAAACTGCAAGGTTAAGATATGCCTACAGGTTATGACAAGCTAAATTTAACCACCAATCACCAATTTATGAACCCAATCCTGAAGAATTAATTAGCACTGCTCCAGCCTCTTGCTCTAACCAAGTGAAATCACAGATTGATGGAATCAGCCAATTATCTACCAGCAAGAAACATAATTCCCCTGCCCAGATCAAGTCACTCAGATCCCAATCCTCACTTCCCAAGCTGCTCCCCATTACTTCCCAGAAGCCAGTACCCAAGAGTTGGGACACCAAAAGCCCTCAAGGATTAAGAAGTAGTGTATTCCAAGGTAGACCAGATGAATGGTATAAAACCTACTTTCTCACACTTAAATCAAGTGCAGACAATGTCAAATAAAGTGAATGAATCTATCAGTTTTTTTTACTTTATTAGGATTTCAATTTATACACTACTTGAGCAGAAGTCAGACTAGAAGACTAGAGTAATACCCTAGACCTACACCCATGGACTACCAGCCAGGTCCAGACCCTGGAATAGCTAGCATTTCCTATGACTCCCCTGATATACCTCTTCCACAGCCCTACAATCACAGTAGAGCTGGGATGGTCATCTTGATCATCCTCAGTCTGGTCAAAGTTGTTGTTCCCAACCTTGGTGCCTATCACCCCTTAGCTGCAGAATTGCTTTACTTAACCTGTTCTGCTCCTTTCCTATATTGGGCCCTTGTGACTTGTTACCCTGATGGCTTGAGCTCCCCTTCAGCACCTTGGTACATGATCACTGCCAACCATGACATAAACAAAAGGCTTGTCATAAATATCAAAAAAATAAGAAATATCAGTTGAGAATTAAATTATCATTCCTGACACATGACTTGCACAGATTAAAACCAGGGTTAAGTGGACCAGGAATTGTCATTGAGGTCAAGCCTAACAATATTTACCCCATCAAGGGAATTGGTGCTTGTACTGAGATAAAACATATGCACAATGACTGACTATGCCTTTTTAAGGCAAGGGCTGTACAACACAACTCACAACTATCTGTTTCCAGCGCAAAACGGGATCAATACTAAGCCCAAAGCCCTAACTCTCTCAAGAAAATTCTTAAGGCTTCACCTTTTATCATTCCAGGGGGAGATGTCACAACATCTTTGATTACTCCCTCTTATGAAAGTAATTCCCCAAGTGATTCTGTTGCAACCAATTTTCTCTCCTTGTCTGCCAACATATCTTACAATACACATAGGGGTGTTCAATGAGTTGCCCCTTGACGTATCTAACAGCATGAATCAATATGATGGTAATATCAAGTTGTGAGCACTTTCTCCTAATTAGGAGCGTTGCTAATTTGACCTGTTAATCCCCACACAAGTTATTCCTTGGCTTTTAACCTTACATGGAACACACCACTATGCTACCCCCTGTGGCCTTGTGGCTTTCCCCATATAGTATATTAATCACAATAATCTACAATAAACAATACTTTATTCTATTAATTATTGTCCTTTTTATTGAACTGTTGTCTTCCTCAATTCAAGTAATGAACCCTCATTGGTTCAGTTGCAACAGTGGTAATAGTGGTAGGTTGACAACCTACCTAAAAGAAAAATTCCCCTAAGAAAGGACAGAGTACGGACCATATGGCTACTCCCCATCAAGAAAATTTCCTTCCGATCCCCAAGGGGGACATCCCAAGGGGTATATTATCTACCAAGACTAGCTGGTGCTCACAAGCGTGTACAATTGCCTCCGTCTTGGGCAGCGCAATGCAAGTGTCACCCTGCCCCAATCAGACCTTTCTCAACACATGCTAAACCTTCAACTTGAGTCTTTTGCGGGTGGTGTTGAAGGAGCTGACATTGTTAGCTGGCTCCATTCTACCAAAACTTGCCTTTGTATCTGTCAAGTGCCTGAGCCCATGTGGGTTGCCACTGCATCCAGGCGCCTTACGTGTTCTTCTGCAGTGTGGTTTACCAACTGGGCAAGCCAAGAGATAGATATCACTTGGGCATTGTTCAGGGATGCCACAAAATCCCACTACAGTGAAACCTTTTCACCCATTGTGATGAGAACTCCTCTCCTGGCTATTAAAACAGATTGGGTCTGTCCCTGAATACCTTGCAGCTTGGCAACAAGCCCTTGCTGCTGCCCCAGAAGCTGTCACCAATGGGAATGCCATTCTCCTCACTCTAATAGTCACTGGGCTCAAACCCCAGATCTGCAAGTGGGTTTCTGTAGGGTGTTGGCCTCTGTTGATGACTGTTACAAGGCCATTGTGGAGGCCAACAACAAAGCTTTGATGAAGTTTCACAGATCTAATGATACACCTTCTCAACTTTGTCCTGTGCCTGGCAGCGCCACAGTCAAGTAGGCTGCTGCTAATCCTGTCAGCAGGAAAATGGAGTTAAGCGTCCCTGCAAGGGGGAGCTCCAATTGGCGCAAATTGAGGACCCAGGAAAAGCCTGGGGGTTGTAGATACAAGAGGTTCTGTAACCCCACTTGACCCTCACTCTCAATCCCTCCTTGCAAAGAACCCCTGCAACTACAATGTACACAATGTTAAAACCCTTGATGTATTCCAGGTCCATAGTGACAACCTCATTCTCCAAGCAAGCCATTCTTCAAATAAATTAACCCACTTGGCCTACCCCTTCTGTTTCTGTGGGAACACCCACACATTTTTGGTAGACTTTGGGGCCAATTACACCATGGTTGACCAGGAATTTGCAGATTCTTAGCAATTAGACCAAGTTCCCAGTCAATTCAAAGAAGAACAAGTAGCCGACTCCCACATAGTGGCAATTACCCATGAGAAGGTACATATCTCTGTGAGAATGGGGAATATCCAAATTAAGCTTTCTGGGCCAATAATGGCAGGGCTCAGCCACAACATCATTGCTGATCTTGACTGACTCTGGCAAAACTGTCCCTATAT
The DNA here is from genome assembly GCA_014839935.2 of Entomophthora muscae. Classification (NCBI taxonomy): domain Eukaryota; kingdom Fungi; phylum Entomophthoromycota; class Entomophthoromycetes; order Entomophthorales; family Entomophthoraceae; genus Entomophthora; species Entomophthora muscae. Next base: position 167,084 of record QTSX02000093.1, read on the forward strand.
TGACTGGGATACGTCTGTTATCACCCTCAACAGCCTTGGGGTGGGATTTCAGATCTATCCTATTGAAATGAGAAATTTACTCCATGATACTTCTTTTTCAGACTCACAGAAACAGGTATGTACAATTTCAAGGGGGGAGCTCAACTTTAATCAATGCTCAGTTGAAGTCATCTGCGCTGAACCACCTGCAGCCCCTCACTTGACCACTTCTCCACCTGCATTTGCAGCACTCCTTGAGAAGTACAAGGACGTCTTCAGTGAAACACTGGACCAACTGCCTCCTCTCCAAGGAATACAGCATGCTGTATAATTGCAAGGGTTGTTGCCCAAGGCATGTCCCCTTTATTATCTGACACCCAAGGAAGACAAGACTCTTTGTCAACACCTTGTAGACGCACTCAATAAGGGCTTCATTTGCCCTCCCTCTCACCATACAGGGCTGCAGTCTTCTTTGTAGCTAAGAAGGACAGGTCCCTTTGATTGATAACAGACTACTGCGCTCTAAACAAGGTGACTATCAAAAACAAATACCCCTTACCGCTAATTGACAGCCTGTTTGAAATGCTTGCGGGTGCAAAGGTCTTCAGTAAGATTGATCTCACTGCAGGGTACAACCAGGTCCGCATTGCACCAGGGGATGAGGCAAAGACTGCCTTGCGCACGCTGTGGGTTGTTTGAGTGTTGTGTCATGAACTTTGGAATGACCAACACTCCCTCCACCTTTGCCATGTTGATGAACAAAGCATTTGAGGACTTGATTGGAAAATGTGTTGTTGTGTACCTTGACAACATTATTGTCTTCAGTCAAAATCAAACCACTCTTCTCTAACACCTCTGTGCTATCCTTGACACCCTTCTGTAAAACCCAGTTGAAGGCCAAGCCTTCCAAATGCAAATTCCTCTGTTCAGAGCTCTTATTCCTTGGACATACCATCTCTGCCCAGGGGATAAACCCCAACCCAGCCAAAATCAAGGCAATAACAAGCATGCCACCCCCACCGACATGGGCCAAGTGCACACCTTCTTAGGCATGGTTGCCTACATGAAAAAGTTTATTCCCAACTGCAGGAAACTAATTGCACTCCTCACTGAACTCCTAAACACAAAATAGCGCTTCCATTGGACACCTTTCAGAGATCAAGCCTTTGAGATTTTGAAGTAAAGACTTACAACTGCACCTGTATTACAATTCCCCAATCAGAACCGCCAGTACAAACTTGAGACTGATGCCTCTGACAAAGCCATAGGGGTGTGCTGCGGGTGGAAACTGACAAAGGTGTCTTCCTCCCTGTGGCGTATAAATCCAGAAAGCTCACCAACTCAGAGCAACACTATCTCATACATGACAAGGAGTTAGCAGCAATTGTGCACTGTTTTGAGAAATGGTGCTGTTATCAGGAGGGTGCCACCTTTTCACCCCAAGTCCTGAAAGATCACAAATCACTTCAGTACTTTAACACTCAGATGCACTTAACACAACACCAAGCAGTCTGGGTCAAGCGCCTGTCCCCCTACCAGTTACACATCAAATACAAGCCTGGAAAGGAACTTGTCACAGCTGAAGCCCTCTCCAGACTGTATGTAGTGTCCATCATGGGAGACAATGGCTTGGACCCAGACTGACCCATGCTCTATCTATGCCCTAAAGCAATTCATTACAAAGGCCTTAACTCCACACCTATTTTCAAGCTGAAGGACAATAAAAGCCAGTTCACCACTGATGCTGGTAACGTCTGCCACCGGGCAGAAACAGGTGAGAAGACGCCTTATATTCCCACCACACAGCAAAGGGTTACCATGCTACACTACCACCGCACATTGGGTCACATCAGAGAGTGTAACCTCTTTGAAATCATGAAGTTTAAGGTTTAGTGGCCCCGTATGCGCCAAGATATCTTGGACCTTCTTGAAAAATGTGTGTTGTTCAAAAAGAATACATCTAAACCTGCACCTCCCAAGTCTGTCCTACCTATCAAAGCCATGGAACCCTTTGAGCAGTGGGCCCTTGACGTTGTGGGACCCCTCCCCAAAGACAGGCTAGGCAATAAATACATCATTACAGCCATTGACTACTTCACCCGTTGGCCAGTAGCGTGAGTAATCACTAACCATAACACCACCACCATCACCTGCTTCATTGGTAAAGAAATTGTGGCCCTTTTTGGGAAACCCAAACTTCTTATCACGGATGGTAGGCCCAAAATTGTAGGGAATGTCATGATGGCGTACTATGGAAAGAACGCTTTTCAAAGAATAGTCACGCCTCCCTACCATCTTCAAGCCAATGGACAGGTAGAGCGCCTAAATAATTCACTGGTCCAACTGATTGCCAAGCTCTCATAGGAGCACCCCAATATCATGTGGACTGAACACCTTCCCACTGCTCTACTCATCTTACAAGCAATAATTAACAGGGGCACTGGGTTCAGCCCCAGCGCCTTGGCCTTTGGAGCTCCTGACAGCTTGACAGGGGTAGAACAAGGGAAATTACAATCCACATTTTGTGGGAAGCCTCTCTTGTTAACTACTCCCTCCCTGAGCCAGTGGCGTGCCAAAGCCTGCGACATTGAATACAAGCAAATTGAGGGGGGGACAAAACACCTTAAGGCCAGATACGCCGTAGATGACCCTGTCTATGTCCTCAACCCCAATTCAGCAAAATTAGAACCCAACCACCTGGGACCCTTCAAGATAGCTGTGGTCTATGACAACCACACCTATCAACTTGAAGATGCTCAAGGAAACACCAAAAAGCTTCACCACAATTGCTTGCGCCCCTGCTGCACCATTCCCACATAAAAGTTGTTTGTGCGGACCTTCCCAGATCTTCTGCAGACTCTAATACTGGTGTATGACAACAAGTAGGGGGCAAGGGGGTGTTGCAACCAAGTTTCCAGAATCACCTGCTAATTATCTTACAATACACAGGAGGCACTTGATGAGCCGCCCCTTGATATATCTAACAACATGGACCAATCTGATGGCAACGTCAATCTGTGGGTACTTTCTCCTAATTAGGAAGCGCTACCAATTTGACCTGCTGATCCCTGCACAAGTTATTCCTTGTCTCCAATCCTTACATGGAACACACCACTACACCATCCCCTGTGGCCTTGTGGCTTTCCCCATATAGTATATTAATCACAATATTCTACAATAAACAATACCTTATTCTATTAATTCTTGTCCTTTTTATTGAACTGTTGTCTTCCCTAATTCAAGTACTGAACCCTCATTGATTCAGTTGCAACAATTCCCCCAACTAATCATTAAATTGATGGTACTACTATCAGTCACCCATCTAATACGGGGATCAACCCCTTTGAGCCCTAAGCAGAACATTACTTGGACAAGCCCCATGACTGCCATGGCTTACATAGACAGCATGTGGCTTCTCATGATACTATATAGTCCTCTAAATTCTTACCAATAAAGTATTATTCTCTTCTTAATTTTCTCCTTTATCCTGTTTCATATACTCCCAAGAAGTATATACTTGACAGAGTGTATTATTCCCTACCCTTTTCTTGGAGCTTACCATATCTGAATTTCCATGTTAAGATTTTATTCATTATAAATGTGCTCTTTCTCTGATATTGTATTAATCACTCCTTTACCACTTACAAATTCCAAAGTGGCACCATCAGCACACAACTAGGGGTTTTAAATCAACAGTGTTGAGCCCCATAAAGGCTTTGAAGCAAGAAGTGTCATGAATCTACCCAATGGACACAAGAACTGAAGTCAGGACATATCAAGTCAAGTTCACCAGTTGAGATGCCTCAGCTAATGGCTCCCAAATAATGAGTGTAGCTCCTTTGCCTCAGGAATAGTGCTTTTCATGGAAGGACACATATCCCTCTGAAAGCCATAGTGTAATAAATATAATTCCTTATTATAAACTAAAGCTATTTTATGGTTTAAACTTTTCTTCTAAACTTTCTGTAACTCTGCTAAAATAGCTCATAATAGCATTAGAGTGCTTATCATAAATTTTGATGTGTCAGTCTTAAGATGGCTGATTTTGAGATATATGGGTTTGAAATAGTGGATGTCAAGATTTTGCAATATTGAAGAATCTTTATTAGTTTGTTTAGAATTCATAGTTGTTGACATATAACTTTTATTGTCAAAACAGCAGACTTGACCCACCAGCAGTATTCCAATTAAGCAGGTTTGTGACCCACAAACCGACTTCTCAGTGACTGGAGCCAAACTAGGAAGTCAACTCAAATTTCCAAATCCAACAACATGAACAAACTATGATCCCTTACAGTGGATACCTCAATTTGGCGCTTGACTCATTATCAGGATCAAGCCACCCCCTTCACCATCCAACCAAGTGATCAACACAATCATGTTCCTGTTATCCATGATTCACAATGACTATATAATACTTATCTCTCAATAAAGAATATTATCTAGTTTCTAAATATTTCCCCCTTGTAACTCTGCTAAAACAGCACAGTTACAACAGTATGAAGACAATCCCAACTACCAATTGGTTTAGGAGTACAGCAGAAAGGTGTATATATATCCTACTTAGAGGGAGATTATATACAAAAGGGATTCTTTATTGAAAGGATATATCATCAGTGGAAGCAATCACCAAGAGATCCCACAAGGGCTGATATATTAGAGTCTAGTACTTGGATCAAGATTACTACTAGCAAGCAACTCAGTAGTATGGAAGGTAAAAATATGTCTGATATTTCCTACTGATAGATATCATATATTTTTCTGCTTTCCAAGTTGAAGGAGAAGCCTTAACATAGGGGTTTAGAAGCCCTGTTGCCAGAATAATGTCTGGTGCTTCTAATTCTTACTTGGTCAGTCTATCTGTTCCCCAAACTGCCAGTTTTAACCCCCAGAGCTAGGCATCCATGTGGTGGGGGCATGGGGGTTTCAGTTCCTGGGGAATATCTTATTACAAGGTTTATTATGAAGTGGTGGCAGAACTCTGACAATTTGACCTTCCTTATTTGGGTGAAATCCCAAGCTATTGTTGATAATAGCAGATTGACATAGTTGTGTTGGCTTCTGAATATTAAAAAGCATAATTAAGCTGTACATTCATCTATCATATTTTTATCTATTCAATCAGTAATCAGTCCTAGATCTGGATCATTATTTGGAATAAGGTTATTATTAAGCTCCTCTAGCTAATCCAAATCTATCTTGTCAGGATTGATGGGCAAGAAGCCATCTAAGCGTTGCTGACCTAATTATTTAGGGAGGATGATGGGCAAGTCAATCCATAGTTACTCAGAATTCCTGAGAGTGGATCTACCTATGTTTTGAGATGGCCATGTTTGAGATATTGGGTTTAAGATGGCTGTGTGTACTAAAGTCTAGAAGTTGGGTGGTTGCTATGAACTTGTAGCTTGGTAAGTCTGACTACTTTTAAAACTTGTCACTAGTTTATCGGCTGCAGAATTATTGGTGCATTGAATTCTGCATCATAAGATTGAAGGCGGGACATGCTAGCCGGCAAATGGCTATATCTGTTCTAAAAACTGGTGTAACCTTTGCTTCCATTTTTACAGATGTAATTAAAGCTAAAAAGCAGGGTTGTTGAAAAGAGCCCCTTTTCTTATTGAACTACCTATTTTGATTGCATCCCTTTAAAAAGTAAGATTTGATTTAGTATTTATATCCAATGCGATGAAATCGTAGAGCCCTACTTTCTAGTGAGATCCATTTCAATCCATTGCCATCAGAAAATAGTAACATTTATATTGTAGGTTCACAGCTAAGTAAAGCGAATTGTTCACTTGTCAAATTTGAGTTTCATTGGATGGAGTTTATTTAGCCAGGAACAAACTCTCAAAGTAGCAGCAGTCCAAACAAGCCAATCAAAATCAAATCACCATAAATGTTGAACCCAGTAAATTTTTAAAAAATGTTTGCAAATCCAGATTTCAAATACCTTCAGCATAAACTTACTTGACAGTATAAATTCACAAGTCCGAGCTTTCCCCATAATCCACCCAAATTTAATTTTTAGCAAGTATGCTCGAAGAAAGGAAAGTTGCTCCCGCATTAAAACTTGGGATAGGTATTACTTATCTGTTACTACTTATTAAACTTTAGTCCCTGAGCACTTCTCAACTCCTATTTACCAAGCAGCAGCTCCAACTGGAATATTTTTTCAAAATGGCTTGAATGTCGAAGCTATAAACTGTCCTTGTAAGTTTAATTTCACTATCATTATTAATCTTTAAAAAGGCGGCACTGGCGATGTAAGATTGATTTTTTTGAAACTGATCCTTATTTTTCAAAGATGCTACAAAAGTTGTCTGCTGGTGAATTGGATGCCGCTATTATTGTCACTGAGGGTTTTGTTTCAGGTAAATTCGAAACCACTACCTTGTGAAAACCATTAACTTTTCAGGATAGCTAAACTTAAGGGAGATCAAAATGTTTTGGCAATGGGCACTTATGTCGAGTCCCCTTTATGTTAGCATTTGGTTATTGATTATTTCTAATATAGCTTTAGGTTGGGCTGCATCAACAGGAAAGGAAAGAGATTTCGAAAGTCTTGAAGAGCTTCCAAATCCTCCCACTTTTGGCATCAGTCGTCTGGGCAGTGGTAGCCATGTTATGTCATATTGCCTCGCTTCAAAGCAAGGATGGGATTCTGAAACAATTGCATTTCAAGTTCTTGGAGATCTTGCTGGTTTAGCCTCTGGTGTCAAGGAAAGTAAAGCTGATCTATTTTTATGGGAGAAGTTTACCACCAAGGTAAAAAATATACCATAGATACATTGACATTTTTTATTGCAGCCTCTTTATGACTCTGGATCTTTGAAGTATATTGGTGAGATTGTTGCGCCGTGGCTATCTTTTATTATTGTGACACACCAGAATTTCTTAAGAAAAATCAGATTCACTGAACACCCTTAAAAAGTTTATGAATCTTATCAACACCCAGGTTGCTTCTTTTGTGTCTCAGCCTGATACTTCTTGTCAGGAGGTATCCCGTAGATTTAATTACAAGCCTGAAGACGTTGCCTCATGGTGGAGTGGTGTAAAATATCCATCTAATCTACACCAGATTCCACTAGAAAAGATTGAAGCTTGTGCTTCCATGCTTGCACCATCCTCTAATGCTACATTACCAGCCAGTTTGATATCATGGTTTCTTGAAGAAGTAGCAGAAGTGGAATAAGAGTAGTTCTACTCCAAGACTGGAAGCAAGCTGAAAGACTTGTAAACACTATTTCCTAAATAGACCACATCAAAACCTAGGATGGAAATTTTAGCCAGTAAACATAGATGAAATCTAATACCACACTTGATATCATTTTTTGGGGGGGGACTTTAAAGGTTGTCTTGCTTGTTTTCATCTTCATCAGTGGCTAAATCCAAAAAATCATCTACATAAGATAAAATAATTATAAATTTTTTAGTGAGTGGTCTTGACCTTCCTTTTTATTTAAATATCTGGAATCCATAAATTATTTTAGCTAGTTGGATTCTTTGTTGAAAATTGTTTGCCAAAAAATTCAAAACATCCATTCAAATATATTTTCAAGGGTTTGAATTTTGAGCCCCAACCTTCCATTTGGGTTTCTCATCCTCCCCTTTGCTGTTAAGATAGTCCAGCCATATGATGATCTGCCACACTTTCTCCCCACTCATACTTGATCCTTCAGCATTAGCTGGATCAAGCCACAATACCTTTACATTAGTTTTTCAACCTATGGTGCTAAGAAAAAACTCATCTGCAAGTGAAATCAACTCATCTGTAAACCAAACCAACTCAGCTGTAAGCAAAATCAACTCAGATGCAAACAAAATTTAAAAGAATTGAATTTATATTGATTAACAATAGATTTGGGTTCACTTCAATTTTGTTCTGAGATGTATTGATTTTGTTTACAGCTGAGTTGATTCTGCTTACAGATGAGTTTTTTTGCTTAGCACCATAGCTTTTAAGACTACTGTACCTTAAAAGCCTTTTCTGTCTCTCAATAAAGATATTCTTCTCCCAATTATTACCACTTCCCCTCTGTAGGATGCCTAATTGGCACTGGTAGCACCTCATTCTCACCACACCTGAATAATAATGCCAAATACAGTTGGACCCCTCACCATTACACAGATCTTAAACCAAGCCACCTCTACAGACACCTGGAAAGGCATCTTCTGTCCCTACAATATTGATGATTATATTCTCACATAGGTGTCATGGCCTGGGTTGCCTTCAGGGGAGCATTTGGTCAAAGGAAAAGGGTCTAGCCTGAAGGGCCCAGTAGATGACAGGGGACATCCTCATCACATAGTTGGCAGAAGTGGCCCAAGGATGCTTTAATTCTATGTGGGGAAGCACTTGCTCAGCAAGCCCCAGCATGATTAGGTAGGCAAACCCAAACTTGCTGTAATTGTAGTACAGGATGGATTTGAAAAGGGGGGGTTCTCCTGTGGCGGCACTCATGAGCTGTCTTGGTGGAGCAAGTTGGCAAAGCAGAGGGACACTTGGGAAGGGGAGAGGAGGCACAGGAGCAGTAACTAGCTCCTGATCTAGTACTCTGGGGAAAGGAACAGGGTAAAATTTTGGTTGATTAGAAGCAGCAATAAGTTGCTCTGTCTTCCAGCACTGGCATTGGTACTGGAGGTACTCTCTATTTGATAGCACCAATAGTATAAAAAAATTATTATATAGGAAACTCCTGATAAGTATAAATGCTCTGATTGCATTAACTAACAGATTTTTATTGTGTGATGTCAACAATGAGAAAATTTCCAACTTCCTCAGCTATATACTGCTGGGAAGCTGGCTTTTATCTTGGCAATGTATCCTGATTGACCAGCTGGTCACATTCCACAGTTTTCCTGGCGCTGGAATCATCTGGTTGATTGCCAAGGAGTGACAATACACTTTTTTCAGGTCCTGGCACTTGGGCAAAACCTTGTGGTCTTCCAGAGGGCTTTTGGGGGCTAAAATCCTTAACTTCTGAGGGTTTTGGCCAATGGGAAACTTTTTTAAAGGTAAAGGCTTCTTCTGTGAGTACCTCTAGGTGCAAGCATCCCCAGGGCATCAATTTTGGCTTTGAGGAATTAGGTTGCAAATTACTGAAAACTTATTCTCCAACCCAATTAGGCAATTGGACAATTGTAAATTCACATATCTTTGGCCTGATTTTATTCAGTTCCTTGTCAGGTCCATTTAGGGCCCTAGCAATAGTATTGCAGCCAAGACTGATACCTTGGCTGATAATGTATCTCATGATACACAGGGGGTGTTCAATGAGTCACCCCATGCTGTATCTAATGATATTCCACCTCTTGCCTCAAATCTAAAAATAAATGACAATACTTCCTAATAAGGAGCAAAGTTAATTACAGCCAAATGCCCTCAACAAGATACTTGAAACCCAGACCCTATTAGGATCACATCACCAATGTCACCCTCCTATGGCTCTATGGCTTCACCTTACCATATAACAATTCTCATTTTCTAATAAATCTACTATATTATCTCAAATATCTGTCCTTTCCTTTTGGACTTTTATCTTCCCCCTTCAAATAATTAACTATAACTAATTTATTTGCAACAATTGTAACAGTGGTAGGTTTGATTTACAGCCTAACTTTAAGAGAATCTCCAAGAAAGGATGAAGTGCTGGCTGTATGGCTACTCCCAACCAAGAAACCTTCCCACCTATCCCCAAATGGGATATCCTAGAAGGATACATTATATATCAAGATCAACCTGTGTTAACCAGTATCTACAGTGAACTTGGTCTAAGCCAACATGACAGTAGCAGCACCCCTCCTCAGCCAGACCTTTCTCAAAAAATGCTGAACCTGCAACTTGGATCCTTTACAGAAGGTTTAGTGAGCACCATTATTGTAAGTTGGTTGCACTCCACAGAAACCTGTCTCCCCATTTTCCAGGTTCCCAAACCTGTGTGAGTGCTTCAGCTTTAGGGTACCTGGTTAGACCTGCCACTGCCTGATTCACTACATGGGCTGGCCATAAAGCTGCAGTTACATGGGCCTTTTTTAAAGAGGAAGTCAAATCTTGCTTCAGTGAAACCTTTTCTCCTATAATGGTGAGGACACCCCTGTTAAGCATCAGATAAGCAGGAAGTGCTGTAGAATACCTCTCTTCCTGGCAACAGGCACTTGATTCTGGACTAGAAGCCAAAACTGATGAAAACTCCACATTCCCCACCCATATTGTAACAAGTTGCTGCAGATTCCAACCAAGTGGGTAAAAATGTGGGGCTTTAAAACCTATTTACCAAACTTCAAACTGTAGATGCAAGTGGCTCAGCTGGGTGATAAATAAATCATTGAATGAAGCCAACCATCTCTGTAAGGTCTGAGGCTACGGGGAAAATTATTGTAAACTAAAGCCTTTAGTTAAAGAATATTTATATTGGTTAAATATAGGAAGGCAGGTGAAGTTTGTAAAAACAACTTTAGTAGAGCTCATAATAACTTATAATAAATAAAACAAGGACTAAGACAATTGATTAAACCTAAGAAGTTAAAATAAAGTCCAGTATTAATGACATAGAACTGAGTTAAAATTCTATTTCTAGGTCAGGGTATTGTTCACCACTAACTGGTGGGTTAAAATGTTTCACTATCAAAGTTTGAGTATTACTAAAAAGGTTACCAAACTGATAGTAAAGGTAATCAAAGGGGATCATAAATGGTGAGCTAATATTCAAATGATGGAATGGAAAATAAAAAGGATTCAAGAAAAACACAAGCCACAAAACCTAATAAGTACCTTTTTAGGGTGCAAGTCAAACAATATCAACTTAGAGTTGAGACTGAAAAGTCAAGCCTTTTTATTGTGCTTAGGAAGTGAGGTGCAAATTTGGAAGAGAAGATGTTACTTCAGGTTGGTTAAAACACATTAATAAAGGACAAGGCTTGAAAAATCAGGTGGTTGTAAAACTAACTTAAAAAAGTTAAGTTAAGTATCAAGAGAAACCAGAAGGAGAAAAAACAGTTTACAGTGTTGCCTCTGGCATAATTAGAGAGAAAGAAGAGCAGGAAAACCCTGGTCCAAGCTTGGAGGTGTAAACAGAAATAAAGAAAATAGGTAAGGAGTTTGGATCTTGAATTGTTAACCTGAGCGTATAGGTTCTGGGCTCAACCCCTGTTGTGAGCACAAGGTAAGTTCTGGAAAGAATACTAACTGTTGTTAGGTTGAATTTAAGGTGAAAAATCCCAGGAAAATTTAAGAGAATGGTGAATGAAGATAAGTTGTCTAATTATTGATAATTTTGAAAGAGAGAAAGGACCAAGTTCAATTAGGTTCAAAATAGCAGCAATAAAGAAAGGTAAATCCTGACAATCTTGCTCAAAGATTTTTTCTTTTTAAGCCTGCAAATTTCAAATCTTGGGTCATATAGTTCAACTAGTGTGTCAGGGTACCAAGTACTGAGTGGGATAGCATAATCAGGCATGGACTGAGCCCCAGCTCATAGGGCAAGGCCCACCACAATTTTGAGCCCAGCTGTGGGGTTCCTGTCTAACAGTCCCCAAAGTGTGTCCTGGGTCATAGCCAGAGCCCGGCTGGAAGGGGTTGTCATTCTCTAGTAAGGGAAAGTGTATCTAACAAATATGTATAGGGGTTCAAATGGACTTTTATTCACTATCAGAATGAAGATCCCCTTAGAAACCTTCTGTTATATGGCCCAGTGGGTCAGGGAAATAATATGGGTTTACCAATACTTGGAGTCCTCCAACAATCTCTTAGACTCCTTGTAATTGGTCTTAGGCTCCTTCTCCTTTGTCTTGGGCTCCTGTGGTCTGTTCTAACTCAGGCTTCCTTTGCTTGGTCTCTAGCTCCTTATGTAGTTCTTGTGGCCTTTGTATTCCACTTGATCCAGTTGTTCAAGAGTCTCAGATAGCTCCCCTTTTTATAGCTCCTTGTTTCAGACCAAAATCTCTCTTATAACTCTTGTTTTCAAAAGCTTAAACTATCAAGTTTCTCTCTCTATAATATATTAAACTTCAAAACTTACTTCAGCTAATAAAAGCCCTGAATTTTCTCCTTCTGCTCCCCATTTTTTAGGCTTTAACTCTCAAGTTAAAGCCCTAAAAACACTGATCAAATAGACTTTGGCTTACAGCCAATCATACACATCAATTCAATGGTTTCACTGAAAAATTTCCCTGGATGACTTGCTCCTGACTATGGTTTGAACCCAAGGCTGTCTTGCTCTGGGTAAACAACTGCTCTGTGTTTCAAACGGTTTCACCGTGATTCCCACCATGTTTCCCCAACAAATCTTGAGCGCTTCTGCATATGTTTTACTTAAGCAAATTTCAAACCCTCAATTTTACAACGTTTCTCTGTGTTTCTCTGTGTTTTCTTCAACATTTTGCGACTCCAAACTCTCCCTTTGCTCGCCCTTTTGCCTCTCCTAGTTGTTCTTGACAAAATTTGCTCTTTTGCCTTACAGTTTCTCTGTCCTGTTTCTGGCCTCTTTCTAGCTCCTTTCTGATTCAATTCTGGCTTAATAAATTCACAGTTTTAACACCCTTAAGCCATTTTTTCTCCTCTTTCTTTTTATTTATATGACAAAAATTCTTTTCTATCATATATAGGCAATATTTAATTATTATTTAAGTGCTTCTTTTCTTAATATTTTTTATCTCAAAAGTCCAAAATCAGCTGTTCCAGCCTCTTCATCCAGTCTGGTTAGTCCTTCTGAATCATCTTCTGGTCCTGCACTAATATCTTCTGATCCTTCAACCAGTTCTCCAGCCACATCTCTTAGCTCTTCAGCTCAACCTCACTAGGAACCACCTTGATTCCTTTTGCATAATGAATCATTTTGGTTCCAAACTTTAATATGGACCAACAGTCCCTCAACTAGTCTTCACTGTGATCAAACAGTCCTTCTTACTAGTCTTCTCTACTGATCATGTGAACCACCTCAGGTCTTTATCTCAGTCCCTGTTACCAGAACTTGTAGACCCAGGCATTAGTCTACATTGAACTGGTGTTTGACTGGGTCCTTACAAGTGGCAATCCACTTAGGCCATTCAACCATAGATCAACATCTATGCGTTGTTTTTACTCACCCAGGTGATTAAATCTGGGCTTTCAGTTGCAAAGTAATCAGCTTCACTTCCCAGAGGCCTGATCACACCAAGTTCTGCAGCTGCTTCCCTGAGCAAACCGCCTTGATGACACCTCTGAGCAAATCTATACCCTCTAATGCTCACCTTGGGATCTCCCCAAAGCTCCCATGAGGACATAAACAAGGACATCCTACCAGTCTGTTAGGTAGGATGCTTGCTTACAGACCTCCTGTAAGTGTATCAGGGTACATAGAGCCCTCAGAGCTCTTCCCCTCCCTGGCAGCCCGCGCTACCCGCCAGGGGTCCAAAACTTACAGCCCTGGTAGGCGTCCCCTACCATGCTGGCACAAACTTTTACCCTGGCAGCCTGCGTTACCCGCCAGGGTCTAAACATCCTCCAGCCTGAGCAGCACACGCTACCCATCAGGCTGGACCACTCCCCACCCCAAGAAGCTAAAGTTCCCTGCTGAGCCATCTCATTCCTCATCCCAAGCAGCCACAGTTCCCTGCTGGGTGAGGACCTCTAGCCCACAGCAGCCAATATCTTCTTCCGTATGGAAACACCATCTGCCTCTAGTAGTCTTTATACCTACTAGCTAGGCCTTACCTTCCCTAGTATCCATCATTGCCTACTAGGCCTCTACCTTCAACAAACAATCAAACTTTTACTCAGCCAACATTAGCCCTGCCTGCAAACCACCAAACATGTGGTCTGTCACACCAGCCTGATAATATAGGAGAGTGTGAGGATTGGGGAGCAGGTTAGTAGGAAATAAAACTAAGCTCTCAGCCACAATAAAATCACAGTTTCAGCAATAACCAGAAGGTTGTTACCAACAATTCCTGGGAGGCCAAAGGGTGGAAGGAATCAACTGAACACCAAAAGCAATAGAAAAAACCAAATGGCCAAATTTGTAAGGTCTTGCCCATAATGATGCAAGATTATAAACTAAAGCGTGCAAAGCGTTGGGATTCAAATTTAGAAGATATAAGAATATAGGTACTTTCTGTAAGATGATCTTAAAAAAACCTGCTAAAAACCTATATTGCGTAGCAAATGGAGTAATAGAGTTTAAAAACCCTAAGCAAAGAAGATAGAATAAAGTGTTCAATAGTGAACAATTTGTAACTAAAGGAATATCAATATTAGGATATTCTCCACCTGCAAATTGATACATATAACTATTGAAAGATTCCTTAAGGCAAAAAATGGATACAACAAGCCTAAGGCTTGTTGTTTTACAAGTTCCATTTGGATTAAGGGAAAAGCTAAACTAAGAAAATGAATTTAAAGAAAACAAAATTCTAAAAATGACAAAATTGAAGTTTTTAAAAATTGTAAAGTTGAAGGGGAAGAAATCACTTAGAATTTTGGCTTAAAGCCTACTCTTTAAAAGCTCTTTATTTATAGTAAGAAAGCCTTTTCTGTTGACAATGATCACCAGGGAGGAAGCAGCCAAGAAGAGGAGCAACTGGGGAAGTTTGGAGAACCAGAGGCAAGAAAAAGGAGAAACAGAAGCCAGTACTCTACGCAGATCTTCTGGTAAAACTGGGGAAGCGGCAACGACGCAAGCAAGAGTTCTGAAGGTAATATGGATGAAAATATTCTAACTTAAAGTAGAAATGTATGTAAATTAAGAATCAGGCGGTCAAAGCAACAACAACAGCAACAATTTTAACACAAATTGCGTAAAAAAAAGGTAAGAATACTTTAAAATAATAAATTATTAACAATTTGACCTAACTTTTGAAATTAATAAATAGCCCAAAAGATTAAGGAAATAATGAAAAATAACTTAATAATCTTTAAGCAGCCTGCCCTTTGGGGCAGGGCATGACAAAATAGACTAACAAATTTTGAACTTTATTAGAGTAGAGAATGATGAAGCAAGATCTTTTACAACTCTTGCATTAATTTAAGGGATATGATGGGATTAGGGTGGTAGATTGAATGTCACAAAACCAATCAACCAATTATATGGGCGGATAAGAATGCATTTCTTGAGGCAGGAAGATCTTGAGAAATTTTGAATGGACATAGTCAAAAGGAAAACTGAACCAACTAAAATCAGGAATATGCTTTGGATGCTATTACCACTGCTCCTGGCTGCTCTTGTACATGATATTTAACCAGAGGTGTCTCTTTGGTGTGTTAGGTGGGGGCATCTTCAGAATAACTCCAAAATATTATATTGATGGCTTTTCTTGGACTTTTTCAGTAATCTTTTGGATAAATATTCAAGCATAATTTGGTAGAAATTCCCAAGCATTTGGCAGGAATTAGAGTAGAGGCCTAAGAGAGAGGTGTAACTTTACAGAGAGGGAACACTTGAGCATAGACCAGGGTCCAGAAAAGGGCACCATAAAGTCTATCATACCTTTCAGAGTAATTTATAATACTCCAAAAAGTTGGGCAGAGGAAGTCTTAGTAATGATAACAGAATCCTGAAGGCTGTTGGGCCAGGGGCAATGTTAGAGGTCATTGAGAATATATACATGGGTAGGTAGATAGCCTTATCTTTAAATAGTCTGAGTTGTATGGTTTATCAGATTCCCTTATGTTTAACTTGTTCAGGTACTTTAGTTTGGGCCAAGGGGTCAGTGAAGAGGATATTTCTAGATTAAATTACAAATAGACTGGGTTAGAGGGATACTTTGTGAAATGCACATGACTAAAGGGAGCACCAGGGAGACATAATAACTTGGGCTGGGGATATGCAGTTTCAGCAGGTTATATGTCAGAAACAGAAGGGCTTTGTGGCACTCCTGCTCTGAAGACACCAAAAGATGTCCTGTGTTATGCTTCAATCTTAAATATTTAGCTTTTTAAATTAATTTGAATACCTTTAAGTATTTATTAAGGTTTTTGAATTGATTTAAATAGCTAGTAGTCCTTTTTAAAGTTGATTATCTCTATTTCAGTTTTCTTTGTGCTATGGTGCTATGCACAATGTTGGTTTACGCAATTTAGCGTTGAATCCACCAACTCACTACTTCTTACACACCATACTGTTACAGCAGTTCTTCTATGGTTTTAACTTCCCAAAATATCACAAATTCCCCTATATTTTCCCTTTGTTGCAGTTTGCAACAATCCCTCAATTATTATATATAAATAAAGCTTGATAAGAAGAGTAGTCTTAAGTTAAAATTCTAAGTTTCCCCTTGCTTCTGGTCATTTATTATTTTATTTTACAATCTTGAGATTTATAATTCAGAATTAATAGAAATTTACTTTTATTTTTTGTGAATCTCTCATTTCCAAGAATTTGTTTCAAAATTTAATTTTGAACTTACATTTTAACTTTATGTAATTTTTGAATTTAAATTTTTATAAATTTAAGTTTGAGAAAAAATAGTTTTATTAAATTTCCTTTAAAAATTTAATGTGTCCAGTTTTTGTTAGCTTTAGGCAAATTCTTGAACATCATGGAGATGTTCAGTCAGCAGACTTCTGCTATTCTGATAAGTCTATTGAATTTTAGGGAATTTTTTTATAGATTTTTGAATTATTATTCCCATAGTGGTTTCCCCAATATTGATATACCACTAGTTACTAAAGAAATTTAGTGAATACCCTTTCTTATATAGTAATTTTGGGATTTTTACAGACATTACTGTAAATTCAGAACCTGAACGTAAAAATGCAGGATTGTCAAATCCTTGGTCCAAATTTTGAATCACTTTTGTGGGATGGTCTTTTTTTAATTAAATTGATTTTTTTGTATATTTATTTGAATTTTTAAAAATGAAGGAACTCATAGACACTTTGCAAAGTTCAAGTCAACCTGCATATTTTCAATGAACAAAATGAATTAACTGGAATCAGATTTGAAGCGTTCAAATCCATCAGCCATTTTCATTAAGTTTACTATGTTTTTTGAAATTGCGGGATTGTCAAATCCAAGAACCAAATTTCAAATCACTTTTGAATGGCACTAGTAAGCTCAGATATTAATTGCAGGAACTGGAATCCAAATTTAATGTACACTAAGCACACTAGGAAACACCAACCCAAATCAAGAAGCTCTACCACAACTAAAATCAAACTAAAAATCCAATCTCAATAACCATTTTTAGACAAAAAAGTGATTAAACTTTAAAATCATCCAAAACTGGAAAGGATACAATATTATACACTTCAAATTACAGATATAGAAATTCTGCTACTATTCAAGGCTAATTCAAGAGAAAATAACTACCCACAACTAAACTAATAAATACAAATAAATACATATTTAATATAAAATATAGCTTTATTTTATTTTTATGGGCTGTCAATCACATTCCCAACCAGCTCCTGCACCAGCCCGCAGGGCAGCTTGTCCACAAGGGCGTCCCAGAGGGTCCAAGAACAGACCCAGAACCCAACTCAAGGGGAGTCGTGCTGATACACAGGCCTCCCAAGGTGTCAGCGCCAGCCAGCCACTTCCTGCATCCCAAGCCAGAACACCAGCTTGAATCCCAGGCAGAAGCCACTTTCAAGGCCTGCTACCAAAGTCTCCTACACCAGGGTCACCGGGAACACTGAGGTTACTTACACCTCCACTGTTTACCCAGTTGTCACCCGGCCCCGCACTCTTGACACAAGAGTTACTACTTCCTGCCCCGCGTTTTTAATACCTCCTATCAGCCATTGGCCACAACTGAGGAGCCATCTGTGCCTGTGTCTTATGCCACCATTGACAGCGCCACTGCAAGCAAGCGTGATCCCACCTTCTACATGAAGGTCCCCATCCCCTGTGTTGAGTCTGGTAGCCAGGATGTCGTGGTACCTGCCAAGGGCTGGCGTTGGTTGACGGATAGTGAGCGTGAAGCTCTCCTCAACTGCTTGAACAGGGGAATGTCAGTTCAGGATATTGCATCCTGATTTGATGTCACGGCCAGATACATTGCTGATATCAACAACAAGTATGGCAATACTGGGCAAATTTCCAAATCCACCAAGGCAAAAAGACAGCTCAAACTCCTTCAGCCTATTCACATTGACGCAATCAAGCAGTGGGTAGCCAAGGATTGCCACCTGGACACACTTGCTGTCCAATCAATGCTTACCACAGAGTTTGGGCTTTCTGTTTTCAATACCCTTGTATACAAAAAAATGGTTGATTTGGGCTTCTCCTGGAAGGTCCTTGGAGTTTCTCTGTACAATAGAAACAGCAAGAAAACAATCAAAGATTGACACATTTATGCCAAGACTTATCTGGCCCTTAAGGAGACTGGCAATGTACAGTTCTTCTACATCAAAAAATTATTGTTTTCCTCCTCACTCAGGTCTAGGAATGAGTGGGTTGAGAAGGGGTCCAAGGACAGTGTAGCCCATTGTGCAGCTGTCTGTTCCCAGACCTATTCAATGGTTGCGCTTCTTGGTCCTTGCGGGTTGGACCAATACCAAATGATTAAGGGCTCCCATAACAGCGGAACATTTCTTGATTTTCTCCGAGCTGTCAAGGAGTACCTTCCAATAAATTACAGCGGCACAAACAACGTTGTTGTGCTTGATAATGTTGGGCTCCACAAAGTGGATCTGGTTGTGTCCAAGTTCCCCCCCATTGACAAAAACAGCCACACCTCCAGCCACCGACTTACCTATTGTCCAATGAGACTTCTCTTTCTCCCACCATATTCCCCATTCCTGAATCCAATTGAGGAGGTGTTTGGTTGGATCAAGAATAAGGTGAAACAAGCCCTCCCTCAGGACACTGAGGATCTCTTCAACATTCTTGAGATCAGCCAATTTGCAATGCCAACCAATGTGGTGGCGGCTTTCTATGAGCACTCAGAATCCTTCCTCCCCAAAGCCCTGGCCTCCGAGCCAATCAGATAAATGGGCGCTCTGGGTTTTATTTATTTTTATTTAGTTTGTTTTTATTAGGACTCAAAAATTATTATTTATATATAATGATGTGATGTTTGATTGTATTATAGACATATAAGAATACATAGAAAAGGTAAGTAAAATTAATTATACTAGGTAAGATGGATATATTTTTATTATAATGCACTGAATATTATTATTGGCTTTTGCACTAATAAATAAATTTAAAAAAAGATAAAAATAATTTTTTTTTAAATAATTGTGAATCCTTGTTGGTACTTTGGCTTTGTTAAGCCACAAATCAGACCTTGCAGGTCATCATCTGATACTTATTAAATCAGTGCCACTATAGCTACACAACACAGAAACCAATGATTTTTATGTATTACTTACTAATTATTACTTAGGACGCAGGTCAAGCATATTGAATATTTTTATCAAATCATATTATGAGGGAAAGGTAATTTGAGTCCTAAACAATCATTTGTTTAGAATATAAGTGGAGCGGGCCGCATGATGCGGATAAATTCAATTCTATTCTATTTGTTTGTTTATGTAATAAATGAACCCGTACTTGACGCACTGGTAAATAAACATATTTAAAAATCATATTTTATTATTACACATGTTCATTTTATTAAACTGTCACTTTGTTAGTATCAACTTAATTATATATTACTATTATAATTTAAAAATTAAAAGTAAAATATTAAAATTAAAATATCAAAAATAGATTATAATTATAAATCTTTAAATTTAAACATTAAAGTTTAAATATTTGAAATTTAACTATTTTTATTAAATTGTGATTTATTCAATATGGAAATATTTGATATTAAAAATTTAAGTATTATGATATGTATTATTAAAATTTTAATATTAACTTTTAGATACCAAAATTTTAATATTTAAATATGTAATATTAAATTTCTTATATTGAAATTTTAATATTACATAGTTCAATATTAAAATTTTAGTATTAAAATATAAAAAGTTAAACTTTTTTTAATTTGCAAGGGGAAAATATTTATTGGGGGATATTGATTGCAAGGGGGATGCAATTATTATGGGGAATTATACCCTGAAATCAAATTTCAGCTAATGCGTCTAATTGGATCCATGTACTTTTCTGTATGTGGTGGACAACCCTGGATGTGATTGCTAGAGGGGTGGCGCCCTGTACCCCGGTGGTTGTTGATTGTTTGATAAAAGGAATGTGGGTGAGTGAATCAACTAGTAGGTTTTTTTTTGGGGGGGGGGCATGTAGTACCCGTATAATGTTGCCAATGCAAATGAGTCATACAGGACATGCTTGACTATCCTATATCCCTGCAGTGTCTTCTGGCAGTCAAGGGCTTTACGGCAAATATCCATTTGAATAGGTACATCCTCCAACTTTTTGATGTTGGTTTTTAATATGCAGTGTAGGAGGATTCCCAAGTATACCGTGACGTGGATTCTTTGCAAGGTATACTTTTTTGAGAACATGCATAATTTTTTGAATGTTTGAACTAACCTATTAATATAGGATTTTTGGTTGAACTTGAAGAGGGTTCCGGGGGCGCCCGACTTGAATCAGCCCCCCAGGCCTTGGCAAACAATATTAATAAAGGTTTAAAATTATTCATGAGGACTGCATCCCCGACTTTATTTGATAGTGCCTTAAATACTTCATTAAAAATTGCAGTTTTCAAATATTCAGTTCCAATTTGAAAGTCAGTTTTTATTAAATTCTTTTCATATTTGTTGATGTTTGTGAAGGGGAATCTTTGGATGCTTTTGTATATGTATTCATTGAAGTTTTAATTGATATCCTCACAAATTTCATTCATTTCTTTGAAGTTGATATTTGATCCTATTTCATATGCTTCCCTTAACCACAGTGAGCACCCCGCAGGTGGTAAATATTCTCTATCTTTAGCTTCACTACTTGAAAAATTAAACATATTCTGTTGAATTATTTTATTTATTTGGTTTTTATTTATTTGTTTTACAGGGGCTACCAGTGACTGATAACACCCATAAAACCAACTCGGTGTATAAGCTGCCACTTCCGCGACCTCATCTCCATTTCTGGTGATGACTAAAATAAATATAAGTAAAACATAAAAAGAGATACTAATTGTTTCCCCTGTGGCCCCCTCAGCCACAGGCACCACTTTGGCAAACTTCATGAGTGTTGGCTGCTCTTCATTAATTTTCCTGGGCTTAATTTTTCTTATTTTTATTGCAACTTGTGTTTCTTCTTGATTTTCATTTGATAAAGTTTCTGTATTTTGTGAAGCGCTCCTGCTTCTTGCTTGTGTTTTGTTTTTGTCTGTTCCCATTTGGTTGGTTTCCTCTTCATTTGTGTTGATTTCCTTTGAAACTTTGTTTCCTTTGATTAGTTTGATCTTATTATTTTCTTTGGCCCCCTGCCAGAACTCCCACAAATTGTAGGCTGCATCGTTGAACTTCAGACTTGATAGAATTGTTCCCTGGAGAGTTATTAATGCTTCTTTATTCTTTTTGTCTATAATATTTTATAGTTTGTTCATAGCATTTTCTTTTGACTGGATTAGTGGCTGCCCCTTGTCACCCAGCTTTCCTGTCACTATTTCCCTGATATTTTTTTCAATTTCAACAACCTTTTGCAGGTGTACTTCTAATCTGTTAATCAAGTTATAGATAGTTGACATTTTGTTTGAATTCCATCAAAAAACTGGTTTTTATAGTACTATCTTCAATGCATACATATTTTTCATCATCATTAATAAATTAAAGACAATAAATGTAAATATTGCATTAAAATATTGCAATTAGACGTCAACTCTTGATATTTAGAAATTACGTGCATAACTCAAAGCATTTTTTTTAATAAAATCCATTGTAAACTAGGCCTTTTTCATTATAATTTAAAATAAATGGACTATGTTTATATTAGAGAGCCATTAACGCTTAGTACAAATATTGATACATAGTGCATTTATTTTAAATTATAATGAAAAAGGCCTAGTTTACAATGGATTTTATTAAACAAAATGCTTTGAGTTATGCATGTAATTTCTAAATATCAAGAGTTGATGTCTAATTGCAATATTTTAATGCAATATTTACGTTTATTGTCTTTAATTAACTAATGATGATGAAAAATATTTATTCTCATAATTTTAAGCTATTTGTAAAATGTACAACATTGTATTAATTATGGGAAATGTTGATAATGTAAAAAGAAAATATTATTAATTATGAATTGAAAGAGAGATATCAATTTTAATATGTTGTTGCAAAGAAAAGATTTATTTACTAATCAAAGGACAGGAAGGGGAGCAAATGGGCAGAATGAACATTGCCTTCATCTGCGCCTGTGAAAGAGGCAGCATCAGAGATAGTGGTGAGGGAATGGGTGGTGGTTTGGGAGTCAGGGTTGGAAGGCAGGTGGCTTGATGGGGGGGGTTGAGGAGGCAGGGTTTTTTGACTGGGAAGAGGCAGCAAGATCTGATTGCTTCAATTGCTTGAATTTTTCTTCTGTCACATATACTGGCTTGAAAAAATGGATGGACTGGCGTGGGGTGAGGTGGGGGTCTTTTCTGGACTTATCACTATCACTTGCATAGAAGATGATGAGATCAAATAAGTCCTGGACGGACGCGGAAGGGGAAAGCTCATACCCCTTATCAATTTGGGTGCATAGTTCATTGTAGGTGGCAGGCTTTAAGCGCCTGAGGGCAGAACCAAAATTGTAGAGACATATATCTGCAAGATGCATGTTGGCGTGGTTGATGGGATAGGACCAACAGGTATGTCCTGCAGCCCTGATTTCTTGGGTTGCCCATTCCCACTTCTCCATCTCAGCACTCAGTACAACTTTGTGCACGGCGTTTTGTGTGGCCCACTCCTTCAACATGGCCTTGAGCTCCGTCTGATAGGCATACCCATCTGTGGTGTTTGATATTGCTGAGTAATAATTGCTGCCCAATGGGAAAACTGCCAATAAAACCCCGACAAAACAATACAAGATTGGGCTTCACTTGTACACGTCAGACTGGATACGCTTTTCTCCATAGTCTTGAATACTTGCAGATATCTTAGCATACAACAGAAAGATGACGTCATTATGGGCCCTCATTGCCTTTCTTTTGATACTTTTAATAATAGTTGAATTGTAGGGGTTGGTATCAACCAAAATGGGGCCACTGAGAACTTGATTGGACAAGATTCTAGCAGCAACCACAACTCCATGCATCCACAAATTCACCGTTCTTTTGTTGGTGAAGATGTCGTGGAGTCCCAACTGGAGACGTACCTGGACCAGGGGCATCCACAGGTCACTTTTCATAATGGCCATCATAAGGGGATGGGCTGTGTCACCTTTGGTCAAAGTACAGGCACCAGTTGAGGTCTTCTTGGTAGGGGGGCCACAGTTGGCGTGGGCTTGCAGGGTTGCAGCCACAGTGGACTTTGCAAAACCCACTGCGGCTGCAATTTCCCCAAGGGACATAAGCTTCCCTTGCTTTTCAACCATTTTGAGAAAAATCTCTGGAGTGATTAATTTTCTTTTGCGTCTTTCAGGCTGATTGGCTGGGGGAGGGATTTGTCTGTCTTGGGAACCTCACAGTGCCATCTGATTGGCTGTTTCAGGGTTCTGGGCTCTCTGAGTGACCCCATGGCTCAAATGGCTGGTTCCAGATGCCATTGTTGATACAGGATTTGGGTTGGAAGCTGCCTGTGCGCGATGGGCAAACAGGGCCATGCTGGAAGTTGCAGGAGAAAGAACACACTCCTGGGTAGTGCTTGCATAGTGGCCTGCATGTTAGGAGTGGCCATAGAGGGAGGCTTCACCGTTAAGAGACCCAGTGTAGCCCTACATGATTTTGTCAAGGCCAGAGAACAGCTTGTTGACTTGGTTGTTGTTGAAAGAAGACATGATAAATTTTTATTAAAAAATTTTAAAATCAAAAAGAGACGTGTATATTTTAGTCAATTTTATTGTTAAGTATGTTAAGTTGGTTAATAGTAGGATCTAAATTTTAGCCGTCCTAAATTGGAATAGGGTGATTTTTGAGAATACCTATGATTTCTAAAAGAATTAGCACAAATCCACTCTATATCCTTTAGCATCCTTTTTGAGACATCAATAAATTATATTTATTTCAAATTCCTTGCAATTATGATTTGAAACTTGGTTCTTGGATTTGACAATCCTGTAATTTAAAATTTGTTAAGTTTTCCATGATGTCTATGATTTGTTTGAAATACAGGAAATCTCAAATTGTACATTAGAATCCTGCATTTCTGAGTCATGTATCCTGCATTTGTTTGCTGATTTTTATCTTTTGTTAGTTGAGTTATCTGCTTGAGGGATTTGAAATTTGCCAATTTACATAAACTAAAAAAAAGTCAAATTAAATTGTTAATTTTATTTAATTTTTAATTTTCATTCAGCTGAGTTGCCCGCAAAAGTGATTCAAAATTTGGACCAAGGATTTGACAATCCCACATTTTTACGTTCAGGTTCTGAATTTACAGTATCTCCCACTTTACAAACTACATCTTTTTAGCAGTTTCACTTAAGGTTTTATTTCAGACTACACCTACCTTTTTATATCTCCTAAACTTAAACCCAGTGGCTCTTTATGCCTTTGTATATAATATTGTCCCATATTGAGCAAGGCCTTACATCCTGGTTCAAAGCCAGGAGCCAACTGTGAAATGTTTTCATTTCTCAAGTGATAATGTTCCAGGGCTAAAGCATTGTATTTGGCTTACAGGATGGAAAACTTCTCAAAAATTTTCTACTAGCATTATGGCATCTGCCTCATATATAATAACCTCTTCTGGAGTTCTTCCTTCTTTGAGGCTATACAGCTCTTAAAAGAGTTGCTTGAAATCACTGCCTAAGAACTCTTGGCCTCTGACTGTCAACTTCAGTCTTTTGGCTAGTATTTTCCTTTCTTCCTCAGGAGTCTGGCTTCTGGAAAACTTTTTGCAGCAATGTCTGTACAGATTCTCATCTACTTTGTTAGGATAGTGGACATTAAAAAGATGATTTATGCAGGATTAAGAAAAGTAATACTTAGGGGTTGTCACAACATCTTTGATTACTCCCTCTCAGGAAATCAATTCCCTGAGTGACTCCCTGAATGATTCCACAAATAATCATTAAGTTGGTGGCACTCTTTATATTTGCTCATCTATTACAGGGATCAAACATTTTGAGTCCTAAGAGGAACACTACTTGGACAAGCCCCATGACTGCCATGATGTACATTGAAAACATGTGTCTTCTCATGATACTATATAATACTCTAAACTCATATCCAATAAAGTATTGTTTTCTTCTTAATTTTCCCCTTTATCTCATTTATTATACTTCTCAGAAGTATATACTCAACAGGGTTGTAAATAGCTTTTATTCAAATAGAAGAGAGATCCCCTTAGAAACATTTTGTGGTATAGCTTTTCTTTGTCCTTTCTCTTTCTATGGCTTTGGCTTTGGCTTCACTATGCTCTGGATTCTTCTTCACCTCCTCTTGGTCCTATTAATTTCTCTTTTTATAGCTCCTTGGTTTAGTCTGACTTCCCTATGAGCTATTTTCTCTTCTGGGCTTAAATAATTTGGTTTCTCTCTATTATATAATAATTTAAATTTCTGAACCTACTCTAGCTAATCCCAGAAGACTTTTCTCTGACAGGGCCCATTATTATTTAATCTTTGCTTCATTTTAACAAGAGAAATTATTAGTAGAACAAGCCTTGTCTTATAGCCTATCAGAGGAATGGATTTCCCTATCTCTTCTGAAGCACTTTGCATTACTCTTTATTTTTTGCTCCAATAGGGCACCTTTAACTAACAGCAAAATACTGAAAATCTGCGCTTTGCATCTCAAATGATTTCTCTGTTTTTTCCAATGTTTCTCTTTCTCAATTTGCTTGTTTTTCTTATGTAAAACATAAGATATTTGTTAATCTGTGTTTTCCTTAATGTTTCTGGTCAATTTCCCTGTTATTTTCTATACATAGTAAACCTCTGTATGGCCTTTACCTTTCTCTTGCTCTGTACTATGGCAGATGACAAAATGTTTTCTCTGCTCTCAGCATTTCTCTGTTCTATTTCTGGTCTCTTCTGCTCTGCCTTTGGGGTTGTTTTAAATAAATAAAGCTAATTTATTTATTCTCATTACTTTATTTATCTATTTCTTTTATATTTACCTTTATTTTTTATCTCTTCTAATTTCTCTTTTAATCTTTTTCTCTTAATTCTATTCTTTAATATTTTTCTATTTTCTTATTCATTTCTCTTGTTTCAAAAGCATCCTAGGTGACTTACCCCTAGGCTCTCTCTTCTTTATCTATTGGCCACTATAGATGGCTCATACTTAGACCTGCTCTCTCTTCTCTCTTCTGACCACTATAGATGATTTACACCTAGGACCTCTCTCTGGTTATCCACCATAGGTGTCTTTCACTGAGGCCTTCAGAGGCAAGCATTTACTCTCTAAATGCTACACTTTCATTTTTGCTCCACAGGTGGTTATCTTGGGAATTTCCAGAGTAACCAACTCCAATTCCTGGAATTTTATCTCATTAATTGGCTTGAACAGATGCTTCTCTGGACAGCTGCCCCACTGATGGCCCCAGGCCCCTTATGTTTGAACAGTGGTACATTGGTTTTAAAGACTATGGTGCTAAGCAAAGGAAACTTAGATTTAAACAAAAACAGCTCATCTGTAAACAAAATAAATCAGATGTAAACAAAATTAGAAGCCAACAAATTTATGTTGATTTGAAGTAGATCTGGGATCATTTCTATTTTGTTTTGGGATGTGTTGATTTTGTTGTTATCTGAGTTTATTTTGTTTACAGATGGGTTATTTTCACTTAAATCTCAGTTTCCTTTGCTTAGTGCCATAGATTTGAAAGCTACTGTAGTAAAAGTCTCTCTTAAAACCGCTCATAAGAAATAAGCAGAGAAACTCACAAGCCCTTTTGGGCAGGAATCACCCAGCTGCATTCACACCCCAGCTGGTATTAGGATTTCAGTGCTGCTTCAACACCCCCTCATTCCAGGGGCCACCAACTTTATTATCCCCTAGTTGGCTTTCTGAAAGTATCCACTGCTACAGTATTCTCACCTTCCAAGAAAGAACCAGCTGTATTATCACTCCAGCTGGTCTAGGAATACTTATACTGTCTGAGTATGAACATCCCTGGGTACTCTCTTTACCCTTCTTGGGTGCCAATAGAGGGCTATCCTAATGGCACCCCAAGGCATAAATTATAAAATAGATATATAAAGCTACCTGCCTCTCTAAGCTTAATATCTCTTTGTTTTGGCCAACCTCTGACCTTGCCTGCACAACAGTCTTGCATATGGATTGTCACAGGCCTGCTGGAACCTTGTAGAAATGGTAAAAAACAAGAATTAGGTAGGGTAAAATCTGGTTGAACCAAAGGTTCCTCACAATTTTATTATCAGAATGGCAATGTTTCTTTATCCTGATATGGTAGGAAATATATACCTATTTGGTCAGCTTCATCCTTATGGCGGGAATCCCAACTTTAGGCTACCTGGTCTGTGGACCTAGGGGCAGTGGGAAGGCGTTGAGCTTGGATGGACCATCATTGGTTGGTACTGAGGAATAGACCCTGGAAAATTTCAGTTTGCAACCCTGAGTACCAAATCCAGGCTGGCTGGCCAAATATGTGTTGATTTCCAGGCTAGGGATTGATATCTGCTGATCCTCATTGGCAGATTTTGTACTGTTTCCTACCAAAACCCCCACTGGTAGAACAGCTTCTTTTGCATAGGAACAGATTTTATGGGGCACATTATTTTTCACAGTAAGTTCCATAATGCCAGGGATTATTTGGCCAAGTAGGAAAGCGCAGAAAGCCCAAAAACCTTTAACAAAACTGATTGATTTAATGTATTTGAATCAAACAGTTGATTGGAAATGGGTTACAGCTGCTCCAGTTTGCCGGTTGAATCTGATTCCCCCTGTAAGTTGACGTTGATAAATTGACATAATTTAAGGGTCACCAGATATAAACTTGTTAATCAGCATGGTTGTCAGAAGTTGGTCACTCAAGGGTTCTTTGCAACCTGGACCAGATACTCACTTGAGATTGTGGAAGGAATAGGAGCCCAGGATCCGGGCGGTATTGCTTAGCCAATTTTTGATATATATTGAATAATTTTCACTGTTTCAACTCTTAAGATTTGAGTCCTCCCAAAATTTACTCAATAAAAAAATCAAATATTCCCTGGTCTAACTTTACTTTTGAAAATGCATCCTGTAGTTGGATTGTTACGCTACATTCCCTACAATTTAATCCTTAGTTGGATTTTTACGGGAAGATGGGGGCCTGCTGTTGGTACTTTGTCGTTGTTGCCGCCAAATGTTAATTCAATGCCTGTCAATCTTGGAGCTGTTCCTACTCCTGTCAAAGCTGAAACTCATGTGCTATCTTAATGTCCTAGATTTTATGCTGAATACACTCTGGTTCTCTTGCAGACCATTTATCTAGGGTTTTTCTGGTTGGGGTTAATTATTTTACTTAACCCTAGTATCTCATTTGGAAATTTCACAAAACAGCATTTTAAGCTGTGTTGATGGTTAATCATTAGCTCCAAGTGGATTTGGTGGGTGATTTCTTACCACATGGAGACAGCTTCTTATTATCCCATGATTTCTGTTACATTATTGACCTTGATCTTTCCAGGCCTCAGTGAAACTCCTTCTTTTTTGGGCCCTTGATCAGATTTTCCTTGGATCAAATTCCAAAAAATGTGGGCAAGCAGGCCGCAGAATGTGAGGTCCCAGGTTTGATCCTTGATTGTGGTTTTTCTTTAAGAAGAAAAGCAAAAATCCATCTGTGACAAGCATAAGACAAAACTTGTAAAACAAATGCAGGATACATGGATTGGGAAGCAGGGCTCCAATGTACAGTTTGATATCTTCTTTAATTTGACTGGGTTCAAGATAACTGAAATAATCATCAAAGGCATATCTACCGGATAGTCAAACCCAAGCACCAAGTTTCAAAGCATAACCGAGGTGAGCTTGAGATTGACTTGATTGACAGACATCTTAAAAAGCATGCCAAAGGATCTAGTGCGGGCCCATGCCAATCCTTTTGGGAATTGTTGGCTTTTTTTGAAAAGCTACCCAGTTTTATTCTAGGACGGCTAAAGTTTAGATGTTTATTTTTCACCAGATTAGACAAGCTTAACATTTTAATAATAACCAAAATATATTTTGTTTATTAACACAATCAATATAGCTGGCTGGGCAGTGGGGAAGGGCAGGTGATTAGACTGTGGGCTGGCTGGTGCTGATAGGCGGGCAGGTGCTGGCTGGTGGAGGCCTGGCAATTAGGTGCAAAGTCCACAAGAGGCTGGCTGACAGGAGGGTGGTTGATGTCTGGACCATCAGAAAGTACTAGATTTTTGGCGTTTTTTATAAAAAAATATATTATTTTGAATTTTCCCTATTCTGGGTTTGGCACCAGTGTTCTTGACCACCTTTCCTGCCAATCCCCAATTATGGCTTCCTCTTGAACTGAATGTTGTGGTGCAATGTTTAGGAACAGTTTTCCCTTGATGCCAGTAATATTCTTGACATCCTTTTGGGAAAAATACAATGCTTTGTCCTTCTGGGTGACGTTAAAGTGCTGAGGGTATACCTTAGTAGTACTAGCCACACACTCTTGGCTGTTGCTTTTTATAAGCTCCTGGTATTGAGCGTGGATAAGGAAAAACTTGAACCTATTTGAACTCTCATTTTAAAAACACACTGAGATCTTAATAAAAGCAGGGGATAGATTTCTGTCCATAGCTTTAATAGAAGTGCACTTTCATAAAAAAATCACTACCAGATCTAGGGGTGATCTAGTTAGGAAGCTGGGCCTTTATATTGTTGCCCCAACTCCCCAGATGAAATGGATCAGCTGTGGGGACTTCTCTTTCCCCCTTGCTTTTATTCCTAAACTCAAAGTAGTTTGGCTGGTTTTTTAAGCCATGAGCGTGCAGCTTTTGTGCACTTTATATTTGATGATCCCATGTTTTAGCATGCCTTTTCTATATGAATAATATACTTCTGGGTGTTGTTTGGGATCTGGAATGTCCATGCATGAGTTTGATTCATTCTGCTGTTTATTGTTGACTTCAGATCTGGTTATGTTCCTTTCTGGTGATGGATGTGTTTTTTGTGTCACATAGAAAAAACAGCTCTTTGTCCCCTGACGCTGCTGAGAAAACTTGGGTTGCTATGTTTCATTCTATGGGCAACTTTGGTTCATCTGGCTCAACATATCCTATCAAGCTGGTGAAGGGGATCTATGAATAAACTAGTGGGGATGCTGCTTAACCTAACACTTATGGAAGAGTAATAGGTTGATGCTCGATCTAGGCAGTTTCGGTTTGGCGGGGTTGGGTTTCTTATTCGTATGGACAGTTATTTCTGGTAGCTTTGCTTTTCCTGGATTTTGGGTTTAAGATTCTTGGGCATATCGATGCATTGTCAATATCCCGATGCCCACTGGTTGCAATACGGTAACAAGTGTAATACATTGCTATATGTATGGTTGATACCAAATGTAGAGGATAAATCATCATTTTAATCTTCTTGAAGGGTTACTGAAGCAGGCGAATCTGTATTGGGTGATTGGTAAGTACAGGATGAGGGATTCAAGATGCACTGGCGCTAGGTTGGAAAAAGAAGCACTGAGCTAGCTGTTTAGGTGGGTGGTGTTTTTAAACTATGTTGAGTAGATAAGTAGGTGCTCTGGCTGTGAGGGGTTACTTCTAGATCAATGGTGTCAGACTGCAGTTGTTGGTTTCCTGTTTGGGTTTATGGTATGACATGGTTTGTTAGTGTATGAAGTTGTTTAGGACAAGGAATTGTAGTGAGTTTGTTCAGGAAATGATGTATGCTGTTTAATTATATAGTTAAGCTGAGGCATCAAAGGCCTTGCTACTTTCCAGGCGCATTCGGAGTTGGGCAAGTCGGCCAGTCTTGGCAGGCTGGAGGGCGTGTTGTAAATGGTGGCAGGCAATTCCATAAAGAAACGGCGAGTCTTTGCGGGTGAGGCTGCGGCAGCAGATCGCATTTGCCATGATATCTAAGACTACAAATGAGGTTTCGATGGGGTAAAGATACGCTTTGGGAATGGCGTCAAAGGTGCCAAAGTACTTTTTGGTTTGCGGGGCAATGTTGTCGATTAGGTCCCCCCAGAACACTGCGCGGAAATCCCACGGGAAATGTGCCATGTCCAGCGGGTGAAGGAAGATGGGGAGAAATGCGGAATGGAAGAAGCCGCAGTTTAAGTATCTGTCGATGGCATCCTTGTAAATCTCAAAGCGACGCGAAAGCACGTGGTCATCTTCGGCGGGCTTCAAGACATTGGAACAGGCAAGCCAGTTTTCAGTGACGCGAATCGCTTCCAGCAGGGGAAGGAGATGTTCGATCAGCAAGGGGTGAAAAAAGGTTGTGTGCGGTGCAGAAAATATCTTCATGATGGCAAATACATCCGCGCGGGGGTTGAGGCGTTGTGAAATGGCTCTAAGGATGGTAGTGGGAACTTTGTTGGGTGCAAAGAGAGAGTAGACATGTGTGGTTTTCTTCAGGGCAGCGACAAGTTTAAAGACGTTGTCTAAATTCAATTCATGCAGACCCCAGAATACCTGATCGTCGTAGGTGCATGCGCATACGTAGTCATCCAACAGTCCCGCCGGTTCAGAGGATTCATAATAGGTGCCCACGAAGCTGTAGTCATGGGGAAGAGTGAGGTGTAGCTGCTCCAACAGCGAGTCGTCGAGCTTGTCGCCCTTGTCGAATGAGGCAACGATATACCATACCGCAACTGCACAGCGAATATCACGGAACGGAGATGGAGCTTCAAGTTGAAGCCACCAAAATGCAAGGTCAAAGATAGGAAGAAGTAAATGCCAGCACTGCTGCTCTAAACAGCCGATTGCTCCCAGAAGTTGCGAGAGTAGCTCATAGATAACCTTGTAGTTTTTATAGTTGACTCCGTGCTTAGACACGCGGGCTACTTCCATGAGCGACCGTATCAAACTAACCCGTGGCATAATCTCTGCCATCTCTTCTAAAAGACTCATCTGCCGAGGGGTTGCGATTGCTGGAACAAACCGCCGGAATTCTTTATTCCAGACTCCCGACCTGGTCGGTTTAAGAGAAGGCAAGCTCTTCAGGGCTTCATTGACCTCGGTAGAGATGGAGTTGATTAGATCGCTAAACATGACAAGATGGGATATCTCTTCGGGAGTGTCGTCGGTAATCAATTTGGCCTGCTTCAGAGTTATGCATGCAGAAATAAAATCAAGAATCGCTGACGCAAGGCTTGGATCTCTGGGCAGACCGGTGTCGGATAGAAGGCGGTAGGCTGAGAAGAAACTGGGCTTGACGTAAAGCCATCGCTGTTGGATCTCTGGGAGTGGAAGGACAAATAGGCTTAATACAAGTGCCTCT
Organism: Entomophthora muscae; assembly: GCA_014839935.2. Lineage (NCBI taxonomy): Eukaryota > Fungi > Entomophthoromycota > Entomophthoromycetes > Entomophthorales > Entomophthoraceae > Entomophthora > Entomophthora muscae. The sequence goes on from QTSX02000093.1 coordinate 199,439, forward strand.
TTCCAGCGGTAGAAAAATGCCTGGGCTGGGGAGGGGGGAGGGGCAAATGCAAGGAGGGCCGGTACCTGTTTGACAAAAACATCGTGCATGCCATAGATTGCCAAAACTCGCCCAAGTTGCAGAATCTCTGCCTGAAGCTGAATCCCTAGTGGCTGCAAGTCCAGGGGGAGGGATTCAATGTCGACTTCAAGGAAGCGATTTAGCGATTGAAAAATTGTGGTTGAGAGCAGCTGACGAGCAAACTGAATGCTGGCCTGGCAGATAGCAGTAAAGAACCTGATGGCAATGGGGCTGGGGAGAGGGGCTGAGGCACCAGTCAACTCTTTTTGCTCGATGGGTGGCCACGAGATCTGGAAATAGCGACGGTCAATAGCAACAAAAAGCTCTGGGCATTTGCAAAGCTTTGAACATGCCCAGATCGAATGCCGCGCCATGCGCAGAAGAATTTCAATCATGTATGCGTGATATATATGAGGAAGATTGAGTAGCCCAAATAGATACTGGAACCTAAATGGAACTCCCATGGAGAGAAAGCCTGCAACGCTATCATAAGCTGCCAACTTGACCTGATATTGAGAAGACATAACATCCTCGCCTGCTTCAGCATCTGAAATCCTGGAGTCACACATCACCGCATTGGAGACTGCCTTGTGTCCACCAAACAGACAAGAGAGAAGAGACAAAATTCGCTCGTCAATATTCGGTACCTCGCTGTGGCCCAAATAGAGTGCATGTCCAACAAGCCAGGAATGCATCACCCGAATGGCGGCCATTATAACACTGTGCCACTTGACATCAAGATTGACACAGAGCAATAAAACTCCGTTTTCTATCAAGAAGTGTCTGCGGATTGCAGTAAAGTCCTCTGCGGACAGGAGCTCATCGTGGATGTTTTGAAACACTCTATTCAGGATGCCTAAAGCCAAGCTGCGTTGGCCAGGGACAGAGCTGCGGGCGAGCAAGGAAAGCTCATCCAATGTATATCCTGGCTTTTCGGGATCCATTCCATGGTGGTGTAGACCGTGGTGTGTGGGGATATCCAGGTCTCCTCTCAGTGGTATTCCATCAAAGCTGAATCGAATAGCATTTTGAGATGCTGGTGCAGGAACATCATCGCGCATCCATTGCAGTTTCTCTGACTCAATGGCTAATCTATTCAGCCCTTCGGCACTGTAAGCTTCGAGGAGCCCTTCAAAGATTTTGGGCTGCTGTGATCCATCTCAGGGGCTCGCTCAGAGGCGGTGAAGAGAGGCTTGGTGAGCGCGAAAAGCTTTGCCCTTTGGTCAATATCCTTACGAAGTTAGGGTCAAGGGATTTTAGAAGCTCTTCTTTTGCCATTATTATCTCATCCGGCGACATACAAGCTAATAACCTTTCATTTTCTTTGGAAATCTCTTCGATGATCTCTTTTGAGAAGCGGCCATTGCGAGGTAAATCAGAGCCCCGAGTCTCTGCTATTATATCCAGCTCTAAACCTTCGTTGCTTGGCTTGGTTGCAACGACTTCAGTTAAAGGCAGCTTGTTTTTTGACTCACGTTCGGATTCCTTTTTTCTGGCAAAGAGGGACTTTTTCTTGCGTTCTGGTGCAGAATTAATTGATATATTGGCCCCCATTTCTCTGACATCTTCAAGAATCGAAAGCTTTTCGAGCGCTTGTAGTGGCGTTACATTTTGAGAAACATTTTTCTTCCTCGTGTGAAGGTCTAGTGACCCGTTTCACCTTTACAGATGAGGGAAGCTTTTTTCAAGGAACTCTTTTTGGAGAGCTAGAAGATCCTCTTCAGAATTAACTTCAAGGCACTTTGAACCAGGATGCATCTAAGATATATATTTTTAATGATGAGATATGTTTTTCGAACCAAGAGCTTTAAAGGGCCCAAACTTGAAATAAAAGACAGCCTCCCAATTCAGGTTCACTAAAAAGTTATCTCGTAAATAATTTAAACGCTCGATTTGTTTAAAGCAGATATATACCTTGGCACTAAGCAGCTTATAAACCAAACTTACAAAATATTTTCCAAGCACAGCGAGGGATGCAGTTACCTTACTACGCTTATAAAAAATCTTACTGGGATCAGCTTCTATGACCTAACCTTCAGGAGCTTTCTGGGGTAAATGCAGAATATTTTCATACTTCTTTCTGGCTGGGCGGCCCAATAGGCGAAATCAAAATTCAGTATAGGCCCTTTTACTGAGGCTCAAAAATATCCACCGCAGCTCATAAACCTTAAATCAAACTAGGGCTGTGTCAGATTTGAGATGATTGGCTCCCTTTCTAAAAAGGAGCCACCATCTTAAATCCAAAAACGATTTCAAAAAATCTTCTTTAAGATTTTCTCAGAGCCGTTACCACACATAAGTGTGAACGGATTTTTTTCAGAATTTTTTTAGATTAAAATTTATATATTTTTCTTTCTATTTTAAAAAATAAAAAATAAGATTTCATATTTAATTTAATTACAAAAAAATATTTTAAATAACTAAAGGAATCTGACTCATCCAGAAAATAGAAAGCCGTCTGAGGCCTTTTTTGTTTGAAATTTCATATTCCCCCAACTTAGGGGAATCAAAAGAAGATTATGGGGAAGAGTGGACAATGATTACAGCAAATGCCATAATTATCCCTTTTTGTGGCTGACGCAGCCCTAAACTAAACCTTCCTGTTTGAAGGCATCTGGTGAAATGTTGGCGGTGCCGCAATTGCCTGATAGCGCAATTAACATTACACCAATATGATGCTGTTCGCATATTACATTACCATACTGGTTTGTAGCTACCAGATGTCATATTCACAACCAATACCCAAGTGTTGTAAGTGCTGATAGATATCTAGGGAAGCTTAGCACTGCCTCAGATGGCTCTGGGCTACCAGTACCAACCTGGCAGCACTACGATATTCAAATATTGTCAGGGAACCAACCCTGATCTGCTGGCTCACTAGCGTTTGAGAACTGGTGGTTTGTGGACTGGGTGGGCAGGGCCCACCAAAGGATTGGCGCTAACTTAATGAGGTAGGACATTGACTTGCCCACCTGTGGGTTTTCTGTTCACCAGTCCCCATAGTGTGTCCTGGGTCATAGCCAGGGACCGGCTTGAAGGAGTTGACATTTTTTAGTATGTGAAAATGTATCTCAGAAATATTTATAGGGGTTGAAATGGGTTTTATTCACTCTCAGAAGGAAGATCCCCTTAGAAACCTTCTGGTATATAGCCCGGGGGTCAGGGAAACAATATGAGTTTGCCAATACTTGGAGTCCTCCAACAATATCTTGGACTCCTTGTACTTGGTCTTGGACTCTTGCACCTTTGTCTTGGGCTCCTACACCTTTATTTTGGGCTCATGTGGTCTGTTCCAGCTCAGTCTTCTTATCCTTAGCCCTGGCTGCTGTATCTTGGGCTTCTGCACTTTTAGCTTGGTTTTCAGCTCTTTCTGTAGTCCTAGTGGCCTTTTCAATCCACTTGATCCAGTCCCTGAAGAGTCTCAGATAGCTCCCCTTTTTATAGCTCCTTGTTTCAGTCCAAAATCCCTCTCAGAACTCTTCTTTTCCAAAGCTTAAACTATCCAGTTTCTTTTGCTCTATAATATAGTAAACCTTTTAACTTACTTTAGCCAATTAAAAACCAGCCTTTTCTGCTTCTGCTTCTCATTTTTTAGGCTTAAACTATTCAGTTAAGGCCTTCAAAACAGTGGTCAAGCGGGCTTTAACCTACAGCCAATCAAACGTTTTGATTCAAAGGTTTTGCTGAACTGTTCACCCAAATGACTTGCTATTGACCCTGGTTCAAACTTGAAGCTGTCTCACTCTGGGTAAACAACTGCTCCCTGTTTTGAACGGTTTTGCCATGTTTTCTGTCATGTTTCTCCAGCAAAACTTGAGCACTTCCACATATGTTTTACTTAAGGGATTTTTGAACCCTTAATTATTCAACATTTCTCCAAGTTTTCACACATTTTCTCAGCTTTTTAGCACTTTGAACTTGCCGGTCACTCGCTTCTTACCTTCCCAATAATTTCAGTGAAACTTCAGCCTTAGTTTTCACAGTTTCTCTGTCCTGTTTCTGGCCTCTCTAGCTTCAGTTTCACTCAATCACTTTCTAATAGATTTACAGTTCAAACACTGTAAACTATTTCCTTTTCTCCTTCCCTTTATCATATGATGGTTATCTCAATATTTTTATCATATCTTTTTGGTAGCATCAATTAATTCTTTTACTGCTTCTTTCTTATTAAAAATCCTTCTTTTCAGAGTCCAAATCAGGCATTTCTGCTAGTCCTTTCCAACCAACTTCTAGTTCTCTAGCTAGTCCTGCTCCAAGACCTTCAAGTCCTTCAGCTATTCTTTCTTCATGATCTTCTAGCCTTTCTGCTAGTCCTGAATCATGTTTGTCGTGTTCTGAGGTGCGGCACAGACACACAACAGGAAATCCTAATCTTAGGATTGGATTTGTACTAAGTCTTGGTTAGATAACAGGGAAGGCTATGTGTTTACCTTGCGGCCCTGGATGAATAATCTCTACTAGTTGTGGCTAGAGAGAGGCGCGGAAGTACAGAAGACACAAAGATAAAAATGTGAATAGAACTTTTATTTTATTGGTGAATACAAAATGGAATATATAGTGGTTAGGAATACCACAAAACACTACTTGGACGGTAGGATCACTCGCCACAAGCATGAGTGGGGCAAGTGAGTTGCGCAGAGTCAAAAACCTGAACAATTGTATTTCCCAATCCAGTCATTGACTCATTTTGAGAGGCAAAAGCAAAAGCAAGGGATTTGTCTTCAAAATGGCCCACCAAAGGCAAAATCAAAATACGGTGAACAGCGGGATTCACGACATTGCCCTCCCCTAGATTGGCCTTAGGGGGGTATTTACCAAGGTACTTTGCGTGCACACGAGCAAAAGGATAGCCACTGGAGAGGAGCTTTATAGTGTATTCAGACCCTTGTTTAAAGGTCACTTCTAAAGGGCCGATCCACAGAGAGTCCAACTTATGTGTGCAACCACCTACTCTGTGCTGGTAGTAAAGTACATGGTCACCAACATTGAATTCAGGCAGGGGGGAGCGTCCAGCATTATTGGGAGAGAGCTCAAGCATCTTAGTCTTGTATGCAGAAGTGTAGGCAGTGGCCTGTATATCAATTATGCTGTTGACTAGGTTCTTGATGTGGACGTCAGGATTCATGGCCTTATCAGAGGAAAGCAGGGCAGCCCCCAAGAGAAATGAGGTAGTAGCCTCCCGCCTATACATCATAGCAAAGGGGGAGTACCCAGTGGTACAATGTTTGCCAAGGCAATACACAAAGAGAGCAGCAGGTAAGTATAGGTCCCAGTTGGCAGCATCAGAGTAGGTGAGCTTCCTCATGATAGAGACCAGTGTTGAATTTTCACGCTCAACTGCACCATTGGTAGAAGGATTGCAGGGGGAAGAGAAAGATTGGTGTGATCCCAAAGCTTCAACAACAGAGGTTACCAGTTTGGCGTTAAAATTAGTCCCATTATCTGAGAGCAACACTTGAGGACAGCCATGGCGGTAGAAAACATCTTGTAACAGGAAGACAGCAGTTGTCTTAGCCGTGATGTCCTTTGTAGGGAGAGCCTCTACCCACTTGCTGAAATGATCAACTGCAATCAGAATAAAGCAACACCCAGAACATGAGCAGGGGAGAGGACCTACCGCGTCAATGCTGACAGTGTGGAAGGTATGTTGCAGGGGAACTAATTTGAACTTGTGGGCAGCAGCTTAAGGCCTCTGCAGCTGGCAGTTGTGGCAGCTAGCTATGATGTCTGGGATCAGCAGGCAAAGGTTCTCCCAGAAGTAATTCTTTTGAAGCCAGTCATAGGTCTTGGCAATGCCTCCATGCCCAGTCTCTTTATGAGCTTGCAACACCAACGAGAGGCAAAGACTGGGTCGTACATAAGGCAGATACTGGTCTCATATCTTCTTGAAGAGTTGATTATTGTGTATGAGGGTGTCTTTAGAGAGCTTGAACAAGGCCAGTTGTACCTCTTCTGTCTCACTTTCCCAAGAAGAAGGGTACCCAATTAGTTTGTATAACCAATCAGCCTCTGCAGGATGCAAAGCAAGAATGGGCATCCTGGAGAGCCCATCAGCGTTTTGGTGTTGAATCCCAGGGCAATGGAGCACAGTGAAGTTGTATCCTTGCAGACGTAGAGCCCATCTAGCTAGGCGTCCTTCAGGCTCCTTAAGCTATTGTAACCACTTAAGCAAAGCATGATCAGTGACAACTGTGAAGTGGGTACCATATAAATAATGACAAAACTGCTTGACTGCATGCAACACAGCAAAGCACTCCTTCTCTGTGACAATATAGTTCTTCTCATGTTTGTTTAGCACACAAGAAGTGTAAGCCACAGGATGGTCTACACCCTTGCCGTCTAGTTGGGCCAGAATAGCTCCAATAGCAAAATCACTAGCGTCAGTGTATAGGATGAACTCCTTATTGTAGTCAGGATATACTAGGATTGGTACTTCTTTGAGTTTTTGCTTAAGGGTCTCAAAGGCTTGTTGCTGACTGGCAGTCCATTTAAAAGGAACATTACGTAACAGCTAGACTAGAGGTTCACTAGTGCCGGCAAAGTCAGGGATAAACTGTCTATAGTAGCCCATCATCCCTAGAAAGACTTGTACCTCTTGCAGGTTGGTTGGCGGAAGCATTTTGTTGATGGCTTCAACCTTCTTAGTCATTGGACAAATCCTGGTCTGGGTTACTTCATGGCCTAAGAATTCAAGATGTTCTCTGAAGAAGGCGCACAAGGAAGGTTTTAGCCTAAGGCCAGCTTCTCGAATCTTTATAAACACCTCTTTGAGATGAGCCAGGTGGTTGGTGAAGGTAGTGCTGAAAACTGTTATATCATCCAAGTATACTAGGACGCACAACAAATTCAAGTCACAGAGTATGGAGTCCATGGCCCTTTGGAAGGTGGCCAGGGCGTTGCAGAGTCACTGCGGCATGCGAGTAGGCTCAAAAAGCCCTTTGGAGGTAATGAGCGCGGCCTTTTGACAATCTTTGGGTGACAGGTCAACTTGCCAGTATCCAGATGCCAGATCCATTGCAGAAAAGAACCTAGAGCCTCCAAGACGTCGGAGAGCATCATTGATACATGGCAAGGGGTATGAGTCCTTCTTTGTCAAAGAGTTCAATTGGCAATAGTTCATCGCAATACAATGACCCCCATCCTTCTTCTTTAAGATGAGTAGCAGGGATGCCCAAAACTTTGGGAAGGTGCCAGCAGCCCAACATCCAACAGTTGTTTGAGCTCTTTAGATACCTGGGCGTCTTCTACACAGCTGCAGCAATATGGTTTAGCACAGAAGGGAGGAGCGTTGCCAGTGTCAATCTGATGGATAACGCCTTTGGCTAACCCATAGTTGGTACTGTCTTTAGCAAAGATGTCGGAAAATTGGTCTAGCAAGTCTAGCACCTCTTTCTGTTGAACTGGGGACAACTGTGGGAAGTATTGCACAGTGAACAAGGATAGGACTTGGGGTTCATCCTCAGGTAGGTTAAAATCTTGGAACGTGCCAAAGGGATGAAGAGACAGGACATCAGGAGTGCTTAACAGCTTGCCATATCCAACAACCTGTCCCCTAGACACGTTCATGGGAAGAGAAGTCAGGTTGGCTACCAACAATTGAACAGGGTCCTTATGGGAGACATCTAGGATTACAGGACAGAGATAAGGTTTGTTGCATCCTAGCAAGGGGGGAGAGTACAACTCCAAGAAGGTTTGTTCAGGTAGTTTATATGATATCTGGGAGTCTAGGATGGCCTGGGAGCCAGGAGGGATGATGACAGCAGAGTGGCTAGGAGAGGAAACCCCTCAGACACAGGACAAGCCATGGGTGGACATTTCATGTTTGAGGAGTGGATGCAATATTTGAGGTTGAAAACCCCAGTGGGATATTCTAAAGCACATGTCTTGAGCTATTTCCCAGGAACTTTAACCGGCTCTTCAAAGATCAGAGGGACTTTGTACCCCAGAATAGAGAGGTAACCATCTTTTAAGTTGATTATCCCATTATATTCCCTAAGGAACTGGGTGCTAACTAAGAGATTGTAACTCTTATTTTCCAAGACAACTGCTGGCGCAGCTAGGAGAAGCTTGCCAAACCGCATGGGTAGGGCAGAGTACGCTCCTATGGTGCAGGTCATAGACAGTCCAGCCGTGCCATACAACTGGTGATAATTAAGGTCAGGGGCAAGTTTGAGTTTCTTCACTAGTTTGGAGGAGACAACGTTGACTGGCGAGCCAGTGTCTAAAACGGCCTTGATCTTCACTTTTTGAATGGATATTTCCACTTGAGTGGTAGTGCGCCCAAAAGGTGGAAGGACAGCCAAGATATCTTGAGCCTCTGCTAGTTCCTTATCCCACTTCTCAATCATGCATTGTAATCCTGGGAACTCCTTATAAACAGTCTGGAGAGGGAGCAAAACAGACACATTATTGAAGACAGTGTCAGCAACCTTGGCAGCTTCTTCTGACGACTCCACTAACACAGGGGATCTCTTAGCCTGAGTGAGGTAAGGATGGGAGACAATTTCTTTGGCTTCAGGCAAAGGCTTGTTGGTAGTTGTAGTCTTTCCTGAGCGTAATTTACAGTGTACTGTAATGGTTTCAGGAACATCCAGAACAGAGTGCCCATATGCATTGGCATTGTCAGCATAAGAGTCATCCAGGTCAGAGCCGTCAGAGATATTGTGGAACAAGAGGAGGATAGGAGGAGCCTCATTATCAGCAGGCTTAGTGTCAGATATAGAGGGAGGGATTGAAAGAGACTGGGAAGAATTGTCAACCAAGAGCGTCTCTGCCTCTAGGTTGACTGCTCTTTTCCCGCCTGCTCTTTTGGATCAGCTCCTTCAACCTATGGGTTAGTGCAGACTTGAGAATGATGACCTATCTGACCACAGTTGTGGCAACCTTGGCGTTGAGGAGGATTTTGAAAGTTCATGGTAAGAATGTGAGGACTACAGGAAGAAGAACCAGAGTTAGAAGTAGCTCAACCTTCTCTAACAACTGCTCCAGAATGGGTAAGGTGCATATATTGCAACAACTTCTTTATGCTCTTCATAGAGGAAAGCATAGCTTTATGGGCTTTGAAGTGAAGACACAGAAGCTGGTTAACTTTGAGGGCTTGAGCGCAAGCCGTGTAAGCTTCATGGGCTGTCAACTGTCTGCTTGTTATCAGTTGCTATCCTTCCATGTAGAATTGGTCTGCAAACTCAGCTAGTATCTCTTTAGGATTGAAAGCAATATACATGAAAGCGTCCTTTTTTACTTCCAGGCTAAGGTCACCACCAAACTTGTCAATCAGAAGCTGCTTCATATCTTCCCACGTCTCAATGGTGAGCAGCTCAGGCACCACCACCTCCTGGCAAGTTGGATGTAGACAGGTCAGAATATGTTCCTTCTTAACTTTGTTCAAAGCTCGTCTCATGGCAGTTTCATAGATATTTAGGAAAGCTGCAATGGTTGAGGTTTTGGGATCAAAGACTTGCTTAAAGGTAGGTTTGAAGTATGCTTTGGTAGTTGGGACACCATTATTGCTATTGAGTACGTTTAAACGCAGGGAAAACTCTGCCTTGGATTCCGAGGGGGGCTGTCTAGCCCATAGCTGACAAACACTCTCTTCAAGGGTGGTCAGGGTCTCAATAGTGCGGGCACCCATATCAAAAGCTTGAGTGGTCTGCTGTGCAGTAACATCTAGGCGTTGACCTTGGGTGGTCACTATAGTGGAGAGCTCAGCCAGTCTAGAAGTAAGGGATAGCCCCACTGAGAGGCAAGGGGCAAACCTATCATTAACAGAGTTGCTCAAGTCATTCATCTCTTGTATGTCTCTATCCAGTTCAGTATGGTCCCACTTCAATTGGTCCACCTTGTTAGCCAGGGCAATTAGTTCCCTAGTGCATTGGATTTGAGGAGCTCCTGGTAAGCCAGGGCAGCAACCATCTTCATTGACAACCCCAACTGAGCTAGCAGCAGTTGCCATCATTTCACGTAGGGCAGCAAGTTCTTGCTGTAGCTCCACAACTTGAGCAGTCAACTCAAGCACCTGGGGGTCAGGTTGAGGAGCCTCAGCAGGACGTCCTTGACTGCAAGTAGTTGTACGTAGCTCTTGAATAGTGTCCAATATTCTTTGCTCTTAATCTGCCAAATCATCAGAAGGGGGAGAGGGCGGAACATCTGGCTTGGGCGTAGCTAATTCATTCACTTGACTCTGGAGTTTGGCTATAGCAGCAGCGTGGTAGCTCTCTCTTGATCAAACGCTGCGCTGAGTTCATTAAGGCCGTTAATAGCAAAATCCGCTGCCTGCTGTAGTTGCTCAAAGGAATATGTGCTTAATGCATTGAGCTGTTGCACAAGTTTTTTGAAGCCGGTGAGATAAGCGTTTAAGGTGGAATCTACTTGAGTTTGTCAGGGTTGTTCTAGCTGGTGAAACTTGTGTAGACACTCTCTCACGTATTCAGGGATGGACTGGCGCATTTGTTTGATAGAGTTAACCAAACGGGTCTTGGAGGTAACAGAGTCGTGCTGATTATCAGATACCAAGGAAAACAGGGAATGTATCCACTATTGGTAGGAAGCAAACTGGTCCCAGTGATGAGTAACTGCAGCTTGTAGGGACAAGATTTCTTGGATGTGGAGCCCCAACACCATTTGATGGTGGGCCAAGGCAGGCTGCACAAAGGACAATAGTAAGTGCTCAGAGGAGCCAGCTGCTGAGAGGAGATGCTGTGGAATTTGAGGGGCCACAATCAATTCATAGTATTCTGCCTGACTGAACTGAAGCTGGAGGCAGGGGATGGCTCCTTCACGGGCAATCCCAAGGGCTACTGCCATGACTTGTTCCAAGTCAGGGGTACCCATGGGGTAAGCAACTAGGAAGGGACCATTCCTAAGGTTCAGTACAGTAGGAACAATAGGCAGGTTGGCAATATCTTCCTCAGTAGGAGAACTAGTAATTTCAGGTGAAGTTGGCTCTTGTATAGGCGGAGGCAAAGGACCTGAAAACGTGGATGCAAAAGGGATAACTAAGGGGCTTACAGCCCCTGTAGTGAGCACAATTTTTGTTGTGTTCTGAGGCGCAGCACAGACACACAACAGGAAATCCTAACCTTAGGATTGGATTTGTACTAAGTCTCGGTTAGATGACAGGGAAGGCTATGTGTTTACCTTGCGGCCCTGGATGAATAATCTCTACTAGTTGTGGCTAGAGAGAGGCGCGGAAGTACAGAAGACACAAAGATAAAAATGTGAATAGAACTTTTATTTTATTGGTGAATACAAAATGGAATATACAGTGGTTAGTAATACCACAAAACACTACTTGGACGGTAGGATCACTTGCCACAAGCATGAGTGGGGCAAGTGGGTTGTGCAGAGTCAAGAACCTGAACAATTGTATTTCCCAATCCAGCCATTGACTCATTTTGAGAGGCAAAAGCAAAATCAAGATATTTGTCTTTGAAATGGCCCACTGAAGGCAAAATCAAAATACAGTGAATAGCGGGATTCACAACAATGTTCTTCCTGACCTCCTGCTAGTCCTGCACCATGATCCTCCTGACCTTTTGCTAGTCCATCAGCCAGTCCTTTCTAATTCATCAGCTAGTCCTTCCTATGAACCACCTAGGTTCCCAAGATCCTCCAGTCCTTCAATTAGTGTTGACTGTGATCACCCAGTCCTTTGTCACTAGTTTTCACTGGGATCTTTTCCTATGAACCACTTCTAGGTTTTACATCTCAGTCCCCATTACTAACATCTCAGTATCAGGCAATAAGACTTCCTAAAGTAGATCAGCGTTTGAATGGGCCCCCATAAGTAACCACCACTATAGGCCATCAACCACAGACAATATTCATGTCTATAAAGTTGTTTTTACTCACTCAGGTGGCTGATCCTGAGCTTTCAGGCACAAAGTAACCAACTTTACTTCCCAGAGGCCAGATCATCATCAAGTTCTTGCAGCTGCTTCCCTGATTAGCCACCCTGATAACACCCCTGAGAATATCCATGCCCCCAATGATAGCTTCAGGACTTCCCCAAAACCTCCAGGGAAACATGAACAAGGGCACCTTACTAGTCTGTTAAGTAAGGGCCCCACTTACAGACCTCCTGAAAGTGAACAAGGGATCCTTTTGAGCTACATCAGCCCATCCCTTCCTGGTAGCTCTCTGTTACCTACCACACTATCTGTCCTACCAGCTCTATTAGCCACCTATTACCTACTGAGAAGAGACACCTTACCAACACTCAACAGCCACGTTACCTAATGGGTTCAAACCTCTCAACCAACATCCTAGTAGCCAAGGTTACCTGCTACACTGTATTGCCTTTCCTCCCTATTAGTCACCAGTTACCTACTAAGCTGCAACATCTTTTCACACTCTAGTATTCACCAGTTACCTACTAGTATACAACATCCTTCCTAGTAGCCAAAGTTACCTACTAGGCCTCTACCTGTCTCAAAACTACTATCCATAACCAAATTTCAGCCTAATGTCTTTATTTGAAGCCAAATCAACCCTCACCTGCAAACCTGCTTCCATGTGGACCATCACACCACTCATGACCACAGACTGGCGGCAGGGATAATAGTATCTATTACTCCAGTGAGAGTAATATATACAATCCCAAATAGCTTATTGGTATGGTCCAGGGGAAGCTCATTGGCAGACGCAGGCATTCTTTTGGGGGGACAGGTGGTTTCATGTCTAATTGGTAGGCAGGAAGGAAGTTGTATTTATCTCTGAATAGGCGGGCTTGGTAACATACCAAGGGCCCTTTCTGTTGTATCTGGTTAACACTTTGGTTTGGGCCAAGAGATCCTGTGCTAATATATTTTCAGTGGTGTATTCCTTGTACTCGGGCTTCAAGGGGTATTCTATCAAATGAACAGGACCAAATGGAGCACCTGGTGGACAATATGTAGCTGGAAAATTGGCAGGAGGGTCAGATGATCTTCAAGCTAACTGGCAGATGACAAGGATAAAATACTTCAATAATTGAGTAAATCAATATCTCATAACGTTTATTTTAAAATGACAATGGGGATTGATTGTGACCTGATAGGTACTTATACCGCGCTGCCAGGCTTCATTTCCTGGTCAGGTTTCTAGAGCTTGGGCAGTTTGACATCAGGGAGCTTTAGATGGCAGTGTGGCACTTGGCACTGGCAGGTTGGCACTGGCTGCTTTGGGATGAGAAGACTTTGAATCCTTCTGTTTGGCAACTCAGGCGTTGGGTGACCCTTCAGGTTCAGTGCCACTTCCTGGGCTTTGGGGGAGTTTGGAACAACTCTCATTGGGGGACTTGTTCATATTGCCAAGAAAACCACCAGTGTCAGGTGTTGGCATCTTGGGGAAATACCTGACATTTTGCACTGGCAGTTTGCTTGCAGAACCCTGTGTGGTAGTTGAGGGTTTGGGTCCTGGTAGGTTGGCAACAACTTTGTCAACTGGTAGTGGGCTGTTGGATTCCCAGTCTTTGGAACTGGTGGTCTGCAAAGGGTTTTGTTCAGGGTTCAACTCTGGTTCCATACTTTGGGATTCAGGTGCATCTAAATTTTCATTCCTGACAAATATGACAAAACTCCCCCTTGGCTGAGGTACCTCACAGCTAAAACCTAACTGTGCTGGACCAGAGCAGCCCTACCAATATCCAAAGCTGCATTTAGAACAGCCAGCTTAAGCCCAAATTAAATAGTGGTTATTGTGTAACTAGAGAAAATTCTACAACCCCTCAGCATAGCATCCTAGGTATGTAGGTCAAGAAACCCCAACTGCCCAGATAAATCATTTAGGAAGGCATTTGAAGTATATAACTGGCTATAATAGAGCATAGCATTTAATATCAATACCAGTACAAATATATTGATGTTGCAACCAAGTTTGACACCTCATCTTCCAACATATCTCACAGCATGCAGGGGGCGCTCATAGAGCCACCCCATGATATATATAACAACATGATGCCTTCTGCCTCACATGTTGAAATACCACCAATATTCCCAAATTTGGAGTGAAGCCCATTTCAGATGATGATCCCCTGACAAGTTATTTGTAACTCAAACTATAGTTGGATCATGCCACAATATCACCCCTTGTGGGTTGGTGGCTACTATTTTCAGTATAATTGTGTCAAGCTCTAAATAAAGATATTATCTCATTCTCATCTCATTTTCTATCATTTTCTTTCCTTCTGGACAGTTGTCTTTCTGTCACAGATAACAGCATCTCAACCAGAATTGCCCACTCCCAGAAGAAAATGTCAATGCAGCTAGCTCAAAAAACCCATGAAGAGTCTGGATAATCTAAACCAAGCCATTTTCAATAAATGGGTTGTGGCAAAGTATGCACGGGGCTTGCCAATTTTATTAAATGAGTCAAAAAAGGCTTGGGAACCTCAAAAACAGGTAATTTGGTGCTTTTCAGCACCAAAATCAATTTGAGCATCACAAAATGTTCAGTAACTTCTGGAGGCTTGGTGGGAAAACTGAGGCCTTCCAAATCATCAACAAATCCCAATCCCCATGTTGACTAACAATTCCCTAGGACTACTTTAGTAGTTCAATAAACACTATAATGTTAAAACCATACTGCAAATTCATAACCTAAACGTAAAAATGCAGGATTGTCAACTCCTTGGTCCAAATTTCAAATCACATTTGCGGGCAACTCAGCTGAGTGAAAAATAAGATATTTAATAAAATCAACCATTTAATTTGATTTTTTTCAATTTATTTAAATTGGCAAATTTCAAATCCCTTGAGCAGATAACTCAAATAACTAAAGACAAAATACAACAAGCAAATGTGGGATACATGAAGCAGAAATGCGGGATTATAATGTACAATTTTAATATTTCTTGTAAGTCTAATAAATCATAGACAACATGGAAAAATTAATGAATCTGAAATTGTGGGATTGTCAAATCCAAGAACCAACTTTCAAATAAAAAATGAGGTGGATTTGAAATAAATATAATTTATAGAAATCTCAAATAGGAAGTCAAAGGATCTAGAGTGGATTTGTGCTAATTCTTTTAGGAATCATAGGCATTCTCAAAAATAACCCTATTCCATTTTATGACAGCTAAAATTTAGATGTTTACTATTAACTGAATTAGAAAACGCTAATAATAAAATAGAATTATCTATTACTAGCAATTTTAATCAAGCTATCTTTTCCTTGGTGTGTTGATAGTTTATTTGCTGTTGATAATGTACTTTCATTTAATTGGATAGTCTCACCTCCAATTGCCAAGGCAATAGGAAATCAAGTCACCTCCCCAAGGCCAGCTGTGGTTGCAGAGGTGACTTGATTTCCTATTGCCAAGGCAACTGAAGGTGAAACTATTCAATTAAATGCAAGAAAATAATCAACAACAAATAAATAATTTCCTCAACAAGGAAAAAGAAACTTGATAAAAATAGATTCTAATATATAATTCTACTTTTTTATTAGTGTTTTCTAATTCAGTTAATAGTTGCCAGGGCCCAGAATGGGCCAGACAAAACCCTATGTTACATAGGTTCAACGCCTGCAATGGAGCAATTGTGTGACCAAACAATTGTATTGTCAATCACACATATTAACCCAAAGAAAACTTTAATTCCAAGTGGAGAATCAAACCCTGGTCAATGCCAAGCCTGGGGACAATTGAAAACTGTCCCAAAGCCAAGTGGAAAAGATTTTAATTGGCCCACACCCTCTGAAACCCAGAATTGGGGACTTGGGTTACCAAATGGCCCAAAATTCCTCTGCCAGCTTCCCCATGGCAAGAATAATGAAATAATCCATATAAATGACAAATCAGGAGTCACCAATGGAACCAACTTGATAATAAATCATTGGCAACCAATAAGGAGCTGCCAGTAAGTCCAATTGCAGTTTCCCAGCAGGATATAGCTGGGAACACTGGCATCCCCTTTCTTTGTTGACATCTTCATCTAATAAACTTTTTTTGGTTAATGCACACTGAGCATTTATACTTTGCAGGGGATTATTACATAATCACAAATTTTATACTGCTGGTGCTTTCAAACAGAGAGTACCTCCAGTACCAACGCCAGCGCTGGGAAACAGAGCAACTTCTAGCTGCTTTCAACCAACCACCGCCAGCCATTACCCCATCTCCTAGAGTGCTGGACCAAGAACTAATTCCTGCTCTTGAACCACGCCTCTCCTTTCCTAGTGTTCCTCTTCTCCAACAACTTTCTCAGCCAAGCCCAACCATGCGCGCTGCCACAGGAGAACTTCCTCTTGTTCCTTCTGCTTCATCATATGATTACAGCAAGCTTGGGTTGGCCTGCTTAACCATGCTGGGGCTCACTGAGAAAGTGATACCTTATATGAGAATATGGCGTCCTTGGCTACAGCTGCCAATTATGTGATGTGGATGGCCTCTGTCATCTACTGGGCCTTCCAGGCTTGACCCTTCCCCTTGACTGAAGGTTCCCCTGGGAGTCACCTGGGCCATGACATTGATAGAATCATGTCTGGCCTCTCAGTAGACTGGACACCGTATGCGCCTGGTGCCAAGATACCTGATGGGGTTGTCCTTTACCAGATCATGGTGATCCCAATCCCCACTTTCAATGCCCTGTCAGCACAGGAGTTCTTCCAGGATCCCTCTGCTATGTCTTAAGCAACTGACAAAAACACTATACCAGCTTACGTAGCCCAGAGACGTCAAAGCGCGGCCCTGGAATCCTTTGTGGGGCCAACAATGACAACGCCGCAGCATGAATCCAATCTACCCAAAGCAAACTGGCCCAAATGTAATGCCCACAACAATTATGGATTGCAGATATCTCCATCCAACTGACTCATGATGCTGGCACTTGGTGCAGCAAGTGGCATGAAGAACACACAGAGAAGGATTGGGACACCTTCAAACAAGACTTCTTGGCAAGATTTGTGCTAAAAGACACTGCACTTATGATCATACACCAAGTAAAGAACCTAACCCAGACTGGCACTGTGAAGGAGCTCACCTGCGCCTACAAGGAACTCCAACTATGTGCCCCCTCCAACATGGCTTTTGACACCCCAGCTACCCACCTCATGTACTATAACACGCTCAAGTTGCATGTAATGAGGCACATAAACCTGGACCAAGTGACCAATCTGCAAAGTCTTTATTGTGAGACAGAGAAAATGAAACAAACTTCCAACTCCCTCCACAAGGTGCAAACGGGAAAGCAAGAGAGGCCCAAGGACTCTCACCCAGCCAGGCATTCCAATCAACCACCCCCTGGGAACAACAGCAGCAACACAAACCATAAATCTGCAGGCTTCAATGGACACAGAAACAGGAACAACAGCCAATCAAACCAAACTCATTTTTGTATCACTACCACAAAAGACAACCAAGACAAGGGAAAAGCCCAGGGAGAGCACTAAGCAAGCCAAGCTCTCCTCACACAATTCTTGACTTGCCCAACAACAAGTACCAACCTGAGGATGTGGACCAGTGCCCAATGATCCAAGTACCCTCAGAGGACCCGGTACTTTACACCATTTCCAGACATCCCAATAAACTGATGTCTTAACCTTTCTGCTTTCACAGTTACACAGGCTCAGTACTCCTGGACTCAGGTGCAGACCAACCCCTAGTCAACAGCAGCTTTGTAGACAAGTTCAAGCTATCCACTAATCCTTTGCAGATTAAAAACGTGGTTTTAGCTGATGAACATCACATTGCTGTGACAAGGGAAACTGCCCCCTTCACCATCATACTAGAGAACCTGTATTCCACCATCTAAGGACCCGTCATTGACTTTCCCAAGTTTGACATTGTACTGGGTCTGGACTGGTTGCAAAGAAAAAAACCCACGTAGACTAAGTAGCCTTGGTATTGACCATCAAACGTGAGGGTGTCAACCACCATATCTACCCTGACTCAGTAGACCAGCTTCTATGCAACCATGTTTTTGTGCAAATCACAGAGACCCTGGGCAAAAAAAGAAAACCTCAAGACAATCAACTGGGACTCCTGCCAGTACAAGATCATACATTTCAAATACCACTAGGACATCACTACACCTCAAGATTACAAAATAGTAGCCCGCCATCTAGAAATCTTCAAGGAGGCTTTACCTGAGTTATCTCCAAAAAAGCATATCCAACACTCCATCCAACTCAAAGGAGCTGTACCTAAGGCACGGCCCATCTATTGCCTGACCCCAAACAAAGACAACACCCTACGTGCTTACCTCAAAGAGGTGTTGGAGAAAGGACTTATCTGCCTCTCACAGTCCCCTTTTGGGGCTGCCATGTTCTTTGTGGCCAAGAAGGATGGTACCCTGTGCCTAGTCACAGATTATTGAGCCCTAAACAAAGTTACTATTAATAATTTTTACCCACTGCCACTTATTGACAACCTCTTTGATGCCCTGGGCAGCGCCACATTCTTCTCCAAGATTGACTTAACCACAGGCTACAATCAGATCCGTATCAAAGAGGGAAATATCCCAAAAACAGCCTTCTGCACTAAATACAGATCATAAAAATGTGTGGTTCTCAATTTTGGTATGACAAACACCCTGTCAGCTTTTGTTAACTTCATAAATGAGGCTTTTGCACCTCACATAGGTAATCACACCTTAGTCTACTTGGAAAATATTATTGTCTATAGCCCCTTGGTCTAGCAGCACCACAAGGATTTAGAGGCAGTCTTTGCTATCTTGGCGCAATACAGGCTGCCAGTCAAACCCTCCAAATGCCAGTTCTTCCATGATCAGCTGCCCTTCCTAGGACACATAGTCTCAAAAGATGACATTAAACCCAACATTCAGAAGATCCAGGCCATCTGCAAAATCCCACCACCCAAAGACAAGTCAGAACTCCACACATTCCTAGGAATGATTGCCTATGTACAGTGTTTTATATCTGACTGCAGCATCCTGACTGCACCTCTGTCCGCCATAACTGGCACCAAATCCAAGTTTGTATGGACCCCCTCCAACAAGACCTTTGCTTTAGACGTCTCAAAGAGAAACTCATAACAGCACCTATCCTACAGTATTCCAAACGTGAAGGGGAATACCAAATGGAAACTGACGCCTCAGACACATCCATTGGGGGAGTTCTAAAAATCAAAAAAAATGATGGAAATTTCCAGCCTGTAGCCTACAAATCACAGAAACTGACAGACAGTGAGTGTTGGTACCCTATACACAACAAAGAGTTGTTGGCAATTGTGCACTGCCTAGTCAAATGGTGTTGTTATCTAGAACAACAGGAAGAATTCACAGTGTTGACTGACCACAAGTTGCTTATATATTTCAAAACCTAAGCAAATTTACCCCACTGTCAGGCCTTCTGGATGGAACTCCTAGAGAGATTCAATATGCTCATACAGTACAAGCCTGGTCAAGAACTTGACATGGTGGACACACTCTCATGCCTGTACGTCAGAGCCACAAGGGGAGAGAATGGGCTTGACCCAGACTGTCCCCTGCTGGTACTCCAAACAAAAGACAAGGGCTTCCCCTCTGGCACCACAGACATAACAAAGGAAACAGTCATTAAGAACAGACACTTATTTGCAGACATGTATGGAACCCTACATCAAAAAATGTCTGACAGAACCACCATCCCTTATGTTCCCACACACCAGCAAGTTAACACCATTCTACGTTACCATAGAGACTTAGGGCACACAAAAAGCCGCAACCTCTATTAATTCCTTAAACACAAAGCATGGTGGCCAACCCTGTACCAAGATGTTCAGGAAATCTTGGACCAATGCAAAGTATGTGATAAATTTGCAAAGAGCAAAATCCCATCTAAGTCAGTACTACCTATCCGCATGCAACTACCCTTCAAGGTTTGGGCCCTAGACATTGTGGGCCCCATGCCAGGGAAACATAATGAGAAGAAGTACATCATTACCTCAATAGACTTTGCCACACAATGGCCAGTGGCACAAGCAGTAAAAACACATATAGTCAATGACGTGCGGCGGTTCATAGGGAAAGAAATCATCAGCAAGTTTGGAAAGCCAGAACTCCTGATAACCAATGGAGGCAAAGAATTGGCCTCTGAAGACACCAACGTATATCTCACCAAGAATGGGGTCCAACACACTGTGAAAACACCTTACCACCCTCAGGCCAATGGATGTGTTGAGCAGTTAAATGGCAGCTTACTGCAGGCCCTTGCCAAGCTCACTTCCAGGAGACCTGAGGACTGGCACAAGCAGCTACAAATTGCATTGCTTGTATGCCAGACCAGCGTGAACAGATCCACCAGGAAAACCCCCTTTGAGTTAGTTTATGGCACATAGCCCAATATCATCCAAGCGCTATTGGGACCTAAGCTGGAAATGATAAGCAAGGTTCCACCCCACTCAGATCCCCAGGTCATACAGGCCAATAGCAATCAACCAGAAAGAGAAAACAAGCGTCTACAAAAGACCTTTGTCCCCATCTAAGACAGGCATGAGGTTGGCAACAAATTCTGGGTCATGAATAC
The DNA here is from genome assembly GCA_014839935.2 of Entomophthora muscae. NCBI lineage: Eukaryota > Fungi > Entomophthoromycota > Entomophthoromycetes > Entomophthorales > Entomophthoraceae > Entomophthora > Entomophthora muscae. The sequence continues at coordinate 219,944 of QTSX02000093.1, forward strand.
CGACAAAAGTAAACTGCAGCCAGAAAAAGTGGGCCTGAAAATCATCCTAAAGGTAAACAAAAACAACACTTACCTTGTGCAAGGACTTGGGAAACGTAAACAAGACAAGATCCTCAATCATCCTAAAGGTAAACAAAAAAACACTTACCTTTTGCAAGGACTTGGAAAACGTAAATAAGACAAGGTCCTCCACTATGATTTCCTGAGACCCTGCAATACAAGACAGAAGCAATGCAAGACCATCCTACCTGCTACAGAACAACAGTTAGTCCAGTCTGGCGCCCAGGCTCCTGACAATCTGCCCCCAGAGGAGGCCAACCTTCAGTTGGGGGGTGTCAAAACAGCAGGCTCAACCCGCCAGCAAGGTTCCAAGTAAGTGGGTTTGTGACCTGCAATCCAATTACCCATCCACTTGAAGCCAGACTAGGAAGTCAACTCAAATTACCAAATCCAACAACATGAGCAGATGATGATCCCTTATGGTGGATACCTTGTTTTGGCGCTTGACTTGTTACCAGGATCAAGCCACCCCCTTCACCATCCAACCGTGTGATCAACACAATCATGTTCCTGTTATCCTTGATTCACAATGACTATATAATCACTATCTCTAAATAAAGATTATTATCTAGTTTCTAAATATTTTTCCCTTGTAACTCTGCTGAAAAATCACAGTTACAACACTGACTCTATCCACTTGCTACATAATTGGTTTTACATTTAACTAATCAAAGTCTTGGATTTAAGCCTAAATTAATAAGTGTTGCACTATGGGTGCCGCTTGGCACCCACCAAGTTGACATTTTGCAGGATGACTAGTGCAGAGATCTTCTTAATATTTTAACATACAATATGTTAAATAACCCACTGCCAGCCCCCTGTATACCCTTACAACTAATAAACATATTCCTAAACATTTAATTTTTAACTTATGTTTTTTATTTTTTGGACATATAAAGCTGCCTTGCTTTTGGGTAACTTTCAATCCTGTTTTTAATTTAAGCAAGCTTCATATGTAAAAAAACATAGTAAATTTGACTTTTTTGGTTGACTCCAAGAAATTCAGCTTTCAGAATTTGGCTTTTTTTCAGCTGATCACCAGTGCCAAACTTGACACATTACTAATTTTTGGATATTTAACCCCAATAAAAAATTCCACATGATAACTTATTTTTTGCAATTATGTTCTATTACTCTCCCTTAAACCTCAATATGATTTTTATTCATTCTGTTTTATTTTAAATATGTTTTACCCTTTATTTAGCCCTAATATTTTATGCTAAACCTAACATCTTTGAGGCTTCATCAAATATCACTTATTTTCTATGGTTTGACCTTTGAATCTATACTTTGTGTTTCTATTTTGCTTTCATTTACTTTTTAATGTTATTTTCTTGCTAAATAAAGTCTTTATTTTTATACTTTATACTTTTATTTTGCTTTGATTTGCCTCTTTGTGTTTAATATATCTTTTTAATTATTTTATTTACAATAATAAACTTTTTTAGCCAATATCTAACAAGAATAACAAACAAACCAAGCGCCAAGCCTCCAAGGGCTTAAAAGCCCCTGCTACCATTGTCAAGCACACCAAGAAGCCCAAAAAGTCAAAAACTCCCTCTCCCCCAACCCCATCCCCTCTAACTCCATCTCCTCCCACCCCTTTCCCCACAAGTCCTCCCTTAATAAAATAAATGATGATCTAACTGATTACTCCTTTTATCAGTCAGAGATTGCTTCTGATCCCACAAATTAACACCACATCAAGAAAGGAAAGGCTGACAAGGAGCCTAACTCTTCTTCTGGAAAGAAGAAGGAGGCCTCCAAGCAGGCCTCAAAGAGCCCTTCCCCTCCTCTCCCAAAGGCTCTTCTCCCCTCCCTTCTTCTGATTTTCAGGAGGAGCCAGAGGACTACTTCAAGAAGTTTAAAGCCTCTGGACACGTGGCTTGGGATCCACTGGCCACCCACAGCATCTTAAATGTGGATGGGGAGTTCAAAGCTCTCAAGCGCTTCCCCCACTACTTCCCCATCATGCCTGTGAAGGTTGTCCTTGACTACGCTGCAGATAATTACATCTTCAATTTTAATAATTAAAAGCGCGCCACCAAGAGCAAGCACTTTGTTTGTGGGGATAAGTCTTGTGGGGACCGCCTGAACACTGAAGGCTGGGAAAGAGGTAACACACATGTGAGCCCCCTAATCACTTAATCATAAGGATGCTTAAATAATACCTTGTTCAGGCCATCCCAACCTCTGTGCTTCCAATCTGGCCATCAAGGCTCTGAAGCATCTCACACCCAACAATCTTAAGTTGGTGCCAGCTCAATAGCAGTTGGTTAAGTTTATCAGTGATAAGAGAATTGCTGCCCATCCCCCTCCCCCAAGGTTTCTGACATCTTGGAGCTCACACTCACCCATGAGCTCAAGCAGCTCCCAAGTGGGGAGTGCTTCCTCATTCACAACAACAGACCAATTGTCAATGACCAGACAATCTGCTACTTAGCTCAGAAGAACCTGATGGAGTTAAAAAGGGCGTCAACCTGGCTAGTTGATGGTACCTTTGCCACCTGACCCTGGATGTTTGACCAGCTCTGGATGGTACATGCCCAGATGAACATCCAGGTGATTCCACTTGCCTTCTTTCTGGGCCACTGAGGCCATTTACACCTGTGCTTTCCCCATCCTCTGCTGCAAGCTTTCCTTCACCCCACCAACAATGCCAAGAAGACCCCTCCCCACACCCACACCAACCCTCCTGATGCTGATAAAGACCAGGCCACCCTGGACTTGGAGGAAAAGGTAAGACTAAGAGCTATTGGGCTGCACATAAGCATCCTGGACTTTGAACCTGCTCAGTTCAATGCATATGAACAGATGTTTGATAGGGAGGTGCAGGGGTGCCACTTCCATTTCTGTCAAGCAGCTGATCACAAGGTGCAGGTCTATGCTGAGCTTAGTGGGTTGAGCCAAGGGATACCTCAGACACCTGCAAATTTGTGCTGGCACAGATCAGTGCCTTGGCTTTTTTAAAGCCAGAGCACCCAGCCCAGGGGTTTGAGGTCCTCTCAAAGGATCTCCACATAGTGAAGCATCCAGAGTTCAGGCCTTTCCTTGAGTACTTTGAGCCCCAGTGGATTGAGAAGGTTGTTGTGCAGAGGTGAGCCAAGGCCAGAGCCATGGCCTTGTGGAACATGTACCGGGCTGGGGTGAATGGTGAGCTGAAGACAGCTTTGGCACTTGAGGCTTGCTGTAAGCGTCTTAAGGCCAACTTTCAGCTTCACCTAAAGACCAACAAGCTCTTTCCCTCCTTCAACATGATCAGGAGAAGACCATCTCCAAGCTCAGGGAGCTAGCCAACTGTGTCCCTCCTACCAGGCCTAACACCTAATCCACCCTCTTCACCAAGGCCATCCAAGACCCCACAAAGCACAAGTATAAGGTTGCTAAGATCAAGCAGCAGCTTGAACTTATTGCCACTGCCCTCCTGGAAGGGGCAAAAATGAAAAAGGGGAAGAAGGGCAAGGAGTAAACATGCTTGCTTGCTTCTATGGTTTTAACTTTTAACTTTTAACTGTCTAGCTTTAATTCTTACTTTTTAGTTTCAATGGTTTACTTTCTATTTTTAATTTAATTCAATAGTACTGATTTTTTATGTATATATGGTAAGTTTGAAACTAATACTTATAGTTGAAAGTGAATGAAATGTCTTGATTTTTGTTGATTTCCAATTACAACTTCAGATATTCACAGTGGTACTTTTATGAAGTATATCAAATAAATATCAAAGCTTTTTTTAAATTTTTCATAACTTATATCATTGTGGTTATCTTTATTTTTCACGTTGGGATTTTAATTTTTATGGTAATAAAAAATATCTTTATAGCAAGGAGGGTAAATCACATAGTAAGCTGAGAAATAATTGCTCATCCCATCCTATTCTTATTTATCTGAGGCATGCTCTTATTGCCCTTTGAGCTCCCTGCGGCCCTTTAGTATACCAGAGCTATATAGATTAATCTTTATATCAAGAGTTTTCTGTACATCAAGTACCGTTGATTAAAAAAGTGCTGACTTCCAGTAGTCAACCCGACCATAAGCTGAATTCTCATTTTGCTTAATAGCCAACTACCAGGGAGTCTATTTCACCACTGTTGCTGTATTGAATACTCTGGAACATGAACTGGCTGATCTGGGATCCAGTGCTTGGAGCTGCATTAAACTGGATAAATGATAGTGGTGTATATAGCTATGCTGCTCCCAATTACCCTGGTATGAGAGACCTTAGTGGCAGGCGGAAAGATTGACTTCTATCTGGGATCTAGACTTCTGGATCTTGCTTCAGTTGGGGGGATCTGTTGGCTGATGCTGATGATGTGGGAGGACTGTGGTTTGGCCTTGATGTGCCCATTCTGTGTACTTGGTCTATTCCTTGGCCCTTGGGGGTGCTCTCTTGGACAGGCTATCCTGTTGCAGGGGTTGGTGGGGTATGGCATAATCTGTCCATAAAAATAAGATAAAATTTATATCTTAGGTTGGATTGTGGTTTATTTAGGGGTTTGGTTCAGTTTTGGGTTGCTGTTTTCTCTTGATTTAGCCTGGAATAGAATTGTGACACCTCTATCAGTGACTTTAAGTTTATAATGTTATATTAGATCCTATTTTTAGAAAGTTTTGTATTTTATTTGATCTTTAAAGTCAATCATGGTTATGAAATTAAAATTTTCATTTGATTTTGGCTATAGTGGAGCTTCCTGATTTGGGTTCCTATTGATCCTTTTGGTCCACTTGGGATATGCAGCCATGGCTTGAAACTTGTAGGGTGTGTATGAGATCAGCACCTGGGTTGTTCAAATAAGGTACCAAGAGATGATTGAGAAAGGGCCAAGTTGCATTTCTGATTTGAATTTGGTGGTGGGATTTGATGATCCTGCAACTTTCCCAGCAGGCTCTAGATCTACTGTACTTTGTGACTTAACCAATGGATCAAGGCAAAGGTTGTGACCTGCTTAAGCGTTGTAAATCAAAATACAGTAACCTGCATAAGTAATGGGTCAACAGTATTTTTTAATATAAAGAAAGATTTTACAAATTTAAAATGAGTAAAATTAGCATGAAAAGATGCACAGCAAAATTTTACACAAGGCTTAAATAAAAATATGCAAAAATAAATAAAAGTGAAACAAATATAAAACAAAATTGAAAATCAATACTATTACAGCTTTTTAGTATATATAAGAGTTATGCCCATAAAATGCTTATGAAACAGAGCCTCTTTTCCAAACTTACCTAGATAATAGAATTGAGGTTAGAGAATCTTTTGAACAGAAAATATGGCTAAAACAAGATAAATACCTGAATATATTTGCAGTAAAGTTATTCTAGCAAAAGATATGGGGTTATCTTATAGAAAAATAAGCAAGAAACTTAAGATTGGTGCTGAAACTGCCTGAGGAGTTTACCTATGGTACCAAAAAACCAACTCAGTGAAGAATTGTCCCAGAACAGGTTGCCCTAAAAAACTAGTGAGAGAAATGATCAACTGGTAATTAGAAAGGTTTTGCAAAAGCACTTTTTATCAGCCAAGCAAATTAAGGAAATGTACAAAAACTCTTTAGAAGTTGAAGCTTCTGAGACTACTGTCCGTAGAAGATTACATGATCAAGGGTTATATGGGCATGTTGCAAGAAGAAAACCCTTTATTACTCCAGAAAATATGGTTAAAAGATTGGCCTTTGCTTGTCAATATGTTAATCACCCTATATCTTTCTAGGAAAAGGTTATTTGGTCTGATGAGATCAAAGTGCTTATCAGTGGATCTCAGAGACGCAAAACTTGCTATTGCAGACCAGGGGAATCTCTCAAGCCCTGCTGTTTAAAAGATACTGTTAAAAATAAAAATATGGGTGCCATGTTTTGGGGCTGTTTTACAGCAATACAAGAGGAGAGATCCAGCCACTCACTGGGAAGGTGGATGCTTTTGACTACAGAAGGATCCTTGATTGGAATCTCTGCCGTTTTATGAGGGATTTACAAGATCCAGCCAATTATACCTTCATGCAAGATAACGCTGGTATCCACAAGGCCAAGATTATTAAGAAATATTTGGATTCTAAACATATTATTTGTTTGGATTGGCCTCCTCAAAGCCCAGACTTAAATCCTATTGAACATCTTTGGGATGTCTTAAGTCTAATTTGCCAGAAGACTCCAAACAATCCATATTGGATCTAAAATTTGGAGTGGCTAAAGCATGGGAGGCAATTCCTATGGAAACTCTCAAAAATCTTGTCCAATCAGTGCCTAGAAGACTTGCTGCAGTTATCAAAGCCAAAGGGGGACCAACAAAGTACTGAGTACTTAAGATATTCAATATTGTAAGTTATCTAAATATGATAATAAATATGTATATTTTTGATTTTGTTTTATTTTTATTTCACTTTTATTTGTTTTTGCATATTTTTGTTAAAGCCTTGTGTAAAATTTTGCGGCGCATCTTTTCATACTAATTTTGCTCATTTTCAATTTGTATAATCTTGCATTATCTTAAAAAATGCTGTTGACCCATTACTTATGCAGGTTACTGTATCTGGTTCGGTTTGTGCCCTGATCCAGAACATGCTAGATCGGGTTGGGGTCTTACAGTTGCTGCGATCGTACCAACCCTAAAAGTAAATACTTTATTAATCAATTTTTTCATTGGTTAAATTTTTATACCCTTGAGGGGTTCACTTGATAGAATCAGCCTAAAGGTTAAGTTATTGAAGTCTGGCCTTTTTAATGGTAAGTTCTCACTTAATTTGAGGTTGAATTTAAGCCGGTTTCTTATTGGTGCCAATGCTAAAATCTGGTTCCTTGGAGTTGATTTTAGTTTAATCGCTAACTCTTTGGTGAGTTTAGACTAACCTTGTGTCGACATACAATCAGCGTGCAGATAGCTCTTCTTGCTTGTAGGATGGAAATCTTGCTGGCTCTATTCCGGCTGGTGTTCGATATGGATTTAATCAGATGGTTATATTTTTATTAAGGTATTGATGTACAAAGCAACGATATGATTGGTTGCAGTTTATAGTGGAATATATAGAGGCAGCCATGTGAGCCTTCGTCGCTTCTAGGATCAATCTTGTGATGCGTCCAATCTGATTGGTTGGATGGATTCTTGATTCTGAGGAGGCTTATATATGTGGTTGATGAGTGTAATTTTATTGAATGTATTTTAGCAGCTGGTCTGGAAGAACCCAAAGTACTTGAAATGGCCCTGCATGGACTTCATGGTGGTGTCAAACCTGGCGCAGCTGGGGTCTTCAGACATCCCGAAGGAGTTGCAGGTGGTGACGGTGTGGGATTCTTTGAGGTGTTTGATATCGGATAGGAAGTACTCGTGCTGGGGATGATGGAAGCCCAGTTCCTGGGTAGGGAGGAGGGGGACGGGATCGGTGGGGTTTGTAATGCGGGCGGAAGTGAGGGGATGGGAGTTGAGGTAGGCGCAGAAGATGACGTCACCAACGCGAGGCATGCCGAGGGTGATGAGTACGATGCTCTTCCAGGGAACGGTGCCATCACCGCCGAGAGCAGTGGCAACTAGGGTGGCCATGGCACCCCCTGCGCTGTGACCAGTGAGGACGAGGCGATAGTCGGGGTACTCTGCAAGGAGAGGCGTGATGGTGGAGCGGGTCTTGTTAAGCAGAGGCCCAGCCATTTTCTGGAAGCCCGAATGGACTTTGAAAGGCTTTGAGCTTGTGGAGTTCTTGATTTCAGATAAGCTGTAGTCAACCGGCAAAGCATTCGCATCCATAAGCCAATTCATGAGGTTAGATGAACCACGGTATGACACGATGACGTAGCGCTTGTTGTGGTTCACGGCAACGTAGCCAGCAGTCTGGTACTGGTCATCTTGGATGTATTTCACAAACACAGTCCCTGCAGTGTGTCCTTCGCAGTTTTCCTTGCATGACCAGTTGGCGAGGGTTTGGGGGCTGCAGCTGCTGGCTGCAGCATACTTCTGCATCTCCTCTGCCAGCTCCAGGGGCGCACGCCTGATGTTAATCGGGATGGAGTTGAGGATCTGCGGATCTAACGGCAGCTCTGCATCTGCTTTGCGCAAGCCCAGCGCGCGACGCTTGGCAGAAACAGGCACCACCAGGTGGTTGATAAGCATTACGATGGGGTTGAATCCAGCACCCTCGTCGCTTACATCTTGGTTTTCTTCCCATGCTTGCACCGAGTTTTGCTGGAACATGTCAAACAGCCCTCCCTTCTTCTTTTTGTGCTTGCCTCCGTCCAAATCATCCTCATCCGACGACGTGAACATGTCAAACAGCCCCTTCTTCTTCCCCGAGTCGGTACTGGGCTTGTTCTTTGAGAAGAAGAACATCATCCCTTCGCTGCGGGGGGCCATGGCCAACCTTCTATCGTCGTCTTCAAAGCCATACATTCTGCTCTGGCCAGCTGTAAACATCAGGCGGTCCTGCTCTCGCACGGGGCGGGCCAGCTTCTCCAGCGCAAACAGCCTATCGTTGAACGCTGTTGCCTCGAGTTCCGAGTTCAACTCCAACTCCTGGCTAATCCCAGCTCCAATCAATATTGAAATGAACATACTGTACATGCTGTTCACTCCAATTCCCGGCCATGTTTAATACTCACAAGGTATGGCAAAGTTTACAATTGGTAATTAATTTAACCCTTCATAAGTTAAATTATATTGTATATGGAAATGCCACTGTCGATTCAACTCCCAGTATAAATCCTATTCAGTCACGCCGATAATGCAACTATCCTTTGCTGCGCTTGATCAGCCAAGCTACTTCGTACGCCCACTACCAATTGATCTAAAATTATCGATCGTCCTACCAATCAAATCAGATCTCATTCCCCCATTAGCCAATGAAAAGCATAACCCATCATATCTACATCCACCCGCTCAGATAGTCAATTTAGGGACAAAAAGGCGTAGTTTTACAAATAACTTTACAACAAAAAATATTAGAAATACGGAATGAATATATACTATCCATCCCACTGCTGATCCAGTAAGTTAAAAACTTAATTCCATCTTTCGTCAATTCAACTCAGGCCTGAAGTTTAATGACGCATCCCTTTTTATTCTTAAAGCGAGGTAAAGCTCCATCCCAAGCCAGATGATTGGTCAAATCCACCAAACCCAAACTTCAACCATTAAATCCAACTAATTAAAGCTTCAAACTATTATAGCAAATAACCCCCTAACAATGGATCTAGCTTAGATGCCTTGAATACTCCATCTGCCTTTACGGCCACCTCCATGACGTCAACCAAAACAATCTCCTGCTTTATCTGCACAAGTCTAACAGATACCCTTCCCTCTCCTGATTCATCGCCATGGCTTTAATCGCATCCCCCGGTACCCTGGATGCTAGATAGTCATGTCCAAACCCTCATCCTGCCCAGCCAAGCATCTCACCTGTCTAACTTGTTCACCAGCACCCCTGTGAATTCCATGAGCCTTATCTTGATTTATCAGCATAGAGTGAGGAACCCCCTTATAGAGCTTGCTTTATGCTCACAACTAAAACTCTGCCTGTATTAGCCAATGCTGCTGTCACAACATCTTTAACTACTCCCCATCGGAGATTGTTTCTCTAAGAAATCCCTCGATTGACAAGAAAAGGTGGCCCCACCACCAAATCCAGATATCACACTAGGACTAAACATTTTAGTTTCAAGGAATCCAGATCTTCCAAATCCCCACGACTACCACAATCTACATGAACATTATGTGATATATACCTTCACTATATAATATCCTTCTTTTATAACAAATAGAGATACCTGTTACAGTAGATTCCATAATGCCAGGAATTATTTTCCCAAGTTGGAAGGCTAGGAAAGCCATTACCAAAATTAACTAATTTGGCAGATCTAAATCAAACAGTTGATCAAAAATGGGTTACTGCCACTCCAGTTGCCATCTGGATTTGAGTCCCCCTTGCAAGTTGATACTGATAAATTGATGTAATCTGAGAGTCATTTGATACAATCTCATTTATCAGCATTGTCATCAGAAATTGGTCACACAAGGGTTCTTTGCAAACTGGACTAGATACCTACTTGACAATTCAGAAGGAATAATAGCCCAGGATTCAGGTTGTATTGCTTAGTCAAATTTTGATATATATGGGGAAATCTTCACTGTTCAACTCTTATGAGTTGAGTCCTCCCAAAAATTTTACTCAAATAAAATCAATATTCCCTTGGTCTAATTTTATTTATCCATGCATCCTGCAGTTGGCTTGCTGTGTTACATTCCCTACAATTTAATCCTTAGCCAAATTATTATGGGAAGATGGGGCCCCGCCATTGGTATTTTGTTGTTGCCTCCTCCCAATGTTGATCCCATGCCTGAAAAATTTGGAGTTGTCTCCCCTGCATCTGAAGCTGAGACACTGGTTACATCTCAATGTCCCAAATTCTACGCTGAGGGCACCTTGATACTATTGCAGGCTATTTATCTAGGGCTCTTTAGGTTATGGTTAATCATCTTACTTAACCCTGGTATCACATTTGGAAATTTTACAACCCGGTATTTGAAGCTTTGTTGGTGGTTAATCATCAACTCTATGTGGACTTGGGTGATGATTCCCCACCATATGGAGACAGCTTCCTACTATCCAACAATTTCTGCCACAATGCCATTCTCTCCTCAAATCTTCCCCTTACCTTGTACTATATATTTCCAAGAAGGTTATACTCAACAGCAGTAGCAGCAAAAGGTTACATGTACCTGATTCACTTGAGAAAACCCCCTTCAAAGAAAAATATGCAAGAAACAGCACTCCCTTACTGGCAGGAGATCCTACAATAAAGGGCAAGATACCCCAAAAATATCAAATCTTTAACAGCGTTCCCATGCCCATAAAAAAGTTCAACCACCTCCCTGCAAGGGGAACCTTAACCAATTCACACAATTGCAGCGCCCAAGGTATCCCCTGGAGTGCTCTAGCACATCTTCTCTGCAGTGATCAACCTTGCTGGCCTATGCCAGGAGAGCATCCTGGTCTGGATCCAAACCACTCAAACAAAATTCACTGAAGTTGATTGTCACCAGAGACTGTGTGTTGCCATTAGCTAAGGGTGATCAGATTTGACATCAATTTATGAATGCCAGATCAATCTCCACTTATGCTACACACAATTGAGCAACTACCATATTGATAATTAGTGGAAACTTTTACACACTATAAACAGCTATTGTCCTGGGGATTTAGGGTTATCAATAGCCTTTAATAATCTGTAAATACCTGAGGCATCTATTCTAGAAGCTTGGGACCATTAACAGCTCTGAGTACAAGACACCATATCTGATGAGCTCAGCAGGTTGATCAAGTGATCCATCAGTCAGTACTGTTTGTACGCTTGTTGATGCTTCCGTTTGATGTTGTTGTTGAATACACCCTTCCAAGCCCATACTTCCTTATCCTTTAATCCTCACTTCCCCATTAGCAAACCCTCACATACCTTGCTATGTATACTTGAGCCCTATATAAAGATCCCAGCTTTTACCTCTTATCAATCAACCAATCCTCCATAGATATTAACCATCCAGCTGCTCAGGTACATTGAATAGACCAAGGCCAGGCATTAACTAGCATCCCCAGGTTGGCCATATCACTATACAGTCTTAAATTTCTGCGTCCATGGCAATTATGAACCTGCTGCCTGCTTCTCCCAGCCCCACAGCTCCCGCTTGGTGGAGGAAGGGTTGCCCCATGGGGAAACCCTAGCCCTCCACCTACCCAGGCCTATTCTGCTCTTCCTGGTGGGCTTTCCTGGCTTCACCAAGTTATGCCAGGCAACTCAGGTCCCCTGGTGCTGGGAAGCCAGATCCCTCTCAGGTTAACCAGGATGTGACAATCCACCTGGGGAGCTATTCTGCAGGTGAGGGCGTGATATTGGTCAGATGAAGATTGGGTGCCTAAGGCAGGGGAACGTTGATAATTTAATGGGTACATCTAGCTGTGGGGAGTATAGCATTAGTCTATACCTTGATATGGTAGTAAGGTGGCCCCATACAAGTGATACGGAAGGATGGAGGAGTTGGGTACTTTGAGATAGCTATACCAAGGGGTATAGGTACCCTGAGGCTGGCCAGGACGGGGATACATCCAGGGTCTGCCCTGGGATGAATGTGCATATTTAGCCCTGAGATCCTGATCCTGACTGGGGTAAGAATACAGTTGTTTGGCTCTGCCTAGGATGGAGTAAAGCTCCTCTTTCTATAGCGCTAGCGTGGCTTTAAGGAGGTCTTAAAGTTGCAGGGCAGAGCATGGGTAGCTCAGAACCATCATTGGGGTGATGTCCAGATATACGGTGGCAGAACCTGATGATCTGGATGTATCTGGGAAGTGAAGCTGGTCACTTTGCATCTGAAAGCTCAAGCTGACCACTTGGGCAAGCAAAAAATCAGTAGTGCATGAGGTATGCTTTCTTCTGATAACCTGGATGTAGGTTACTAATGGGGTACAGGTATAGTTAGATTCACTTGCAGAACTTATTGCCTGAGTCTGAGGTGTTGACTGATGGGTTTGTCCAGGATAGAGAAGCCCAGATTGATAAATCTGTTGAGAACAGAAGAGAGAAGGAGCAGAAGGGCTAGGTGGAGGTCATCTATAGTGGCTAGAAAAGAAAGAAGGAGAAGGAATAATATGAAAACAATCTGAAGGAATAAAAGAAACAAGAAATAGATATTAAAGCAAAATCAGATATATATGAGATAAAAAGAAGTTGAAGGAAATAATAAATAAAAGGATAAATAAATGCAAAAGAGAGTAATTAAAATCAATGAATTAAAATGTAAAAAAATAATGTTAAGATTTATTAAGTTAATTGGATGGAGCAGGAGAGACAGAGTGCCAGGAATGGGGCAGAGAAACTCCAAGAGAAGGGCAGAAACATTTTGTTGTTGGCTATAGCACAGAGAAAGAGCAAGACAATGGGGCCTTTTAGTTTTGCCAACAGGGAAATGATGGGGAACCACTGAGAAAAACGTGGGGGAGCAAGTTCTCTATGCTTTACATAAGGAAAAACATGTTAATCAACCCAGGGAAATATAACACAAAAACAGGGAAATTTTTCAAACAGTTCAAGGATTGTCTGAGTTTTTCCTGGAACTTACAGCACCCTGTTTGAGCAAAAAAAGCAAAACTAAAGAGCAAGATGAAGCGCTTCAGAAGAGTCAAGGAAATTAATTCCTATGATTGGCTGGAAGAGAGGTCTTGTTTTACTAATGATTTTCATTGATAGTTTTAAGGGAAGCTTAAATAATCAGGGGCCCTGTGTCAGGAATATTCCTGGCATTAGCAAAGGAACCATCAACATCTGTTCTATTCCAGAAAACAAGGAAATTGATTTGGATTATCATCAGCAGCTTTCCCTTATTGGGAAACTGCTGCAAAAAACAAAATTCTTGAAAATATTTCTGAGATTGTAAAGGGTTTGTTTCATACTCCCCGTTAGCCCTCTGCCTGCCTCTGCCCACCTTCCAGCTAGCTACAGACTGTGATCTGTGCGCCAGCCACCAGCCAGCACTCTCTAACCCAGTCACTCCCACCCCTGCCAGCCTGGGCTCACTGCCCAGCCAGCAGCACCTGGGGCAACCCTGGGTTTCCTAAATTAGGAATCCCAAACTGGGAATTATGCAAGGTTGCTGTTCTGCAGCATGGGAGGCCAAACCAGGTACCAACCCACCTTCCAGTATCCAGACCCAAAATCAATCCTCTTAGCCCCTCCCAATACAGAAACAACTGGTGATCCAGATTCAACAACTGAATTCGGGTTCCCAAAAAGGCTCATCCCAACCCAAATTATGTCAATGTGGATACTAGCCAAACCTTTGGACTTACCAACCTCCAGAATTATCCCAGTGTAGCAGATACAGGTCCAATCAGCCCATCCCGCCATTTTCCTGCCCTTGACTCTTATTCCCATTATCTTCCTTTGACAAAGCTTTGAAGAGCTTTGTCTCCAGAGAGGCAATTTTATGGGACAACACTTTGTTATCATCCTGCCAACGGGCCATGATCTCAACGCTCTTTTCCTCCCTTGCCCTTAAAGCCTCAATTTCACTATTTGCCTTTGCTTTCACTTGCTGTAAGATTTTGTCCCATCCTACTAACAGGTTCCAGGAATTCCATGCATAGATTTGATTTCCTTGGGTGGGAGTACCTTCCTTTGCAAAATAATTGGAATATAACTCTTCAAATGCAGCCTTTACTTCCACCAAGGACTCCTCAGGCACAGTCTTGGTGACCTCCAAGCTTGCCCAAGCTTCCTCCAACAAACTTGTTGGAACCTCTTTCCTGGAAGCAGTGGTTTCCACGTGAAGTACTCCAAATTTGGCCCTTTTGAAATTTAACAAAGTAGACATAATAATTGAAAATGTAGTTGAGGGGAAAGCGTCAAAATTGACAATATATATTTATTAAAGTGTAGCTGTTTTTGCTTATATACCATTTGGGGCATATTTGGCTGAAAACCTCTCTGGTTCCTGAATCAACCTATGATTCATCTCACGTGATCTATGACATTCAAGTCATCCAAACCTATATCTTTACCTAAAAGATCACCAATATTTCTCAACCTATGAGAATCAACCTACAATGGGAAGAAGTCACCTGACTCCATTCATCCCAATGTACCAATTCAGCATGGAGCTTCCTCAGCTCCTGGTGCCAAAACCCTGTGGATTAAACATCCCAAAACTCAGCTATTAATGTTCCAACTGGGAACCAGCTGATCAACCCTGAATTTCTAGACATCCTTGCCTTTATTTAGTTATCTTTGCATTTAATGGTTTTTTGCCTAAAAACCCATTAAAATGCTTCAAAACTCAAACCAGGCACCTCGGCATTTTACAAATCACTTAGGCAGCGCAGCAGCGTCTCTAAACTAATGAATTTGCAAACACGGTGCTTCGCAAATCCATTAGGTGGCACAGCGGCGCTTTTAACCCAATGAATTTGCCAAAGCGGTGCTTTTAACCCAAAATTTGGGGGTTTACTTATGGTTGACCTTAACCAAACTTCTTGACATAGTCAAGACAATTTAACCAATATAATTAAATCCTCATTAATTATATTCCTGTGTATTTATTTATTAATCTTCCCAATTAATTACACCGTTTTTTGAGACATCCTGTCTCCAAGATTGACTCGGCCAATCTTGGCTTCTTTTCTTTTATTGAACCTAGATATCCAGTTTTCAGGAATCTTAACCTTAAGACTTCCAATCCAACCTATCTACATGCAATAATCAGAAAAAACAGAGATAACTTTATATTTCAGAGCATTTATTTGGCTAAATACTCAAAAGTGACTGTTGTACGGTCACAACCAGAGAGGGGATTTATCCTGATTCTAAACTGGTGGGTACCCCAGTGCACTGCTTTAAGGTTTTCATGCCTCACAGCAAGGCTTCTATATAAAAAAGCTCCATTCCTTGGTGATAGGTTGTGCTATCATTGAGAGAATTTATATTCAACTTATATCACATGAAACAAAACCCTTCAGAATACTATAAGTGAGGCCCTAAGCTTATTCACTCCTTCCCAAGACACAAGATTAATCATCTCACTTCTCAGCTGTTACTACAGACTACCTAGGGATTGGGGGCCAGCAAACAGCTTTTGGAAATTTTGGCCCCACTCCAGGTAATACAGAGGGTATTTACTATGAGGAACCCACACAAATCCACTCCTCCAACATGTACTCCTAGCCCCCCTTGGTGTCCCCTTGTTCCACCACGCCCATGGCAGCCTACACTGCCACCTGTCATGACATGTTGTACTTCTCTAGAAACTTTGGGATATTCAACGTGCACACTAAGGCATTCAGTTGTTTTATGACCATATATCCAATAATGTAATACTGTAAATTCAGAACCTGAACGTAAAAATGCAGGATTGTCAAATCCTTGGTCTAAATTTTGAATCACTTTTGCAGGATGGCATTTTTTAATTAAATTGAATTCTTTGAGTATTTATTTGAATATTTGAAAATGCGGGAACTCATAGACACTTTGCAAAGTTCAAGTCAAACTGCAAATTTCCAATGGACAAAATGAATTAACTGGAATCAGATTTGAAGTGTTCAAATCCATCAGCCATTTTCATTAAGTTTATTATGTTTTTTGAAATTACAGGATTGTCAAATCCAAGAACCAAATTTCAAATCACTTTTAAATGGCACTATTAAACTCAGATATTAATTGCAGGAACTGGAATCCAAATTTAATGTACACTAAGCATACTAGGAAACACCAACCCAAATAAAGAAGCTCCACCACAACTAAAATCAAACTAATAATTCAATCTCAAAAACCATGTTTAGACATAAAAAGTGATTAAACTTTAAAATCATCCAAAACTGTAAAGGATACAATATTATACACTTCAAATTACAGATATAGAAAATCTGCTATTATTCAAAGCTAAATCAAGAGAAAACAACTACTTACAATTAAGCCAATAAATCCAAATAAATACATATCTAATCTAAAATATATTTTTTATTGTATTTTTATGGACCGTCAGTTGCATTCCCAACCAGCTCCTGCACTAGCCTGTGGGGCAGCCTGTCCACAAGGGCGTCTCAGAGGGTCCAAGAACAGACCCAGAACACAAATCAAAGGGAGTCATGCCAATACACAGGCCTCCCAAGGTGCCAGCGTCAGCCAATTACCTCCTGCATCCCAGACCAGGAACAGTAGCCTTAATCCAAGACAGAAGCTTCTCTCAAGGCCTGCAACCGAATTCTCCTATACAAAGGTCATCAGGAATAATGAGGTTACATACACCTCCACCATATACCCAGTTGTCACCCAGCCCCGCACTCTTGATCCAAGAGTTGCTACTTCCTGCCCCCGCGTCTTTGACACCTCCTATGAACCATTGGCCACCACTGTTGAGCCATCTGCTCCTATTGTATATTCAACCATTGATGGCGCCACTGCAAGAAAGCGTGATCCCACCTTCTACACAAAGGTCCCCATCCCCTGTGTTGAACCTGCTAGCCAGGATGCTGTGGTACCTGCCAAGGGCCAGTGTCAGTTGATGAATAGTGAGTGTGAAGCTCTCCTCAACTGCTTGAACGGGGGAAGGGCAGCTCAAGATATTGTGTCCCAATTTGGTGTCACAGTCAGATACATTGCCAACATCAACACCAAGTATGGCAACACCGGGCAAATTGCCAAATCCACCAAGGCTAAGCAGCAGCCAAAACTCTTTCAGCCTGTGCATATTGACGCAATAAAACAGTGGATAGCCAAGGATTGCCACCTGGACTCACTTGCTGTCCAATCAATGCTTGCCACAGAGTTTGTGCTTTCTGTTTCCAAAACCCTTGTTTACAAAACAATGGTTGATTTGGGCTTCTCCTGGAAAGTACTGGTATTTTTGCCAAACAACAGAAACAATGAGAAGACCATTGAGGATTGACGCATTTATGCCAATAATTATCTGGTACTAAAGAAAACTGGAAATGTCCAGTTCTTCTACATTAACAAATTGTTGTTTTCCTTCTCACTCAGGTCTAGGCATTGGTGGGTCAAGAAGGGGTCCAAGGACAGCATAGTCCATCATGCAGCTGTCCGTTCCCAGACCTATTCAATGGTTGGCTTCTTGGTCCTTGCGGGTGGATCAATATCAGATGATCAAGGGTTCCCACAATAGCGGGACCTTTCTCAATTTTTTCCGAGTTGACAAGGAGTATCTATGGATCAACTACCATAGTATAATCAACATTGTTGATTTGGATAATGTTGGGCTCCACACAGTGGATCTGGTTGTGTCTGAGTTCCCCCATTG
Organism: Entomophthora muscae; assembly: GCA_014839935.2. Lineage (NCBI taxonomy): Eukaryota > Fungi > Entomophthoromycota > Entomophthoromycetes > Entomophthorales > Entomophthoraceae > Entomophthora > Entomophthora muscae. Next base: position 237,777 of record QTSX02000093.1, read on the forward strand.
AAAAAAACAGCCACATTTCCAGCCACTGCCTGTCTGACTGCCCAATGAGACTCCTCTTCCTCCTGCCATATTCTCCATTCCTGAATCCCATTAAGGAGGTCTTTGGTTGGATCAAGAATAAGGTAAAACAAGGCCTTCCTCAGGACACCAAGGAGCTATTCAATATTCTTGAGGTCAGTCAATTTGCAATGCCACCCAATGTGGTGGCGGCTTTTTACAAGCACTCAGAATCCTTCCTCCCCAAAGCCCTGGCCTCCAAGCCAATCAGGTAAATGAGCGCTCTGGGTTTTATTTGTTTTTACTTTTATAAATTTTGTTTTTCTTTAGGAATCAAAAATTATTATTTATATATAATGATGTAACATTTGTATATATTAAAAACATATAAGAATGCATACAAAAGTTAAGTAAAATTAATTATACTAGGTAAGAGGAATATATTTTTATTATAATGCACTGAATATTATATTGACTGTTGCACTAACAAATAAATAAATTAAAAAAAGATAGAAATAGATTAATTTTATTTAAACAATTGTGAATCCTTGTCGGTACTTTGGCTTTGTTAAGCCACAAATTGGACCTTGCAGGTCATCATCTGACCCTTATTAAATCAGTGCCACTATAGCCACACAACACAGAAACCAATGATTTTTATGTATTGCTTACTAATTAGTACTTAGGACGCAGGTCAAGCATATTGAATATATTTATCAAATCATATTACAAGGGAAAGATAATTTGAGTTCTAAACAATCACTTGTTTAGAATGTAAGTGGAGCGGGCCGCAGGATGCAGATAAATTCAATTCTCATTGTTTGTATATGTAATAAATGAACCTGTACTTGACAAGCTAGTAAATAAAAACATTTTTAACTTATTTTTATTATTTGACGTGGTCACAACTATAACTAATGTCTTGTAATATATTTAGATATATTAATATTATAATTTACCTACTAAAATTTAAAATAAAATTAGTATATTAAAAGTAAAATTATAATTATAAACCTTAAAATTTATCTATTAAAGTTTAAATACTCAAAATTTAACTATTTTTATTTAATTGTGATTTATTCAATATTGAAATATTATATATTAAAAATTTTAATATTGAAATATGTATTATTAAAATTTCAATTTTACTTTTAGATACTAAAATATAAAAAATTAAAAAAATTAAAATTTAAGTTGCAAGGGAAAAATATTTATTGAGGGGATGCTAATTGCAAAGGGAATATGATTATTTTGGGGAATTATACCCCAAAATTAAATTTTTGGCTAGAGCGTCTAATTGAATCCATGTACTCTTCTGTACGTGGTAGACAACCCTGGATATGATTGCTTGAGGGGTGGCGCCCTGTACCCCGGTGGTTGCTGATTGTTTGATAAAAGGCAGGTGGGTGAGTGAATTGACTAGTAGGTTTTTTGGGGGGGCATGTAGTACCTGTATAGCATTGCCAATGCAAATGAGTCACACAGGACGTGCTCAACTGTCCTGTATCCCCGTGGTGTCTTCTGGAGGTTGAGGGCTACGCGGCAAATATCCATGTGAATAGGTACATCCTCCAACTTTTTGACGTTGGTTTTTAATATGCAATGTAGGAGGATTCCCAGGTATACCGCGACGTGGATTCTCTGTGAGGTATATTTTTCCAAGAGCATGCACAATTTTTTGAAGACTTGAACTAACCTATTGATATAGGATGTTTGATTGAATTTGAAGAAGGTTCCAGGGGTGCCTGACTTGTATCAGCCCCCCATGCCTTGGCAAACAAAATTAATAAAGGTTTAAAATTAATCACAAGGACTGCATCCCTGCCTTTAATTGATAGTGCCTTGAATACTTCATTAAAAATTTCAGTTTTTAAATATTCAGTTCCTATTTGAAAGTCAGTTTTGACTAGGTTTTTTTCATATTCATTTATGTTTTCAAATGGGAATCATTGAATGCTTTCATATATATATTCATCAAAGTTTAGCTTGACATCCCTGAAAATTTCATTCATTTCTTTGAAGTTGATATTTAATCCTATTTCATATGCTTCCCTTAACCACAGTGAGCACCCCGCAGGTGGTAAATATTCTCTATCTTTAGCTTCAATATCTTAAAAATTATTCATATTATGTTGAATTATTTTTTTATTTGGTTTTTATTTATTTGTTTTACAGGAGCTACCAGTGACTGGGAACCCCTGTAGAACCAACTTGGCGTAAAAGCTGCCACTTCTGCAACCTTGTCCCCATTCCTGGTGATGACTAAAATAGATATAAATAAAACATAAAAAGACTTACTAATTGTTTCCCTGTGGCCCCATCAGCCACAGGCGCCACCTCAGCAAACTTCATGAGTGTTGGCTGCTCTTAATTAATTTTCCTAGGCTTTTTTTTCTTATCTTTCTTGTAACTTGTGTTTCTTCTTGGTTTTCATTTGATAAAATTTCTGTATTTCTTGAAGCGCTCCTGCTTCTTGACTGAACTTTTGTTTTTGTCTGTTTCCATTTGGTCAGTTTTCTCTTCATTTGTGTTGATTTCTTTTGAAATTTCATTTCCTTCAATTAGTTTGATTTTTTGAGTATTCTTTCTATTGGTTTTTTCAAATTCCCACAAGTTGTAACTTTCACTTTTAAAATCTAACCGCTTGAGTATTTCCTTTTGAAGATTTAAAATTATTTCCTTGTGTTCTTCATTAACCATTAATCCCAGGCTATTTTTTGTAATTTCCTTTTGCTGAGCGTAGGCTCTTCCCTCATTTCCCAGTTGATTTACCACAATTTCCCTGATGTTGTATTCAAGCTCAACAAACTTTTGGAGTGATGACTCTAATTCATTGATAAGTGTGTAAATATTTGACAGTATGTTTGAATTCCATCAAAAAACTGGTTTTTATAGTACTATCTTCAACGCATACATATTTTTCACCATCATTAATAAATTAAAGACAATAAACGTAAATATTGCATTAGAATATTGCAATTAGACATCAACTCTTGATATTTTGATATTTTATGTGCATAACTCAATGTATTTTGTTTAATAAAATCCATTGTAAACTAGGTCTTTTTTATTACAATTTAAAATAAATTGACTGTGTTTATATTAGAGAGCCATTAACACTTAGTATAAATATTGATACATAGTGCATTTTACAGCCTGTATATTTACCTGTTGTTAATAATTTTTTAACCTTTTTTAGTTGGATTTTGCAAGGTAATAATAATGTAATGTGTTAATAGAATACTGTTTATTGTCATTAATTGGCTGATTTTCTTTGCTGTGGCAATTGTGCATTTTCTGATATTTACGCACTAGTATCCAATTGGTTGGCTTCATATCCAATCACACAGCCAATAGGAAAACAAGCTGCCACCCCAACCACATCCAGTCTCAGGGTGGCGGCTTGTTTTCTTATTGCCTGTGCAATTGGATGTGAAGCCAACCAATTGGATACTAGTGCATAAATATCAGAAAATGCACAATTGCCACAGCAAAGAAAATCAGCCAATTAATGACAATAAACAGTATTCTATTAACACATTACATTATTACCTTGCAAAATCTGACTGAAAAGTTTACAGAACTATATCCAATAGGTAAATATACAGGCTGTAAAATGCACTATGTATCAATATTTATACTAAGTGTTAATGGCTCTCTAATATAAACACAGTCAATTTATTTTAAATTGTAATGAAAAAGACCTAGTTTACAATGAATTTTATTAAACAAAATGCATTGAGCTATGTACATAATATCAAAATATCAAGAGTTGACGTCTGATTGCAATATTCTAATGCAGTATTTACGTTTATTGTCTTTAATTTATTAATGATGATGAAAAATATGTATGCTTATAATTTTAAGCTATTTGTAAAATGTACAACATTGTATTAATTATGGGAAATGTTGATAATGTAAAAATAAAATATTATTAATTATGAATTGAAAGAGAGATATCAATTTTAATAAGTTGTCACAAAGAAAAGATTTATTTACTAATCAAAAGACAGGAAGGGGAGGGAATGGGTGGAATGAACATTGCCTTCATCTGTGCCTGTGAAAGGGGCAGCATCAGATATAGTGGGGGGATTGGTAGTGGCTTGGAAGTCAGGGTTGGAAGGCAGGTGGCTTGATGGGGGGTTGGGGAGGCAGGGTTTGTTGACTGGGAAGGGGAAGCAAGAGCTGATTGCTTCAATTGCTCAAATTCTTCTTCTGTCACATATACTGGCTTGAAAAAACAGATGGACTGGCGTGGGGGGAGACAGGGGTCCTTTCTGGACTTATCACTATCACTTGCATAGAAGATGATGAGATCAAATAAGTCCTGGATGGACGTGGAAGGGAAAAGCTCATACCCCTTATCAATTTGGGTGCATAGTTTGTTGTAGGTGGCAGGCTTTAAGCGCCTGAGAGCAGAACCAAGATTGTAGAGACATACATCTTCAAGATTTATGTTGACGTGGTTGATGAGGTAGGACCAACAGGTATGCCCTGCAGCCCTGATTTCTTGGGTTGCCCATTCCCACTGCTCCATCTCTGCACTCAGTACAACTGTGTGCACAGTGTTTTGTGTGGCCCACTCCTCCAGCATGGCCTTGAGCTCTGCCTGGTAGGCATACCCATCTGTGGTGTTTGATATTGCCAAGTAATAATTGACGCTCAATGGGGAAACTGCCAATAAAACTCTGAAAAAACAATACAAGATTGGGCCACACTTGTACACGTCAGACTGGATACGCTTCTCTCCATAGTCTTGAATACTTGTAGAAATCTTAGTATATGATAGGAAGATTCTGTCATTACGGGCCCTCATTGCCCTTTCTTTGATAAAATTAATAATAGTTGAATTGTAGGGGTCAGTGTCCACCAAAATGGGGCCACTGAGAACTTGATTGGACAAGATTCTAGCAGCAACCACAACTCTGTGCATCCACAAATTCACTGTTCTTTTGTTGGTGAAGATGCTGTGGAGTCCCAACTCAAGATGTACCTGGACCAGGGGCATCCACGGGTCACATTCCATAATGGCCATCATAAGGGGATGGGCTGTGTCACCTTTGGTTGAATTACGGGCACCAGTTGGGGTCTTCTTGATAGGGGGGCCACTGTTGGCGTGGGCTTGCAGGGTTGCAGCCACAGTGGACTTTGCAAACCCCATTGCGGCTGCAATTACCCCAAGTGACATAAGCTTCCCTTGCTTTTCAACTATTTTAAGAACAATCTCTGGAGTGATTAGTTTCCTTCTGTGTCTTGCAGGCTGATTGGCTGGGGGAGGGATATGTCCATCTTGTGAACTGGTCAATGACATCTCATTGGCTGTTTCAGAGTCCTGGGCTCTCTGGGTGACCCCATGACTAAAATGGCTGGTTTTAGATGCCATTGCTGATAAGGGATTTGGGTTGGCAGCTGCCTGTGCATGGTGGGCAAACAGGGCCATGCTGAAAGTTGCAGGAGAAAGAACAGACTCCTGGGTGGAGCTTCTGGAGGGGCCTATGGGTTGGGAGTGGCCATAGACAGAGGCTTCACCTGTAAGAGACCCTGTGTAGCCCTGCATGATTTTGTCAAGGCCAGGGAACAGCTCATTGACTTGATTGTTATTGAAAGAAGACATAATAAATTTTTATTAAAATTTTAAACTCAAGAAGAGGAATGTATATATTTTAGTCAAATTTATTGCTATATATGTTAATTTTATGAATATTATGATCTAAATTTTAGCCGTCCTAAATTGGAATAGGGTGATTTTTGAGAATGCCTATGATTCCTAAAAGAATCAGCACAAATCCACTCTATATCCTTTAGATCCTTTTTGAGACACCCATAAATTATATTTATTTCAAATTTACCACAATTATGGTTTGAAACTTGGTTCTTGGATTTGACAATCCCGTAATTTCAGATTTGTTAAGTTTTACATGGTGTCTATGATTTGTTTATAATACAGGAAATCTAAAATCATACATTAGAATCCCACATTTATTTGCTGGGTTTTTTATTTTTTTGGTTGAGTTATCTGCTCAAGAGATTCAAAATTTGCTAATTTAAATAAATCAAAAAAATTCAAATTAAATGTTTGATTTTATTAAATATTTTATTTTCACTTAGCTGAGTTGCCCGCAAAAGTGATTTGAAATTTGGACCAAGGATTTGACAATCACACATTTTTACGTTCAGGTTCTGAATTTACAGTAATACCAACACACAGGCCTCCCAAGGCGTCAGCACCAGTCAACCACCTCCTGCATCCCAAGCCAGAGCACACAGCCTGAATCCCAGACAGAAGTCACTACCAAGGCCTGCCACCAGAGTCTTCTATACTAGGATCACTGGTAACAATGAGGTTACTTACACCTCCATTGTTTACCTAGTAGTCACCTGGCCCCACACTCTGGATCCAAGAGTTGCCACTTCCTGCCCCGCGTTTTTGACACGTCCTATTTGCCATTGGCCACAACTGAGGAGACATCTGCACCTGTGATGTATGCCACCATTGACAGCGCCAGCGTAACCAAGCGTGATCCCACCTTCTACACAAAGGTCCCCATCCCCTATGTTGAGCCTGCTAGCCAGGATGCCGCAGTACCTTCCAAGGGCTGGTGTTGGTTGACAGATAGTAAGTGTGAAGCTATCCTCAACTGCTTTAACAGGGGAATGGCAGTTTGGGATATTGTGTCCCAATTTGGTATCACGGTCAGATATATTGGCAACCTCAACGCCAAGTATGGCAACACCATACAGATTGCAAAATATACCAAGGCTATGCGGCAGCCAAAACTCCTCCAGCCTATGCACATTGACACAATAAAGCAGTGGGCTAACACAGATTTCCACCTGGACACACTTGCTGTCCAATCAATACTGGCCATGGAGTTTGGGCTTTTTGTTTCTAAAACCCTTGTTTATAAAACCATGGTTGATTTGGGCTTCTCCTGGAAAGTACTGGGAGTTTTGCCACACAATAGAAAAGCAACAAAACAATTTAGTATTGAAGCATTTATGGCAAGACCTATGTGGCTCTCAAGAAGACTGGAGATGCCCAATTATTTTACATCAACAAATCATTGTTTTCCTTCTCACTCAGGTCTAGACATGGGTGGATCAAGAAGGGGTCCAAGGATGGTGTAGCACATTGTTCATCTGTCTTTTCCCAGACATATTCAATGATAGCCCTTCTTGGTCCTTGCGGTTTGGATCACTACCAGATAGTCAAGGGTTCCCAAAATAGCAGGGCATTCCTTGATTTTCCTCAAACGGTCAAGGAGTATCTCTGGATCAATTATTGCAGTACAACCAACATTGTTGTGCTTGACAATGCTGGGCTCTACAAAGTGGATCTGGTTGTTTACAAGTTCTCACCCATTGACAAGAATAGCCATTCTGCTAACCACTGCCTTGCTGATTGTCCAATGAGACTCCTCTTCCTCCTGCAATATTCTCCATTTATGAATCCAATTGAGGAGGTGTTTGGTTGGATCAAGAATAAGGTGAAGAAAGGCCTCCCACAGGACACCAAAGATCTCTTCAACATCCTTGAGGTCAGTCAATTTGAGATGCCACCTGATGTGATGGCAGCTTTTTATGAGCACTCCAAATCCTTCCTCCCTAAAGCCCTTGCATCCAAGATAATCAGATAAATGGGTGCTCCAGATATCAAGTTTTTCAGCTTTTTTATTAAGAGCAAAAATTATTATTTATACAGTAGTTTTAAAAGCTATGGCAACAACCAAAAATACATCAGATTAAACAAAATGGTTTCAGATTTAAATGAAATCCAAGTTGTGCAAGATTCAGGATTCAGTTAATTTAAAAAATTTCAGTTAATAAATGAACTTTCAAACAAAAAACAAAATTTCACTAGCCCATTATACAAAATTATAGCAAATATCAAGCAGCATTGTTTAAACCACAAACAAAATGAACTGACACAACAAGTGAGATGAATGGATGCTGTTCCAGAGTATATTATAATCCAACCAGGATTCATATGAGGCACCAACACAAGGACTAAAATGAAACAAAATTTGAGCAATCTAGAAGCAAGATTCCACAAGCACAAAGCAAAATGAAGTCACACAAGATGTGTAGTATGGGCAGCCTAAAATAGACATATAACAGTTTAACAGCCAATTGACAGCTATCCAATTTAGGAACAGAGGAATTTTATTCATTTTTATGGATCCTGATTTGTATGAAATGGTTTTGAGAACCTTCCAAATATGTACTTGATATGACAATAAAAATTGATCATAAAATTTTAAACTTCTACTTTTAGTGATTTTATCCTAGCTTTTTTTACAATGGTTTTTACTAGTAACATTTTTGTCAGCACCAGCAACCAAGCCAGCAGCAGCCAAGCCAGCTTCAATGGAGGCAAGGCTCAGAATGTGGAGACATCTGCTTACACCCAAGTCTTTGAGGCAGGTAACAAGGAAGCTGTCCTGTTACTGACCCCCAACCCATATGGCTTTGACTTGTTCATTAGTCACTTAGTGTCTAGATCTGCTCCTGCTCCCGTACCCACCCCCACACAAGATACCTGCCAACCAACTAATCAGGATGGGAACCTTGATTTGGAACAACTTCCTGCCATCAGCCAACCTGCCCCTACAGCTAATCAGGTTTCAGCTCCTGCAGCCCAGCGCCCTGAGCAACAAATCATCACTGCCTGAATTCTCCAGGAAATTGTGGCACTGAACCTGTAGGGTCTGTCCTGGGATCAGATAGCCAGCCAATTGAAATTCACCAAGGCTACTGTCATGCAGGAATTCAACAACCTGATGAATAAGGGGAATCTGATTAGGACAGCCAAGAAGCCCAAGAAGGCCCCTGAGTCCCAAATCAGCAAGGCCTACCCAATCATGCTTGATCTCTTTCAGCAGGACCCCAATCTTCCCTTGACCCAGGTCCAAAAGCTTCTTACACACCATGGTATTTGGGTGTCTGAGCGCATGGTGCAGCTCTGGATGTATGGGAAGGTGGCTTTGATATGGGTTCTTACCAATTTTGCCGGCAACCAATGGGATGGTGCTGAGGATTCCCCGTATGACACCACCATTAAATCAACCCTGGTCTAATGCTTGACCAGTCTAACAGATGGCATCATGTTCATCTCTTACTATAAGCTATTGATTGCGTTTGACAATTTTGGTGAGCAAGGAAAAGCTGCTTCCAAGAATAGAAGGAAGAAGGTCAAGAAGGGGACATTCATTGGTGCATTTATGGCTGTTTCAGCCAAGGGTTTTGTCTACTATTGGACAAACCCAGATTTCACTGATGGCTACAAGTACAGCCACATCCTTGGTGAATTACTCAACTCCTGGGATAGCTTGAATTACAAACACCAGGTTTTCTTGAGCCACCAGATGGAGGGTGGCTCCACTGCCCTCAAGGCCATCCAGCAACGTGGGCACCAGGCCTCTGTGTACCCTGCTGGTCATTAAGACATCCATCTGGATGATGTTGTGTTCTTTAATATTAGAGATACACTCCAGGAGCACCATCCTCAGGCTTTCAACAACCTATAACTTGGGGTCCTTGACCTCAATTCTCTCTTTGGTCACCAAATGGTGGCTGACTTGTTTGCCCAAATAGTTTTCCATAGGAAACATGGGCAACCAATCATGCAAGGATAAGCGCCTCCCATCCCATCCCGTACCACATCCACCTACCAGTCAATAAAGGCAATGGCAGACAAGGAATATGACAAGTAGTATATGGCAGCCATCACGCAAAATCCTCCTACCCCTACCCCTGCCACCACTACCCCCCATCTTCCAGCCTTACCCACTCAATCCCAGACCCCCAGGCCAGCACTGCCTCTTTTTCTTCCTTACTGCGCTATTCTGCCTACTAGGCATCACTCTCCTCTGCCCCAATAAACCCCCTGTTGCCAAGCATTTTTTATTTATATTATCTTTATTTTGAATTTCAATTGTTCATGTACTCTTTGTTTATAGTTGGCTTTATTCTTTATGTTCAGCTTATTTCTATAAAATCATATATTTACTATGCCATGTATCTAGATCCAGAACACAGTTATTTTTAGCACCCAAACACTGAACTTATGAAAATATTAACAACAATTTGGTGGTCATCAAAATTTGAATTAGAAAATTATAGGTTAATTGTGTTTAGATAAAGTTGTTACTGATTCAAATTCAAAACCTTAATGATAAACTTTAAGCCAATCAGGAGCCAAGTGATAAAGTGATTGTTGTGGCATAAAGGGTCATTCAATAATTCTTTGCTGCACATGCACTAATTAATATGATTGGCTGGTTGTTTTGCCATTGTGCGTCATTGCTGCTGTGTTAGAACTAGTCCATCAACAACTTACCACAGCAGCATTGACGCACAATGGCAAAACAACCTGCCAATCATATTAACTAGCACACATGCACCAAAGAATTGTTGAATGACCCTTTATGTCACAACAATCACTTTATCACTTGGCTCCTGATTGGCTTAAAGTTTATCATTAAGGTTTTGAATTTGGATCAGTAACAACTTTATATAAACACAATTAACCTATAATTTTCTAATTCAAATTAACAACCACTAATTTTTGTTAATATTTTCACAAGGGGCTGTGCAAAGTGCCAAAAATAATATGGCAATTAAGGAAATAATGTCAACACAAAGCAAACAACATATATTGAGTTGAGCGTAAAACATATACACAATGGGTAAAAAATGGGTTATTGGAGTAATGTGAAAACAAAAAGGAATAAACAAAGATGCAATAGTATCAGAATAATACATATTTTATTGGGATTAAAGCTATAAAAACATATGGAAAGGTTAGTAAAAAATTAATGAGAGAATTGTAGAAGCTTTTGAAGGATCTTAACTGCAATTGCAGAGATCAAAGAAATTGGCTGCAAGGTCAAAGCAAGAGTTAAGTCTGCTGTCCTTGAAGGAGACAAAATAGACAAGGTGTCTGCAAAGGCCCTTATGACCAAAATACCAGACACCCCTGAGAAGACAATCAAGCACTTATTAAACATTCAGAAGATGGTGGTCAAGGGCTTTCAATTCAATTCAAGTCCTTTGTCTTCTCTGCACTGTCCATCTGGGCAGATGACTCTGAGATTTATGCCCATCTCAAACCTGCAAAGCGCACCAGGAAAGAGGATACTGAATTGCCTGCTCAACTTCTTGCGCCAAGAATGGCCAAGCTGGCTGAGGCTGCGGGCAAAGAGGAAACACGCAAAAGTAACATGAAAATAAAATTAATAAAAATTTGTAAATACTTATTTTTTTTAGAAAACATAGACAGTCAAATCTATCAGGTCCTGGTCCTGTTTGTCCCTGCCACATTCTACGCCAACTACACCAATCATGTGGCTAGGCAGCTGTTTCTGTCTCCCCTGTTGTGTGGAAGCTTGAAGACAGAATCCACAGGTCCTTCCCAATGTCCAGGGAGGCATTGGCTGAGCTTAAGCATGCTGAGGGGGCATCTGAGTGGACAGTTACTGCCTACAATAATGCCCAACTGGACCTGGTATACCTCAATGAAGTTTACCATGTAAACTCAATTGAGCTTGTTTGGGACGTCCTGGCAATGCTCCCATTAAAGAATATACCTGAGATGGGCCAGGCCCATGTGGCTTCTTGCTTCTGCTACCCCCTGGAGCACACCCTGTCTTACCTGTTGGAGAACTTTGGGCTCAAGGTGTTGAAATTGGCTGTTGCAGACGCAACAGCCATAAAGAAGACAAAAATCCTCCTCACTGACTTTGGGTTGGCCTGGAGCGCCAATAAGACGGGGTTTCCTGCAGACATGGAGCTGACCTTTGGTAAAACCAAACATGAAAAGAAAATTAGTGCCATGTTCAATAAGAAGTGTGAGTTTACTGAAGCCTTTTCTGGGCAAAGGCTTCACCTTGTTGTTTACCTCAGGTATCTCTTCTACTTTGGAATGGGTATTGGCATGGAGGACCTAGATGGGATCCTTCTTGGGATTGACATGGCCTGGCTCTCCCTGGACAACAAGAAGGTCCCCCGGGTACAACTCAGTTGACCATGTGATCCAGGACGCCCTGGTCCTGGCTGGAATTTACGGCTCTGCAGCCCCACCAGAGAAGCTGCTGCTTCACTAACACCTCATCATACTACCTTTTAATAGCTTTCAAGAATATTTTAATCAAGGTATGTCCACTGTCTTTGGTGTGACAGTGTAGGTTGTGTGCCGCCTCCATTGCCAGGTGGGTACATACCAAAGGACTCACTATAGGCACACCTAATAAAAATATTATTCCACATTTAAATTTACATTTGAATTGTAATCATTACTTTTTTATATTTAATTTTGCTAATTCTTATTTTAGCAAACATGTTTTGCAAAATAAATCCCAGAGAAGGTTTTCAAAAAGAAAAATAATATACATTAATAAAATATACCTCTAAGTTGTACATTAACCATTTAAATTTTTTTAATTTCATTTTTATATTTATTTATTAAGATTGATATAAATATATTTGCATAATCCAGTATCAAGTGTGTGGGATAGCCTCAGATGCCATAACAAAAAAAATCAATATAAAATAAATACATTACAAACCTTCATTACTGTAAATTCAGAACCTGAACATAAAAATGCGGGATTGTCAAATCCTTGGTCCAAATTTTGAATCACTTTTGCAGGCAACTCAGCTGAGTGAGAATTAAAATATTTAATAAAATCAACCATTTAATTTAACTTTTTTGATTTATTTAAATTGGCAAATTTTGAATCTCTTGAGCAGATAACTCAACTAACAAAAGACAAAACTCAGCAAACAAATGCAGGATACATGAATCAGAAATGCGGGATTCTTATGTACAAATTGAGATTTTCTGTATGTCAAACAAATCATAGACATCATGTAAAAGTTAACAAATCTGAAATTGTGGGATTGTCAAATCCAAGAGCCAAGTTTCAAATCATAATTGCAAGGAATTTGAAATAAATATAATTCATGGGTGTCTCAAAAAGGATGCCAAAGGATCTAGAGTGGATTTGTGCTGATTCTTTTAGGAATCACAAGAATTCCTAAAAATCACCCTATTCCAATTTAGGACGGCTAAAATTTAGATCATAATATTCATAAAATTAACATATATAGCAATAAAATTGACTAAAATATATACATTCCTCTTCTTGAGTTTAAAATTTTAATAAAAATTTATTATGTCTTCTTTCAATAACAATCAAGTCAATGAGCTGTTCCCTGGCCTTGACAAAATCATGCAGGGCTACACAGGGTCTCTTAAAGGTGAAGCCTCTGTCTATGGCCACTCCCAACCCATAGGCCCCTCCAGAAGCCCCACCCAGGAGTGTGTTCTTTCTCCTGCGTCCTCAAGCATGGCCCTGTTTGCCCATCACGTACAGGCAGCTGCCAACCCAAATCCCTTATCAGCAATGGCATCTAAAACCAGCCATTTTAGTCATGGGGTCACCCAGAGAGCCCAGGACTCTGAAACAGCCAATGAGATGTCATTGACCAGTTCACAAGATGGACATATCCCTCCCCCAGCCAATCAGCCTGCAAGACGCAGAAGAAAACTAATCACTCCAGAGATTGTTCTTAAAATAGTTGAAAAGCAAGGGAAGCTTATGTCACTTGGGGTAATTGCAGCCGCAATGGGGTTTGCAAAGTCCACTGTGGCTGCAACCCTGCAAGCCCACGCCAACAGTGGCCCCCCTATCAAGAAGACCCCAACTGGTGCCCGTAATTCAACCAAAGGTGACACAGCCCATCCCCTTATGATGGCCATTATGGAATGTGACCCGTGGATGCCCCTGGTCCAGGTACATCTTGAGTTGGGACTCCACAGCATCTTCACCAACAAAAGAACAGTGAATTTGTGGATGCACAGAGTTGTGGTTGCTGCTAGAATCTTGTCCAATCAAGTTCTCAGTGGCCCCATTTTGGTGGACACTGACCCCTACAATTCAACTATTATTAATTTTATCAAAGAAAGGGCAATGAGGGCCCGTAATGACAGAATCTTCCTATCATATACTAAGATTTCTACAAGTATTCAAGACTATGGAGAGAAGCGTATCCAGTCTGACGTGTACAAGTGTGGCCCAATCTTGTATTGTTTTTTCAGAGTTTTATTGGCAGTTTCCCCATTGAGCGTCAATTATTACTTGGCAATATCAAACACCACAGATGGGTATGCCTACCAGGCAGAGCTCAAGGCCATGCTGGAGGAGTGGGCCACACAAAACACTGTGCACACAGTTGTACTGAGTGCAGAGATGGAGCAGTGGGAATGGGCAACCCAAGAAATCAGGGCTGCAGGGCATACCTGTTGGTCCTACCTCATCAACCACGTCAACATAAATCTTGAAGATGTATGTCTCTACAATCTTGGTTCTGCTCTCAGGCGCTTAAAGCCTGCCACCTACAACAAACTATGCACCCAAATTGATAAGGGGTATGAGCTTTTCCCTTCCACGTCCATCCAGGACTTATTTGATCTCATCATCTTCTATGCAAGTGATAGTGATAAGTCCAGAAAGGACCCCTGTCTCCCCCCACGCCAGTCCATCTGTTTTTTCAAGCCAGTATATGTGACAGAAGAAGAATTTGAGCAATTGAAGCAATCAGCTCTTGCTTCCCCTTCCCAGTCAACAAACCCTGCCTCCCCAACCCCCCATCAAGCCACCTGCCTTCCAACCCTGACTTCCAAGCCACTACCAATCCCCCCACTATATCTGATGCTGCCCCTTTCACAGGCACAGATGAAGGCAATGTTCATTCCACCCATTCCCTCCCCTTCCTGTCTTTTGATTAGTAAATAAATCTTTTCTTTGTGACAACTTATTAAAATTGATATCTCTCTTTCAATTCATAATTAATAATATTTTATTTTTACATTATCAACATTTCCCATAATTAATACAATGTTGTACATTTTACAAATAGCTTAAAATTATAAGCATACATATTTTTCATCATCATTAATAAATTAAAGACAATAAACGTAAATACTGCATTAGAATATTGCAATCAGACGTCAACTCTTGATATTTTGATATTATGTACATAGCTCAATGCATTTTGTTTAATAAAATTCATTGTAAACTAGGTCTTTTTCATTACAATTTAAAATAAATTGACTGTGTTTATATTAGAGAGCCATTAACACTTAGTATAAATATTGATACATAGTGCATTTTACAGCCTGTATATTTACCTATTGGATATAGTTCTGTAAACTTTTCAGTCAGATTTTGCAAGGTAATAATGTAATGTGTTAATAGAATACTGTTTATTGTCATTAATTGGCTGATTTTCTTTGCTGTGGCAATTGTGCATTTTCTGATATTTATGCACTAGTATCCAATTGGTTGGCTTCACATCCAATTGCACAGGCAATAAGAAAACAAGCCGCCACCCTGAGACTGGATGTGGTTGGGGTGGCAGCTTGTTTTCCTATTGGCTGTGTGATTGGATATGAAGCCAACCAATTGGATACTAGTGCGTAAATATCAGAAAATGCACAATTGCCACAGCAAAGAAAATCAGCCAATTAATGACAATAAACAGTATTCTATTAACACATTACATTATTATTACCTTGCAAAATCCAACTAAAAAGGTTAAAAAATTATTAACAACAGGTAAATATACAGGCTGTAAAATGCACTATGTATCAATATTTATACTAAGTGTTAATGGCTCTCTAATATAAACACAGTCAATTTATTTTAAATTGTAATGAAAAAGACCTAGTTTACAATGGATTTTATTAAACAAAATACATTGAGTTATGCACATAAAATATCAAAATATCAAGAGTTGATGTCTAATTGCAACATTCTAATGCAATATTTATGTTTATTGTCTTTAATTTATTAATGATGGTGAAAAATATGTATGCGTTGAAGATAGTACTACTAAAACCAGTTTTTTGATGGAATTCAAACAAAATGTCAGCAATCTATAACTTGATCAACAAATTAGAAGCACACCTGCAAAAGGTTGTTGAAATAGAAAAAAATATCAGGGAAATAGTGACAGGAAAGCTGGGTAACAAGGGCCAGCCACTAATCCAGTCAAAAAAAGATGCTCTGGATAAATTGGGAAATATTATAGATGAAAAGAACAAAGAAGCATTACTTAATCTACAAGGAACAATTTTATTAATTCTGAAGTTCAACAATGTGGCCTAAAATTTGTGGGAGTTCTGGCAGGGATCCAAAGAAAACAATAAGATCAAACTAATTGAAGGAACAGAAATTAAAAAGGAAACCAACACCAATAAAGAGGAAAACAATCAAATGGAAACAGATGAAAATGAAACACAATCAAGAAGCAGAAGCACTTCAAGAAATACAGAAGCTTTATCAAATGAAAACCAAGAAGAAACACAAGTTGCAAGAAAGATAAGAAAATTCAGCCTAGAAAAATTAATGAAGAGCATCCAACACTCATGAAGTTTGCTGAGGTGGCGCCTGTGGCTGAGGGGGCCACAGGGGAAACAATTAGTAAGTCTTTTTATGTTTTACTTGTATTTATTTTAGTCATCACCAGGAATAGAGATGAGGTTGCAGAAGTGGCAGCTTATACACCAAGTTTGTTTTACAGGGGTTACCAGTCACTGGTGGCCCCTGTAAAACAAATAAATAAAAACCAAATAAATAAAATAATTCAACAGAATATGAATAATTTTTAAAATATTGAAGCTAAAGATAGAGAATATTTACCATCTATGGGGTGCTCACTGTGGTTAAGGGAAGCATATGAAATAGGATCAAATATCAACTTCAAAGAAATGAATGAAATTTGTGGGGATATCAAACTGAACTTTGATGAATACATATACAAAAGCATTCAAAGATTCCCTCTCACAAACATCAACAAATATGAAAAGAATTTAATAAAAACTAACTTTCAAATAGGAAATGAATATTTGAAATCTGCAATTTTTAATGAAGTTTTTAAGGCACTATCAAATAAAGTCAGGGATGCAGTCCTTGTGAATAATTTTAAACCTTTATTAATATTGTTTGCCAAGGCATGGGGGGCTGATACAAGTCAGGCACCCCTGGAACCTTCTTCAAATTCAATCAAACATCCTATATCAATAGGTTAGTTCAAGTCTTCAAAAAATTGTGCATGCTCTTGGAAAAGTATACCTTGCAGAGAATCCATGTCGCAGTATACCTGGGAATCCTCCTACATTGCATATTAAAAACCAACGTCAAAAAGTTGGAGGATGTACCTATTCACATGGATATTTGCCGCATAGTCCTTGACCTCCAGAAGACACCACAGGGATACAGGACAGTTGAGCACGTCCTGTGTGACTCATTTGCATTGGCAACACTATACAGGTACTATGTGCCCCCCAAAAAAATCTACTAGTTGATTCACTCACCCGCCTGCCTTTTATCAAACAATCAGCAACCACCGGGGTACAGGGCGCCACCCCTCTAGCAATCACATCCAGGGTTGTCCACCACGTAAAGAAGAGTATGTGGATCCAATTAGATGCATTAGCTGAAAATTTAATTTTGGGGTATAATTCCCCGTAATAATCACATTCCCTTTGCAGTTAGCATCCCTCAATAAATATTTTCCCCTTGCAAATTAATTTTTTTTACTTTTTTATTTTAATACTAAATTTTTTAATACTGAAATATGTACTATTAAAATTTTACTATAAAGATTTTACTATAAAGATTTTAATATTATATATTTAAATATTAAAAAATTTAGTATCTAAAAGTTAATATTAAAATTTTAATAATACATATTACAACATTAAAAATTTTAATATCAAATATTTTGATATTGCATAAATCACAATTTAATAAAATTGTTATATTTCAATAATTAAACTTTAATATTTAACTTTTAAGATTTAAGATTATAATTTTACTTTTAATATTTTTATTTTTATTTTAAATTTTAGTATGTAAATTATAATATTAATATATATAAATATATTACAAGACATTAGTTAAAGTTGTGACCACATCAAATATTAAAAATAAGGTAAAAATGTTTTTATTTATTAGCTTGTCAAGTACGGGTTTATTTATCACATAGATAAACATCAAGAATTGAATTTATCTGCATCATGTGGCCCGCTCCACTATTGTTCTAAACAAATGATTGTTTAGAACTCAAATTACCTTTCCCTTGTAATATGATTTGGTAAACATATTCAATGTACTTGACCTGCATCCTAAGTACTAATTAGTAAGCAATACATGAAAATCATTGGCTTCTGTGTTGTGTGGCTATAGTGGCACTGAAATAACAAGGATCAGATGATGACATGCAAGGTCCAATTTGTGGCTTAAAAAAGCCAAAGTACCATCAACAATTCACAATTATTTAAATAAACTAATTTATTTCTATCTTTTTTTTAATTTATTCATTTGTTAGCGCAAAAGCCAATAATAATATTCAGTGCATTATAATAAAAATATTTGTCTTCATACCTAGTATAATTAATTTTACTTACCTTTTCTATGTATTCTTATATGTCTATAATACATTCAAACGTCACATTATTATATTAAATAATGATTATTGAGTCCTAATAAAAACAAACTAAATAAAACCCGGAGCGCCCATTTATCTGATTGGCTCGGAGGCCAGGGCTTTTGGGAGGAAGGATTCCAAGTGCTCATAGAAAGCTGCCACCACATTGGGTGGCATTGAAAATTGGCTGATCTCAAGAATGTTGAAGAGATCCTCTGTGTCCTGAGGAAGGCCTTGTTTCACCTTATTCTTGATCCAACCAAACACCTTCTCAATTGGATTCAGAAATGGAGAATAAAGCAGAAGGAAGAGAAGTCTCATTGGGCAGTCTGCAAGGTGGTGGCTGGCAGAATGGCTGTTTTTGTCAATGGGGGGGAACTCAGACACAACCAGATCCACTTTTTGGAGCCTGACATTATCAAGCACAACAACGTTGGTTGTGCTGCTGTAATTTATCCAAAGGTACTCCTTGACAGCTCAGAGAAAATTGATAAAGGTCCTGCTGTTATGAGAGCCTTTAATCATCTGATACTGGTCCAACTGCAAGGACCAAGAAGCGCAACCATGGAATAGGTCTGGAAACAGACAGCTGCACAATGGGCTACGCCGTCCTTGGACCCCTTCTCAACCCACCCATGCCTAGACCTGAGTGAGGAGAAAAACAATGATTTGTTGATATAGAAGAACTGGACATTCCCAGTCTCCTTTAGTTCCAGATGTCTTGGCATAAATGTGTTGATCCTCAATGGTTTTTTCACTGTTCCTATTATATGGAGAAACTCCAAGCACCTTCCACAAGAAGCCCAAATCAACCATTGCTTTGTACACAAGGGTTTTAGAAACAGAAAGCCCAAACTCCGTGGCAAGCATTGATTGGACAGCAAGTGTGTCCAGGTGGCAATCCTTGGCTACCCACTGCTTGATTGCGCCAATGTGAATAGGCTGAAGGAGTTTGGGCTGTCTTTTTACCTTAAAGGATTTGGCCATTTGCCTGGTGTTGCCATACTTGGTGTTGATGTTGGCAATATATCTGGCTGTGACATCAAATCGGGGCGCAATATCCCAAACCGCCATTCCCCTGTTCAAGAAGTTGAGGAAAGCTTCACACTCACTATCTGTCAACCAATGCCAGCCCTTGGCAGATACCATGGCATCCTGGCTACCAGGCTCAACACAGGAGATGGGGACCTTTGTGTAGAAGGTGGGATCACGCTTGCTTGCAGTGGCACTGTCAATGGTTTAATACACAATAGGCACAGATGGTTCCTCAGTTGTGGCCAATGGCTGATAGGAGGTGTAAGCAACCTCAGTGTTCCTGGTGACCCTGATGTAGGAGACTTTGGTAGCAGGCCTTGATTGTGGCTTCTTCCTGGGATTCAAGCTGATAGCTCTGGCTTGAGATGCGGGAGGTGGTTGGCTGGCGCTGACACCTTGGGAGGCCTGTGTATTGGCATGACTCCCCTCAAGTTGGGTTCTGGGTCTGTTTTTGGACCCTCTGGGATGCCCTTGTGGACAGGCTTCCCTGCAGGCTGGTGCAGGAGCAGGTTGAAAATGTGATTGATGGTCCATAAAAATAAAATAAAATATATTTTAGATTAAATATGTATTTATTTGGAGTTATTGGTTTGGTTGTGGGTAGTTGTTTTCTCTTATTTAGCCTTGAATAGTAGCAGAGTTTCTATATCTGTAATTTGAAGTGAATAATATTGTATACTTTCTGGGTTTGGATGATTTTAAAGTTTAATAACTTCTTATGTCTAATTATGGTTATTGAGATTGTATTTTCCATTTGATTTTATCCAGAGTGGAGCTTCTTGATTTGGATTGATTTGTCCTAGTTTCTTACTTTACATTTAATTTGGATTCCAGTTCCTGCAATTAATATCTGGGTTTACTAGTGACATTTAAAAGTGATTTGAAATTTGGTTCTTGTATTTGATAATCCCGCAATTTCAAAAAAAAAACATAGTAAACTTAATGAAAATAGCTGATGGATTTGAACGCTTCAAATCTGATTCCAGTTAATTCATTTTGTCCATTGAAAATATGCAGTTTGACTTGAACTTTGCAAAGTGTCTATGAGTTCCCACATTTTCAAATATTCAAATAAATACTCAAAGATTCATTTTAATTAAAAAAGGCTATCCTGCAAAAGTGATTCAAAATTTGGACCAAGGATTTGACAATCCCCCATTTTTATGTTTAGGTTCTGAATTTACAGTATGAGAAGCAAAATGTCATTTGTGACACCTGATCAATATTCCAGTTAAAATAGATTGCTTAATAATGTGACTTGATTGATTTTTTTTAATATTGGTTTCTTTCATTGGCTGTTTCAGTTTCAGGATTGTTTATTTGATTTTAATTTTTTGTGTGTTTGAAAGTTCCTGTAATACAGCCCTAGATAAATGTACTTTTGTTAATTTTTAATTTATCTTCAAGTGGATTAATTTGACTTTTTTGAACTGAACCCATTTTTTATCTGGTCTGTTTTTGTTTATATTAGCAGGTTATAAAACTACTGTATAATCTTTGAATTTAACCTTGAGATTATGGTGAGCTATCAGGGTTTTTAGTATTTTGGTTTTATCCCTCATTTCATCAATACTTCTGGATTCTAAAGAGGCTAAACCATGAACAATGATGACATTTAGCTTCTGATCAATTTTTGATGTCTTAGTAAATATATTAATGATGAGTCTAAATTATGGGTATCCTGACTAAATTTTCATTTTCTGGTAGGTTGATGAAAAAAGAGAATGGCTGACCTGGGTTAATATGATCAAAAAAAGCTGTAAGTGAGTCTGTTGTTTCATAATTTAAAGTTTTTTCCCTGGAATTTATTCCTGGTGATTCTGAAAATATTGTGATGTCACTTAGATACCTCTCCTTAACTACACAGTAGTTTTTTAAGAAGGAGTTCTAAGCAAAATTGACTTGGATGCAAAAAAAAGAAGTAAACCCAATCTATTGTTGATCAATTTAAATTCATTAGGTTTTGATTAGTTTTACATCATAGTTAATTATTCTTTATGCCACATCCTTGAAAACTAGTGTATTGTGTTGTGTTTGATCCAGCATCTTTTCAGGCCCTACATTTTATCTTTGTACTGCAATTGGGGCACTTGTAATTAAGTGTTGCACACCTAATCCAGTGCTTTTAGATTGATTTATTGGAAGGCTGATCAAATGGATTCATGATTTCATTTTAAGACCATACAAAGTTTGTGAATGGTAATTATCCTATTACAAACCCCAGAGTCCAGAACATAAATTGAATCCTGGTTATCCCAACCTTTGACCTGCTAGCCCTAAGGACCATATATCTGGCTGCCTGCATTTTTTGGTAATTAATTGCCTAATAGCAAATATCAGGAATGACAATTTGGATGCTCCTAAATCTCAAAATACAGAACCAGAGTCAAACCCTGGACAAAACCCTTTGCAGACTGCCAGACCAATAGGCTGGGAACCCATTTAACCACTACTGATTGATAAAGTTGTTACCAGTCCTCCAGGACCCAAACCCTTAGCCATCTCACAGGATTCTGCAAGCAAACTGCCAGTGCAAGATGCCAAGAATTTCCCTGAGGTGCCAACGCCTGACACCTGTGGTTTTCTCAGTGAAATACACAAGTTTCTCCATGAGAGTTATTCAAACTCCCCCAAAGTCCCAGGGGAGGCACTGAACCTGAAGAGGCACCCAATACCTGAATTGACAAACAGAAGGATTTGAAGTCTTCTCATCCCAAAGCGGCCAGTGCCAAACTGCCAGTGCTAAGCGCCACACTATCATCTGAAACCCCCAATGCCAACCTGCCCAAGCCCAGGAAACCTGACCAGAAAGTGAAGCCTGGCAGTGTGGTATAAATACCTGCCAGGCCAAGATCAACCTCCATTGTCATTTTTAAATAAAGATTATGAGATATTGGTTTTCCCAATTATTGCCGTGTTTTTTCTTGTCATCTCCCAGTTAACTCAAAGATCATCTGACCCCCTTACCAGCCCGCCAGCTATGTACTGCCCTCCAGGTGCTCCCTTTGGTTCTATCCATTTCACAGAGTACCCCTTAAAGCCTGAGTACAAGGACTACACTGCCAATAACATAAAAGCCCGGGATTCCTTGACCAGAACTACAGAGTTAACCAGATATAACCAAGAAGGCCCTTGGTATGTTACCAAACCCTGCCTGTTCAGAGATAAATACAACTTTCTTTCTGTCTACCAAATGGATATGGAGCCACCTGTCACCCCCAAACTAATGCCTGCCTGTGCCACCAAGCTCCCACTGGACCATACCAGCAAGCTTTTTGGAATTGTATATATTACTCTCACAGGAGTAATAGATACTATTGTCCCTGCCGCCGGTTCATGGTTGTGGGTGGGCAAGTCAATGTCCTACCTCATTAAGTTAGCACCAATCCTTTTGTGGGCCCTGCCCACCCAGTCCGCAACCTGCCAGTTCCCAGACGCTATTAAGCCAGCCAATCAGGGTTGGTTCACTGACAGCAAAGAATATCCTGCAAATTCCTCCAAATATGCTTTAAAAGAGTTTTTCAGCTGTTATCCCAATGAAGGAGAGGAGTCCCCAACTGTTGGCTTGAAGACAAATATCTCAAACAAGGTAGCCAATGAAAACAGCACTAAAACTGTGGGCCACCTGCAACCAAAGGGAATACCAACTACCAGGTCACTCCCAATAATACCACTCAACAATAGAATAATTGAACTATCATTATACTTGAAGTTGCTAATGAAAGCCTGCCCTGCCCAGTGCCATTTTGCCACCCAAAAACTCAGACAGCTTGCCCACCCAATAACCCAGATACATAATCTTCTACTCCCCAACCTATGGAGGGAAACCATGGATAAAAGACTACATGAACCTAGAGCCCAGTGCTAGGCTTCATCCTCATTTTTATATAAATACTTGTTATGAACCTTTGGTTCTCCCAATTTCTTTATATTTTATGCTTTCTATCTGTCATTTGTATAAAGTTTCCTCTGGCCTGTCAGTCCCTCCACCCACATATTTCTGTCCACTAGGAGCACCTTACCAGTCTGTTCACTTTATGAGGTAAATTATGAAGACATAATTTGAATATTATACAACTGATAATATCCTATTCTCTGATCCCCTGGCCTGTACTAAAGGATTAACCAGATTTAATTGTAAAGGTAACTAATATGTTACTGAGCCTATTTATTTGATGATAAGTATGACTTACTGGCTATCAAATCAACATGAAACCACTTCTTAAACCATTGCCCATGTACCTCTCTACACAAAATCTCTCTGTTGATAATACCAATAAGCTATCTGGGATAATATATTAGTCTCTCAGGGAAATTACCACTGTAATCCCAGCAGCTAGTCCCTGATCTTGAGTGGGACGCCCCCTTTCACATATTTCAGAAAAGGTAAAAAGATACTCAGATTTATACCCTACAATACATATTGGGGAGATATCAGTCTTTTATAGCACATCTTTTGGATAAATGCATCTTTATAATTTACTTCAGGAACTATTAATAATGATACCTCTGAACCAGATGTAAATTATTTATATCAAGGTTTCATGATAAGTATATCTAGAGTCCTTGTAAAACAACAGTATGTACATGAATTTTGGTTGAAATGATCAAAATAAAAACTTATTTTCAACCCTTGAGAAGTGAAAATTAAAAAAATGGAGAATCGGGGCATCGATCCCCGTGCCTCTCGCATGCTAAGCGAGCGCTCTACCATTTGAGCTAATTCCCCGATCTGGAAAGTCAACAAAAAGTAAGATATCTATACTCAATTTTTAATGATGATTAATCTTTAAGCATCATTACTTATATGCAGGTTGGCTTAACAAAGTCTGAATTATTCCAGGATACATAAACACTCAAATTTAAAGTTACTTGTTTTCAGCAAAAATATTTTTATATGGTTTATTAAATTAGACAGTTATAGTCCTTGGTTTGTTTATCTCTAAATCCCAGGCGTGAGCACTTTTTTAATTGTGATATTTTTTAAAATTACTACATGAAAATATACTGTTTTATTTTATTAATTGCTTGAAAATAATTTTTCTCACTTGGAAAAATAAACAACCCAATTAATATTAGTTAGTAATTATACATACATGAAAACATTTTTTATTTGCAAGAATGGTATCTCTATATGAGATCTAATATTAAGTCTAAATATAAAATATTGCTAATACTGTAGTTTATAACCTGCTAAGATAAATGAAATCAGCTCAGTCTAAAAAAATTGAAAATCAAGAAATTTTCAATAAATTATAATATATTTGGATCCACTTTGATTTTGTTTTCAGACTGAGATGAAATGTACTGTTGATGAGGAGCAACTTTTGGGGAAGCTTTAAATATGGATTTATGAAGAAGAGAAGTATATTTTATTGGATAATGCTTTGGACTTATATGGCTTGAGCTGTGGTGGGGACTTAAGTTGGATCAAATATGGGGGAGATCATGTGCAAGTTGGATTCAATTTGCTGGATACCTGGACAAGTCATGTGATATTGGTTTGATGCCATTTCTGGAATTTTGAACTGAATATTAGATTAGAGCCAAACCAGGAAATGACCGGATATTAAGTGTGTTGGCAAAAGCCAGAATACCAGTAAATCCAGCTCCTTGATACTGTTTAAACCAGAATAGGTTTCAAGTGGAACAATTGGTCCTTACATAGACTGATAAGTGTTTTGCTTGACATTACTATGCTGCAACCAAGATTACTCCCCCACCTGCTAACATATCTCACAATACACAGAGGGTACTCAATGAGCCGCCCCATAACATGAAAAACAGTATGGGCTAATCTAAACACAATGTTGAATTGCAGACACTATCTCCTAATTAGGAGCACTTCCAATTTGACACATTGATCCCTTGTTCAAGTTATTCTCAACCTGAACCTTAAGTTGAACCTGCCACTGTGCCACCCCCTTGGTGGACTTGTGGCTTCTCAAATAGTATATTGATTACAATATTCTCCAATAAACAACATCTTATTATTATTGTCCTTTCTATTTAGAATGTTGTCTTTCCAATCTAAATACTGAACTATAATTGGTTCAGTTGCAACAACTATATGCTCTATTAACTGTATAGAAATAATAAAATATATTGTCACAACATCTTTGCTATTATCTCTTGAGAAAATGATTCTCCAAGTAATCCCTCAGCTTTTGAATAGCTGGTGGCACTAACACTACAGTCCAAAGGACTGTCTAGAGATGAGATGGTCTGAATTCTACACTGAACACTGTCGTAAACTAGATCATATACAAATGCTCATATGAAATAAATGTATAAGTCTGATGATAATAGAAAATACTTCTCTATTTGCAATTCTTTTGGATCAGGCAGATCTTGTGGATTTATTAATTACTGATGTAAAAGCACTCCAGACGAGCTATTAAGTCAACTATTTAAGGGGTCAGAAACCTCAAGCTACTTCCAAAACAGTTAGCTGCACAGTAATTGTCTTGCATAGATATTTTTTATCCCCTTTTGGATTCAGATTGTATAGATTGCTAAATATGGCAATAAAGTGGATGTAAGTCCCACTATAATTCTGTTGAGTTTATACTTCTGGGAATTATAATAAACAAGATAAGGGGAGGATTTAAGAAGAGAATGATACTTTATTGAATATGAATGTAGAAGAATATATAGTATTATGACAAGCCACATGCTGTTCATGTACATCATGGAGGTCATGGGGCTTATCTAAGTAATGTTTCTCTTGGGTCACAAGGCTTATTCAAGCTGTGTTCCATTTAGGATCTGGATTGGGTGATCTCTGTCATAGATGATTGACTGATAATAGTGCCATCAGTTTACTGGCTGGCCAGTGAACCATTCAGTGAGCCATTCAGTGATCTACTCGGGGTGTTAATTCCCCAAGAGGGAGTAACAAAAGATGTTGCAATATCTCCTCCTGGGGTGCTGGAAGGCGGAGCCTTGGGAATTTTCTTAAGAGTGTTGGGGATGTATGCTTGGTATTGATCCAGTTTGGCGTTGGGAACAGGGAGTCTGGAGTTTTGTTGGGCTGTTCTTGCTTTGCACAGGCAGAGTTGGTTGTGGTGCATACGTTTCAGTTCAGTCTGAGCTCTAATTCCTTTGATGAGGTAGGTGTTATTGGGCTTGACTTCCATGACAATGCCTGGTCCATGTAATACTGGGTCCAATTTGTGTTGGTTGTGGTTGACAGCCCAGATTTTGTCCCAACTTAGAATCTCTCTTGTTGCAATGGGATTACTTCCCTTTTGACCCTTTGGCGTTTCATTTCCTCTTGGTATTTTCTGGCTCATAATACATTGGGGTCCCTGTTGTCTGGCACCTTTTTGGGCAGAGGTAATTGTGGTCCTGTAGATGTACTAACAAGAGCGGGCTTTTGTCCATAGAAGAGCTCATAAGGGCTTTCACCCGTATTGTAGTTAACTTGTGTTCTGCAGACCATGGGCACTGTTGGGAGCATGTCAACCCAGGCCTTTGAATTGTTAGCAGATGACTTACTGAGGGCTTCTACAAGTGAGCCGTTTAGTTGTTCTACTTGTCCATTTGCTTGCAGGTGATATGGGCTGGCTGTGATGTGTTTTACCCCATTTTTGGCAAGGTAAATGTTGGTCTCAATGGCTTTAAGTTTGGTGCCTCCATCTGTGATCAGGAGGTCAGGTTTCCCAAATTTGGCTATAATTTCTTTTCCAATGAATTGTCTCACATTGTTGCCTTTTTACTCTTTGGTGGCTTGTGCCATGAGCCATCTGGTTGCATAGTTGATAGCTTTGATTATGTACTTATTGCCCTTGTTTTTGCCAGGCATTGGTCCCACAATATCCAGTGACTATACCTTGAAGAGTTGTGTGATGGATACAGGTACTACTGACTTGGGAGGTGCCTTGGAGCAGGCGTAATTTTCATAGACTTCACATTAGTCCAGTACTTCCTTGATGTTCTCCAGCATGTTGGACCACCAGTAGTGTGTCTTGAGGTATTCAGGAAAGTTTTTGCTGCGGGTGTGTCCCAAGTCTCTGTGATATTGGAGGATTGTGTCGATCTTTTGTGTTGATGGGACGTAGGATACAGTGTCACCATTTGAAAGTATTTGGTGTAGTGTACCATATACGTTTTTGAACAGATGTTTGTTCTTAAGAACCTTCTCTTGGATTTCCATTGGGATGTCAGGTGGGAACTCTTCCTGAAGATTCCCCATGATTAGCATGGGCCAGTTGGGGTCGCCATCAGCGCAGAGGACATACTTGCTGTATAGCCTTGACAGGACATCTGCAGTAAGAATTTCCTTGCCTGGCTTATATTTGATTTGCATGGGGTATCTCTGTATGAGATTCATCCATTTTAATTGTCTTCATGACAAGTGTTGTTATGTTTTGAAGAATATCAGCAACTTGTAGTTGGTGAGTACTTTAAACGTTTGGGCTCCTTCCAGATAGCATTATTACTTTATGAGGCAGTGTGGTATGGCTACCAACTCCTTGTTGTGTATGGGATATCTTTGTTTGCTGTCTGATAACTTCCTTGATTAATATGCCACAGGGAGGAATTATTTTTCTGCCGTTTGGATACAGAGTACTCCTCCTATGGCATAATCAGAAGCATTGGTTTCTAGCTCATAGATTCTCTCACAATTTGGGTATTGGAGGATAGAGGCAGTGACCATGCGTTCCTTCAGTTGGCAGAAGTGTTGATCACGTAGCGGTGTCCAGAAAAAATTGGTTGTTTTGCTTGTGATGGCAGACAGGGGGGCTGTTAGGGCACCCCAATCAGGGATGAACCCTCTTATGTAGGCTACCATTCCAAGGAAGGTGCAGAGTTCACTCTTATTTCTTGGAGCTGGCATCTCAGTTATGATGCGTATCTTGTCTGGGTCTGCTTTGATTCCGTCCTTGCTGATAATGCAACCAAGGAATGGAAGTTCTGTCAAGAAAATTTTTCACTTTGATGGGTTTTCAAACAATTGGTTCTCTTCAAGGGTGAGGAGAACCAGGCAGCCGTCTTCCCAGTGTTGTTTCAGGTTGGGACTGTAAATGATAATGTTGTCCATGTAGATAATTGGTTGTTTTCCAATGTGTTTCTTCAAAACTTTTTTCATGAAGGTCACAAAGGTACTAGGAGCGTTTGTCATGCCAAAGTTGAGAACAACACATTCAAAGGATCTGTATTTAGTTCTAAATGCGGTCTTTGGAATGTCTTCAGGTTTCACGCAAATTTAGTGGAAACCTGCTGTCAAATCAATTTTTGTGAAGATTTGGGACCCCCAGGGCATCAAAAAGGTTGTCAATTAGGGGCAGGGAATATCTGTTATTAATTGTGACCTTGTTGAGCGCTCTGTAGTCTGTGACTAGGCAGAGTCCTCCATCTTTCTTTGCCATAAAGAAGACAGTAGCACTGAAAAGTGGCTTTGATGGTTGTATGAGTCCTTTTTTGAGTGCTTTGTCAAGGTAAGCTTTTAGGGCATTGTCTTCTTGTGATGTGAGGTGGTAGATAGGTTGTGCTTTAGGTATGCTCCCTTTGAAGTCAATTTTGTGTTCTATGCTGCGTTCAGGAGGTAGTCCTGGTAGTGTTTCTTGGAAGACAGCAGGCAACTTGTTAACTAGCTGGTCTCAGATGTGGTCCTTTTCATTCCAAGTCTCCGTATTTTTAAAGTGGATGACCTTGTATGTGCAGGTACTCCAATTGATTTTGCTAGGGTAGGTTTCCTCTTCTGTTTCCATGATTTTAACAAATACATGGTCTCTCATAAGTGCATCAAGGTGGGTTGGGTAAACATGGTGATGTACCTCTCCTCATTGTATGGTGAGCGTAAAACTATCCCAGTCAATGTGAGGTTTGGTCTTTCTCATCCAGTCCAGGCCAAGTATAAAATCATACTTGGGGATTGGTATGATTGGGCCACTGAGTGTGGTTTACATGTCTCTGATTTGGGTGTGGAAAGGTTTTGATTTCTTGGGTGACTGGTGTGCTTCTGTTATCCTCCATGATGACTCTCCTGATACTACTTTGGGTGGTAGGTAGTTTCATGAGGTCAGTAAATTTCTTGTCAACAAGAGATTGATCTGCTCCAGTGTCAAATAGTGCAGTGCCCTGGTATCTGCAAAAACAGAAAGGATAAGTGAGGAGTTTATTTCTAGTTTGGGCGGCAAACAGTAGAGGGTTGCTGGAGAGTACTTGGATCATGGTGATTGAATCCACGTTCTGGTCCCTGTACAAGTCTTGTAAAGTGGGGGAGGGCGGCTTGCCTAAGCACTACCCTGAGCTTTTCCCTCCTCATTGGTATCTTCAGTACTTGCTTGGTTAGCTTGCACTGTACAATTCTCAGTTTGAGGATGGGAGTTGTTGGCTCAGTTGTTCTGCTTATTGGGTCAAGGATCTTTCTTGGCTGTAGGACTCTCCTTGAGCTTGTTGGTTGCATGTAGGCTGTCAGATTTTTGAGCCATGTGTTTCCCTTCCAAGAATACATCTTCAAGGTTCTTGCAGCGGGTTGTGTCAAACTGACGTATAATGTGTGTGGGAAGGCCATTGTAGAAGTCCAAGCGTGGGCCAGGTTCATCAAAGTTGATAGTGTTGGGTGTGCGGTCACGTAAGTCTTTTTATGCAGCAATGTAATCCTTGATTATTCCTGTCATCTTGAAGGTTCAAAGATCTGTCATGATTACTACGTCAGAATCCTTCATGGAGAACTTTTTGAGGAATGCGCTCTTAAATAGCTCCCAGTTTTCCTTCTGGTTGGGGTGTTGGGCTAGCCATTCTCTTAAAAAATGTGATGCAGTTCCTGTAACGCAAATGGCAATTTCACTGACCCAGAGTCTTTGGGGGTAGTCCACTTGCTCAAATTTGCTTTGTGTACTGTTGATCCAAAGAGAGGCGTTTTCCCGGTGTAGTCCTGAAAAGGCACCGATTTCAGCTGTACACAGGCGCTGAAATACAATATTGGGTATCTCAGGCTGCTGTGGTCCTGTTGTGGTTGACGCTGTGGGTAACAATCTGCAGGCTTTGAGAGTGTTGTATTGTTCAACAGGTATAAGGACATTGTTGTAGATAGCGAGGCCTGCAGGAACGTCTTTTCCTTCTTTGTAGTCTCTCCAGCTGTTAGGGAGTACCATTGCTTGGGTCCTTTTCTTAGGAGGAACTTTTCCTTTGAGTTGGGTAGGTATGAATAATCTACCTGTGCTACCACTGTCAAGTTTATACTTCTGGGAAGTATAATAAACAAGATAAGGGGAAGATTTAAGAAGAGAATGATACTTTATTGGATATAAATATAGAAGAATATATAGTATCATGACAAGCCACATGCCGTCCATGTATGTCATGGGGGTCATGGGGCTTATCTAAGTAACGTTCCTCTTGGGTCATGAGACTTATTCAAGTTGTGTTCTATTTAGGATCTGGATTGGGTGATCTCTGTCATAGATGGTTAACTGATAATGGTGCCACCAGTTTACTGGCTGGCCGGTGAACCATTCAGTGATCTACTTGGGGCATTAATTCCCCAAGAGGGAGTAATCAAAGATGTTGCAACAATTCCCAGAATATGGTAGTATGCTCCAATCAATGATGCAGGTGTTAATAACTTCTCTGAAGCTATTGTACAGATATACTAGTATATAAATCCCCTTCTTACAGTAATTTTATAATCTGTCAAGATAAAAAATCATCTCAGTCTGAAAATAAAATGAAATTAGTTCAAAACCTATAGTAATTTAATATAAATTCCTTGATTTTTATTTTTTTCAGACTGAGATGATTTTGTTTATCTTAACAGGTTATAAAACTACTTTGCTAAATAAAAATCTTCATTTTCTTATATTTTGTACTGTATATATACTTATGATTTTTATTTATTTCTTTATCATCTGAAATTACATTTTTATTTTAATAAGAAATATTTTTATAGTAAAGTGTGCAACTTATATATATAATGAGAAATATTTCTTAATACCTCTTATTCTTACTAACTATGGTATGTTTTTATTGCTTTTTTTGGGGCCATTTATAGTAAATTATGTGTATTACACATTTCTTTATATTAACAATGTTCAGAGTAAATTGTAAAATCAGTTAAAAAAGTACTGGAATCCAAAAGACAACATTATAAAAAACAAAATTTGCACTTTACTATAGTGTTAACATGGCCACTACCAACATGGGCATTGTTTCCCTTCCAAGCATGCTTCAAGAAACCCCTCCCTTCTCCAACCAGTGGATCTTCTCCCTCCTCCCTGTCCCACAATCATCAAGAATATCCTGAGGATTAATCTAAAAAATTCAAGTCCACTAAACATGCGGCTTGGAATCCACTGGTCATTCAAAAAATTTGAAAATTTAATGACAAATTCAAAGCTCCCAAGCACTTACCTCATTATTTTCCCATCATGTCTGTCAAGGCTTGCCCTGGATTTATAACCAATAATTACCTTTTCTATTATAATAATCAAAAGTTCACCACTAAAAACAAGCACTTTTTATGTTGAAAAAAGTCTTTTTAGGGCCCACCTTAACACTTTGGACTGAGAGAAATTTATGGCCAAGAAAGGGAAGCACTCCCAAAAGCCCTCTAATAATATTATCACAAGGATTCTCAAGAGGCATCTTGTCCAGATAATATTTTCTTTTGCCCACCTTCACACATTCAATTTGGCCATCACAGCCCTCCAACATATCAAGCCCAATAATCTAAAGTTGGTGCCAACCCAGGAGCAGCTTTTCAAGTATATAAGCAACAATCACACTACTACCAATCTCCTTTCTATCAAGGCCTCTGATGTTCTTTTTGAGCTTAAGCTCAATCATGATCTGAAACAGCTTTCAAGTGGAGAGAATTTTTCTTTATGACAAAAGACCAACTGTCAGGACCACATTATCTGCTATAAAACAAAGAAGAGCCTACCAGAGCTCAAAAATGCATTAAATGGCTAGTTGATGTTACTTTTGCTCTTTTCCCAGATATTTTATTAACTCTGGGTGGACTTATGTCCAGACATATATTCAGGTGATTCCTCTTTCATTTCTCCTCCTCCCTAGGATCCCTGAAGCTATTTACACCAGGGATTTTGAAATCTTCTTATACAAGCTTTCTCTCTTGCTCTCCAAAGATGATGCTAAGACCCCATCCTGTAGCCCTGCTAATACCGCTGATGCTGACAAGGACCAAGCCATCCTAGATGTCAGTGAAAAGTTAAAGCTTAGAGCTATTGGCCCACAAGTATGCATTATGAACTTTGATCCTGCTCAGTTCAATGCATGTGAGCAGATGATTAACAGGTAAGTACAATGGTGTCACTTTCATTTCTGCAAGGTAGTTGCTATTAATGTGCACACCAATTATGAGCTAAGTAATTTTAGCCATAGGAATACCTCAGATACCTGCAAATTTGTGCTGAAAACATTTATTTCTCTGTCTTAGTAAAACCTGAGAACACTGGTTAAGGATTTAGGGTTCTATTCAAGGACAATTATGTAGTTAAGCATATAGAGCTCAGGCCTTTTCTAGAGTACTTCAAGCCCCAATAAATTGTTAAAGTGGTTATCAAATGTTGAGAAAAAACCAGGCCCAAGGCCTCCTTAAATGTGTATCAGGCTGCTGCCAATGGGGAGATGAAGTTGTCTTCAGCTCTTGGGGCTTATCATAGGAACCTCAAGTCAAACTTTGGGCTCTACTCCAATTTCAGCAAGCTCTGTACCCTTCTCTAGCATTAGCAGGAGAAAACTATCTCCAAGCTCAGAGATCTGGTTAACCACGCCCCCACCAAGTCCTTATCAAAGTCTTCCCTATTTACTAAGGTCATAAAAGCCACAGCAAAGGTCAAGTACAAGGCCTCAGAGATCAAGCAGAAGCTTGAGATAATGGCAACTGCTCTGATTGAAGGTGCTAAATTGAAGAAAGGGGAAAAGGGTGAATAATAAACTTTCTTACTTCCTTACTTCTATATTTTTTACTTTTTAATTTTGATTTTTATATTTCTTGATTTATTTAGATAGTAATGACTTTTTAGGTATAGATGGTAAGTTTCTTATGAATAATTATAGTTGAAAGGGAATGAAATGTCTTAACTTTTGCTAATTTT
This sequence comes from Entomophthora muscae, assembly GCA_014839935.2. NCBI lineage: Eukaryota > Fungi > Entomophthoromycota > Entomophthoromycetes > Entomophthorales > Entomophthoraceae > Entomophthora > Entomophthora muscae. Next base: position 271,373 of record QTSX02000093.1, read on the forward strand.
CTAGTAAAACATAAGATATTCACAGTTATACTTATATGAAGTATAACAAATAAATATTATAATTTTGTTTTTATTTTCTAGTGATAATTGTATTTTAATTGTATTTTTTTTCTCATTAGAATTCTAATTTTTATGGCAATAAAAAATGTTTTTATAGTAATGAGAGTAAATAAAATAGTAAACTGAGAAATAATTGCTTATTTCTCCTTATTCTTATTAGTCAATATATGTGTTTATTAAATTTTTGAGCTTTCTGAGGTCACTTTAGTATAATTTACCTTTATAGATTAATTTTTTATAATAAAAGTGTTCAGTACATCAAGTAACATCAATTAAAAATATCAAATTCCAGGATTCAATCAGATAAAAGAACAAATTCTTACTTTACTTAATAGTTGACTACCAGTGAGTCAATTTCACTACAGTTGCTATTGTAAATGATTAACAAAAAATACTGATTATTGTAATTATACAACTTAACCCCTTTTCAGCCAACACTAGCCCATGCCTGCAAACAGATTTCCCTGTGTTAATTGTAGTATCCTATCCACAATAAGGGACTAGCTGCCATTTTCCATTGTATAGAGAAATGTTTCTGCTACCTGGAAGGTGCCACATTCACCCTCAAGTACTCACATATAATAAGTCATTACAACAATCAATATCCAGTCACACCTGACTTAGAATTAAGCAAGATGAGTCAAACATCCATCCTCTTATCAGCTTTGCATCAAATATACAGTAGTTTTAAAAGCTATGGTGACAACTAAAAATACCTCAGATTTAAACAAAATGATTTAAGATTTAAACAAATTCCAAGTCACGCAAGATTCAGGATTCAATTAATTTAAAAAATTTCAGTTAATAAATGAACTGTCAGTCAAAAAATAAAATTTCACTAGCCCATTATACAAAATTATAGCAAATATCAAGCGGCGTTGTTTAAACCACAAACAAAATGAACTGACACAACAAGTGAGATGGATGGATGTCATCCTGGAGTATATTATAATCCAATCAGGATTCATATGAGGCACCAATAGAAGGACTAAAATGAAACAAAATTTGAGCAATCTAGAAGCAAGATTCCACAAGCACAAAACAAAATGAAGTCACACAAAAGTGTAGTGCAAGCAGCCTAAAATAGAAATATAACAGTTTAACAGCCAATCAACAACTATCTAATTTAGGAACAGAGGCATTTTATTCATTTTCATGGATCCTAATTTGTGTGAAATGGTTTTCAAAACCTTCCAAATATGGACTCAAGATTATAATAAAAATAAATCATTAAATTTTAAAATTTCTACTTTTAGTTATTTAATCATAGGTTTTAGTTCAATATGGTTTTCAACAGCAACATTTTTGACGGCGCCAGCAGCCAAGCCAAGCCAGCAGCAGCTAAGACAGCTTCAATGGAGGCAAGGCTCAGAATGTGGAGGCATCTGCTTACATCCAAGCCTTTGAGGCAGGTAACAAGGAAGCTGACCTGTTACTGACCCCCAACCCATATGGCTTTGACTTGTTCAGTAGTCACTTAGTGTCTAGATCTGCTCCTGCTCCTGTACCCACCCCTGCATAAGCTTCCTGTCAAGCAACCAATCAGGATGGCAACCTTGATTTGGAAAAACTTCCTGCCACCAGCCAACCTGCCCCCCTACATCCAATCAGGCTTCAGCTCCCCTGGCCCAGTGCCCCAAGCAACAAATCATCACCGCCCAAATTCTTCAGGAAATTGTGGTACTGAATCTACAGGGTCTGTCCTGGGAACAGATTGCTGCCCAGTTGCAACTTACCCAAGCTACCGTCATGCAGGAATTCAACAGCCTGATGAACAGGGGGAATCTGATTGGGACAGCCAAGAAGCCCAAGGAGGCCCCCAAGTCCCAAATCAGCAAGGCCTACCACATCATGATTGATCTCTTGCAGCAGGACCCCAATCTTCCCTTGACCCAGGTCCAAAAGCTTCTTACACACCATGGTATTTGGGTGTCTGAGCGCATGATGCAGCTCTGGATGTATGGGAAGGTGGCTTTGATATGGGTTCTTACCAATTTTGCCGGCAACCAATGGGATGGTGCTGAGGATTCCCCATATGACACCACCATCAAATCAACCCTGGTCTAATGCTTGACCAGTCTAACAGATGGCATCATGTTCATCTCTTACTATAAGCTATTGATTGCGTTTGACAATTTTGGTGAGCAAGGAAAAGCTGCTTCCAAGAATAGAAGGAAGAAGGTCAAGAAGGGGACGTTCATTGGTGCATTTATGGCTGTTTCAGCCAAGGGTTTTGTCTACTATTGGACAAACCCAGATTTCACTGATGGCTACTTGTACAGCCACATCCTTGGTGAATTACTCAACTCCTGGGATGGCTCAAATTCCAAGCACTGGGTTTTCTTGAGCCACCAGATGGAGGGTAGCTCCACTGCCCTTGAGGCCATCCAGGAACGTGGACACCAGGCCTCTGTGTACCCAGCTGGTCACGCTAACATCCATCTGGCTGATGTTGTGTTCTTTAATATTGGAGATAAACTCTGGGGGCGCTGCCCTCAGGCTTTCAACAACCTCTATCTTAGGGTCCTTGACCACAATTCTCTCTTTGGTCACCAAATAGTGGCTGACTTGTTTGCCCAAATTGTCTTCCATGTGAACATGGGCAGCCAATCACGTAAGGATAAGTGCCTCCCACCCCGTGCCACAGCCACCTACCAGCCCATCCAGCCAATGACAGACAGGGAATATAAAAAGCATTATATGGTGACTATCACACACAATCCTTCTACCCCTATTCCCGCCACCCCCCACCTTCCAGCCCCACCCACCCAATCCCAGACCCCCCAGGCCAGTACTGCCTCTAAGTCTTTCTTCCTGCGCTATTCTGCCTACTAGGCATCACTCTTCCCTGCCCCAATAAACCCCCTGTTGCCAAACATTTTCCATCTATATTATCTTTATTTTGAATTTCAATTGTTCATGTTCTCTTTGTTTATAGTTGGCTTTATTCTTTATGTTCAGCTTATTTCTATAAAATCATATATTTACTATGCTGTGTATCTAGATCCAGAACACAGTTATTTTTATCACTTTGCACAGCCCCTTGTGAAAATATTAACAACAATTTGGTGATCAGCTAAATTTGAATTAGAAAATTATAGGTTAATTAATTTTAGATAAAGTTGTTACTGATCCAAATTTAAAACTTTAATGATAAAATTTAAGCCAATCAGGAGCCAAGTGATAAAGTGATTGTTGTGACATAAAGGGTCATTCAATAATTCTTTGATGCTTGTGCACTAATTAATATGATTGGCTGGATCTTTTGCCATTGTGCGCCATTGTTGCTGTGGCAAGTTGTTGGTGGACTAGTGCCCAATCAGCTGCTGGGTTAGCACTAGTCCATCAACAACTTGCCACAGCAGCAATGATGCACAATGGCAAAATAACCAGCCAATCATATTAATTAGTGCACAAGCATCAAAGAATTATTGAATGACCCTTTATGTCACAACAATCACTTTATCACTTGGCTCCTGATTGGCTTAAATTTTATCATTAAAGTTTTAAATTTGGATCAGTAACAACTTTATCTAAAATCAATTAACCTATAATTTTCTAATTTAAATTTAGATGATCACTAAATTGTTGTTAATATTTTCACAAGGGGCTATGCAAAGCGCTAAAAATAATATGGTAATCAAGGAAACAATACCAATACAAAGCAAACAACACATATTGAGATGAGGTTAAAACATATACACAATGGGGAAAAATGGGATATTGGAGTAATGTGAAAACAAACAGGGATAAACAAAGAGACAATAGTATCAGAATAATACAGATTTTATTGGGATAAAAGCTATAAAAACATATGGAAAGGTTAGTAAAAAATCAATGAGAGAATTGGAGAAGCTTTTGAAGGATCTTGACTCTGCAGTTGCAGAGATCAAAGAAATTGACCGCAAGGTCAAAGCAAAAGTCAAGGCCACCGTCCTTGAAGGCAAGAAACTTGACAGGGTGACATCCAAGGCATTAATAACCAAAATGCCTGACACATCAGAGCAGACCATTGAGTGCCTGCTCACCAATCAAAAACTGGTGGTTTAGGGCTTGCAATTAAAGTCCTTTGCCCTCTCTGCGCTGTCTTTCTAGACAGATGACCCTGAAATGTATGCCCACCTAAAACCTACCAAGCAGGCAAGGACAGAGGATAAAGAATTGCCTGCGCAACTGCTTGCGCCAAGAATGGAAAAGCCTGCCAAAGCTGCAGGCAAGGAGGAAAACCGCAAAGGTACATAAAAATTATAATTAATGAAAATTTCAAAATACTTACCTTTTTTTGGTAGAAAACATTGACGGTAAAATCTGCTGGGTCCTGGTTCCTTTTGTCCCTGCCACATTTTATGCCAATTACACCAATCATGTGGCCAAACAGCTCTATCTGTCCCCCCTGTCTTGCAGGAGCTCAAAGACAGGGTCTATGGTACCTTTCTGATGACAAGAGACACACTAGCTGGGCTGACACATGCTGAGGGGGCATCTGAGTGGGCAGTTACTGCCTACAAAGATTCCCAACTGGTCTGCCTTGACCTGGTGGTCCTCAGTGGAGTTTACAAAGTAAACTCCATTGAGCTTGTTTGGGACGTCCTGGAGACGCTCCCATTCAAGAATGTACCAGAGATGGGCCGGGCCCATGTGGCTGCTTGCTTCTGCTTTCTGGTAGAGAATATCATCTCTTACCTCTTGGACAACTTTGGGCTTGTGGTAGAAAAACTGGCTGTTGCAGATGCAACAGCCATGAAGAGGAACAAAATCCTCCTTGCTGACTTTGGGCTGGCCTGGAGTGCCAACAAGATGGGGGTCCTGCAAGCAATGGAGCTGACTTTTGCAAAGACAAAGCATGAAAAGAAGATCAGCACAATATATAACAAACTTTGCAAGTTTACTGAAGCCTTTTCTGGGCAAAGGCTTCACCTTGTTGTTTACCTGGGGTTCCTCTTCTACTTTGGGATGGACACATCTGTAGAGGACCTGGACGGGGTCCTTCTTGGGATTGACAAGGCCAGGCTCTCCCTGGATGGGAAGAAGGTCTCCCCTGGATACAACTTGGTGGACCACGTTATCCAGGACGCCCTGGTCCTGGCTGGCATCTTTGGGTTTGCAGCCCTGCCAGAGAAGCTGCTGCTTCACTCCCACCTGACTGTACTCCCTTTCACCAGCAGGCAGGAGTATTTTAACCAGGGTGTATCCACCATCCACAGTGTGGCAGTGGAGGTTGTGCACCACCTCCATTGCAGGGTGGGTAAATACTGCCAAACCCATTATAGGCACTCTTAATTTTTCTCTATATAAATAAGCATCTTTATACTCTAGACTATTTTTAATATAAATAATTTTTTTAACTCTTGTTTTAGCAAACAAGATTTGCAAAATATATTGCAGAAACGGTTTTCATAAAAGCATAAAATTATATGTTAACAAAAATATATTCTAACTTGTACATTTTACATTTAATTTTTTTAATTTGATTTTTATATTGATTTGACAAAAGTGATATAAATATATTCACATAGTCTAGTATTGAGTGTTTGGGATAACCTCAGATGGCATAATAAAAAAATATAAAATAAAATAAATAAATAACTTACATCCATTGATGGTCTTGCCAAATGTGATTGTGGGCTTAGAAGCTTCTAAATATAAAATGATAATTAATATATCTTGAATAGTAAATTAGAGAATATAAAAAAAGTTGGATATGCTAAGCCTTTAATTGATTGGCTGTTTGGCTAGGCACGCAGGGATGAACAAATCAGTGCAGCCATAGAATTTGGCCATGGTCTCAGCTGGGAGGGTGTGGATTCTGGCCTGCAGCAAATCAAACAGGTCCTTGGTCCCAGTTGGGGTTCCTTGCTTGACAGCTTGCTTGAGCCACCCAAAGACTTCCTTGATGGGATTTAGGAAGGGAAAATAGGCAGGGAGGAAGAGAAGGCACAAATTTGCTGCAGCCAATTACTGGGGGCCCACTGTAATGCTAGTGTCAATCATTGGGAATTCCTTGAGAATATCAGCCACCTTATGGAGACCAATATTGTCCAGCACAATGACGTTGGTGAAGCCCGGGCTTGTGCGCCTCAGGTGCTCCTGGACTAATTGGAGAAATGCTAGAAAAGTATGGCTGTTGTGGGAGCCTAGTATCATTTGATAGAGCTCAACCCCCTTTGGACCAAGGAGAGCCACCATTGAATAGGCTGTGGCGCGGACTGCAGCATGCCAAGCCATCCCGTCATTTGAGCCTTTGGGGACATACCCATTGCGCATTGACAAGGCAAATGCTGATTTGTCAATGTAGTAGAATTTTACTGTTCCCTTGGCTTTGAGGGCAGTGTACGCCTCTGCGTATTTTTTCCGGGTCTTAACATTGGCTGGGCTATTACAATTGTATGGGGATACCCCAAGCTTTTTCCAGGAAAAGCACATTCCCTTGACCAGATGGTAGTAAAAGGAAATTGAGGCCTCAACCCCAAAAGTAGATTTGACCATGGCCTGTATATTTGCCAGTTCAAGATGGCAGTCCCAGGTTATCCACTGGCAGATTGCCCATTTGTGCTCCTTGGTGAGCATGGTAGAAATGCGCAAGGATTTATCTGTGGCAAGGACTCGGCCAGTATTGATGAACTTGTGGAAGGTCTTGCTGGTGTACTTGAGATTCACTCCAACAATGACCGTGGCCGCCTTGTAGTCACCAGATTCATGCATTAGCTTAAGCAGGATGCTGTGTTTGATGTCAGGGATGCACTTCTGGGTGGGATTTTTAGCGGTGGGGATTGGCTTGTTGTCATTGGGCACAACACAGGGCATGGGTACCTTGTTGTAGAAGGCTGCAACTTTCTTTAGCACTAACTGTCCCTCATCAGCTCTGTAGAACTCAGGCTCCTTGTCCTCTTCCTGATTGTCATCACTGACGTAGGGCTTGTAGCTAGTATCAAGTACAGGCTTCACCTTCTCTAGCATGGCTGACAGGACTGACTCTTGCCGGTACACAATGTCAAACACATATGAAGTAAGTTCTACCTCCTTGTTTCTAACTTTCTTGGTGAAGGTAACCTTGGTGGGCATCTGGGTCAGCTTGGGGACCCAATGGTTTATGCTCCGCACCCTAGCAGCTTGTGCTCCTTGAACTGGCTGTGTCAGTGCAGCATCACTATTGAACTCTCCTTTCCCATCTCCTTCCTGAGTAGGCATTTGTGTTGCACTAACTCTGTTTTTTTACCTGCAGGGCAACTGCAATTGCAGCGCACAACAGGTGCAATGGTACTCTGTTGCTGTGTTCCTTCTATTTTACAATTTAGTAAAATACTAAAAAAATTTAATTAAGTTACTCCCTAATTTTAATTTTTGCTTTTATCTGAATATGGATATTCAATTAATATTTTTCCCACCCAATATCCCAATTATAGATTTTTTATTTCTTAATTAGTTGTTTCTGGTTTTACAACACCCATTTTAGAATACCCAAAATAATTTCCACCCATTCCCCCAGATTTTACGCCAAATTAAGCACCCAACATAATATTTTTAAAGTTTATGTTTCAGATCTTGTGTCTTATTTTAGATACCTTGGTATCATTCTTGATTACAATCCATTGCACACACTGAGTGAGTGATTTTGTTTACATAGTGAGTTGCTATTGTGTTTTGTTTTTGGATTAAGTTTTGACACACTGCGCTTGGGGGTATTTTGTCACCAATTCACATAGTAAACATATGTACACTGAAAGTCAACTCACACCATTTTGCTTGTGAATCCATGTATTTTGAATATTTTTGTTTGGAGTGTGTACACTTCTTTGCTGTGTTGACCCATTTTGCCCATCAACGCCAAAAATCCCTGTTAACAGAGTGTATATTTTAACCTGATAGTTGTATTTTAAATCTGAAACCATTTTTTTAAATCTGAGGTATTTTTGGTTGTTGCCATAGCTTCTAAAACTACTATAAGTCTGGGAAGGAATTGGTCACAATCAATGCCTTTTCCTGACTATATGTGGAATTCTCAGGGGGACAACATGCTAGACCCTGACTGGCCCTTGCTATACTTATATCCTGCTACCAATTACTACAAGGGGTCAGAATCTGTAACCATGTCTAAACTTCAGGACAATGAAATCCAGTTTTAAACAGTGCAGAAAACATCTACTTCTGGGAAGAGACAGGAGAAATATGCCCTTTATTCCCACCACACAGCAAGGAGATACCATCTTGTACAGTAGTTTTCAAGCCTGTTGAGATAAACATATATTAGTCAGTTTAGAACACATGAGCTCAGTCTAAAAACGAGATAAAAAATTAAGGAATTTATATTGAATTACAATAGATTTGGATCCACTTTGATTTTGTTTTTAGACTGAGTTCATGCGTTCTAAACTGATTAATATACACTTGTCTCAACAGGTTTGAAAACTACTGTACTATCACTATATGCTGGGACACATATGTGGGTATAACCTGTTTGAGATCATGAAATATAAGATCTGGTGGCTGCACATGCACCAAGGCATCTTGAATCTTCTCAAGTCTTGAGTTACATGTGCTAAGAACACATCAGAAACTGCTCACCTAAGTTAGTACTGCCTTGAATGCCATGGAACCCCTTGAGCAGCAGGCTATTTATGTTTTAGGGCCCCTGCCAAAAGAAATTTTTTTTAAGAATTATATTGTTACTGCAATAGATTACTTCACCTGCTGGCCTGTGGCTTGGGCAACCACCAACCATACTATCACCACCATGACCTTTTTTTGGCAAGATGATAGTAGCTTGCTTGGCTGCCCAAATAGTCTATCACATATGGCAATCTGGAGCTTTTAGAGGACATGATGAAGACTTATTGTGCCAGCAACATATTTGATAGTGTAGTGATCACACCATATCACCCACAATCTAATGAACAGGTTAAATGTCTCAATGGCTCTCTAGTACAGCTATAATCCAAACTCTTGAAAGCGCATCCCAACACTGCCTGGATGGAACATTTGGTCACTGCCTTACTCATCCCCCAAGCCAGAATAACCATGACACTGGGTTTGGTCCTAGCATCTTAGTGTTTGAAACTCTAGATGGCACAGGAAAGCATCACTTAAGGCAAATTGACATCCACAGTACCTGTCAAACCACCTCTTGTAGTTACCCTCTTGCTGGCAAGGTGCACACTAAAGCCTGAAATAACAGACAAGATAAGATACATGGGGAACTAAAAACTTGGAGGCACAGTATGCTGCTGGGGACTTTGTTTACACCCTCAACTTGTGCTGAGCTAAACCCAACCACAGCATCTCAGCTCTTTCAAAATAGCTGCTGTCTATGACAACCACACCTAATTCCTCAAATATGCTCATAATAGTACTAATAAATTATTTCATGATCAATTGTATCACTGCTTTGCTATTCCTGCACAGAAAAGTTTCTCATGCACCTTCCCAGATGCTCCACAAGTTCCAGTTTTGAACAAAGATAGCAGGGCAGGGGACAAGGGAAAGAGCTGCAACCAGGATTGTTACCTTGCCTGAAAATGTACCTTACAGTACGCAGGGGGCACTCAATGAGGTGCTCATGCTGTATTTGATGATGTTCTTCCTACCATCCCAAATGTCAAAGTATGGGACAATATCTCCTTACAGGGAGCAAAGCCAATCCCAGCCAAGCTTCCCCAGTAAGTTATTTCAAACCTGAACCCCTATTTGAATCATGCCACCCCCTTGGTGGCCCCAAGGCTTCTCCCTACTATATAAATACTTCCCTTTCCCAATAAAGACACCGTCTTATTCCAGATCTCTGACCTTCTCTTAAAATGCTGACTTCCCCATTCCAATCACTGATTAATGTTTAGTTCAGTTGCAACATCAAGTTATATAAGTTGTACAAGCTGTCAAACATCTCACTGGTAGCACTGTGTGCAGGTTTGTTTGCTATAGGTTATTGCTAAATTAGGAATTTCAGAACCCCTCATCACCAGTGGAGCAAAGAAGCTAACTGTGAATGACACCAATGTATATCTCTCCAGACAAGGCATCAAGAGCACTATAACTTACACTTTCATCCGTAAGAGAATGGTTGGGTTGAGCACCTAAATGGGATACAGTAGTTTTAAAAGCTATGGCAACAAGCAAAAATAATTCAGACTTGAACGGAAATAACTCAGATGTAGACGGAATTGAACTGAACTTAAATCTATTGTAATTCAATATAAATCTGTTTATTTTTAATTTCACTTACATCTGAGTTATTTTCCTTTAAAATCTGAATTATTTTTGCTTGTTGCCATAGCTTTTAAAACTACTGTATAATTGCAAGCCCTTGTTAAACTCACTGCTGGGCGCCTGAAGAGGGGCCCAAAAAACTATCTACCACCCTTCTAGTTTTTATAATCAACTTAATAGAAGTACCAGAGAAGGCCTGCTGAGCTGGCTGATGCGCCCAGCCCAACATAGTGAAGGCTTTAAACCAAACACCTTATCCAGACATTCTCAATAAGCTGCAGTCTTGAGATACTCTCAGATACAAGAGGTGAGCCAGACACAAGAAGCCTGACAGGTCAAAAGAATCAAGGATTGTATCATACCTCTCAAACTCTGCTATGAGACATGGGTACTTGACCCTGACAAAAACCAGCTGCAAGCCAGGAAATTTGAGCCAGGAATTATAAAAACCAAACAGCAATAACACATACCTTGTGCAAGCCTAAAACAAAAGACAACACGCCAAGTTATGAATCATATTCATCTTCATCCTTACCTAAGTAGAAGAGAACAGTCCTCCAGCAATGCAACTCTAACCAGTGGAGCATTTTGCCTGGGTATCTGACAGCCTCCTGCAGATGTACTGCCTAAATATGAAGTCACCTCTTAGCAGAGGGTGCCAGAATGGCAGGGTTGGCCCCCTAGCAAGTCATTGACCCATTTGAAAAGATCTCCCTTCTGACTCAAACCTCCAAGGACCAGGAGCTAGGTTCTAACAAGCCAGGTCTATGATCCAAGACTGATAGCAATCGATTTTAAATAAGGAGGTAAGTCAATTTAAAATTTGAGAACTTTGCCTTAAGTACAAGGGTGCCTCACCCCCCTGAAGCCACATTTCTAACTATTGAATATCTTCATTCTAAATCAAGTTTTGATCTAGGCTAACATATTCCTCTTTGATATCTCTGCTATAAATAGCACAGTCACAAAAGCAGCTGATGCCATTTTTGAGCCTCTGATCTCAAAGCAATAGATTTATGAAACACTTAGCGTTGCTTAAAAGTGTTCTGAAGCTTAATTGTAAATTATTGTTCCCAGTCAAGTCTGTCAAAACCATATTTTGAAATCTAACAAAGTGCACGAGGTTTGCAGCAGCATAGCATGCTTTTAAAACAACTATGGCTGGAAACATAGATGCTTTCTAAATACTTCCAGCCAGAATTGGAACTGATTGTTCATAGTTTGATACTTTTGACAAGCACCCTCCTCTACCATAGCAGCAGAATTAGTTAGAATTACACAGGACAAAGTGGACTGAATCTGCTTTTTGTGTTAATTATCTCTAACAAAAAAGGACTGTTAACTCCAAAAATGCTGACTGCTTTTAGATAAACAATAACATGAATGTCAGTTAATAAAATATTCAAATCAATTTTCTAACGGGCTAGTTTAAGTTTTGGGACTTAAATTCCTATTTGGATCCAATGAAGGTACTTAAACAGAGCAAAACACTTTGAACTTATGGTTAAGGGAAGAGTGGGTGTGGAGCTTATATCGAGACCCAAGGGCTCCACATAAGGTATTATGACGAAGGTAAAAAACTCTACCAATACGGGAATGTAACAATGCCATGGCACACCTAAAAAGGTTACCAAAAATCAATGGAGGTATTTACATAGCACAAGGTTCAGTGGCAAGATAAACGTCAAGCCCAGAGCACAAGTAACTTTCCAGGTGAAAGCCCTCCTCATTCTTTCTTTTCTCGCCTGCTTGAGACCCACCCTCTGAATTCGTCCTCTGCCGTTCCTTCTCTGCGACCTTGGCAATACATTTAATTACACTATGGTCGAGAGGATGTCTTGTTAGATGACACACATAATCAGCTTCGTCTATGAGGAGATTTTTCTGAGGATTGACTATAAAAGCTGTAGAAGCACATTGTATATCCATATGATCTAACATAAGTGCAGTATCTTTAGATCGAAGTCTCTCCAGATGTGCTGATATAATCAGAGCGTCTTCCGCTGATATTTTTAAAATTCTGAAGACTTTAGAAGCAGGATATTAAAATTTACCTATCCGCATCCTCCTTAAAACCCATTGGCCAAACATGTCTCCACGAATCAAATTGAGTTCGATTTAAAGGGGAATACTTTGGTAGAGGCAATAAATAAGGTGCTATCAAATCCTCAGAATAAAAGGATGTTATTTTCTCTTTGAGCTCTTCAGCAGATATAACACTCTTTAACCCAATAATCCCAGTGAGCCGAATTGGCTGCTTTTCCTCATTTGTATTTTTATCTATGTTTGCAGCAGACTCCAGTCTTCCAGAAACTTCATTTGAAATCTGGCGAAATCGCTTAAGATGCAAAAGATTTTTCTGAAGAAGAGATCTGGCTTTTACAAAAACTGATGTAATTAAATTAATCTCCCTAATAAACAGTACCTTAAAAACTGAGACGAAGCGCGAGCATCTATGTCAGCCACCCAAACATCCACTAAATAAAATGAATGTTTAATACACCGAAAATGGGGTTGTTGGAAACAGAAGAAAATAAATCAAAATACCTAGTTCTAAACCTCTCGTTTCTTCGTCTGATAAGATTGGTTTAAATGGTAGGGAAGCAGGATCAACAAATGAAAGATGTGGTTTCTTAAATTTCTGTGTTTTTTTCGGAGTATGTGACGTATTTTCGTTTGAGTTTAAATCACTAAGGTGTTGTTCGGAAGCTTTTACAAAGGTAAATTTGGACTCCATCTGACAAAAAATATAAGCACGAAAAAAATTTATACCAAGTTTTAATGGACAAACAAATTAAATAAATATAAAATCTAAGAAAACACGTAAAGAAAATAAAAAACACGAGTATAAAAAGTTTAAAACATTTAAAGAAGCAACTCAACTGATAAAAAGTATAATAGAGATCTAAGCGGACAAAACTAGGTTAAAATAAAAACAAAGATTTAAAATAAAAAATCGTAAAAACCTAAGGAGTACTTTTGATTTTAATCTACGAAAATGTTTCTAAGAAGAGATCTAACTGTGTCTATGGCTTAAAGGGCACATATTGAGATAAAATATGACCAAAAAAGCAAATATCCACCATGCAAGGCTCTTACCGCAAAATTGTGTCTTTAGGATCGTAATAAATAAATTTTTAATGAACACTTTATGAGTGTGGTCGGTTAACGAGAATCGGTGAATAGATAAAAAACGTCAGAAATAATAAATGCCATTTGGATAACAATATGCGGAATGGCTGATGGAAATAATTGCAAGCTCGAAAAATGTCAACAGCGCCCATGTCGACACTAGTAAAGTGCAAATTTTGTTTTTAATAATGTCGTCTTCTAAATGTCGACACCTTTTTAATTAATTGTACACTTTACCCTGAACATTGTTAATATAAAGAAATATGCAATACAACCAAGGTACTGATATTTGACCCCAAAGATATAAAAAATGAAATAAAAACATACCAAAATTAATAAGAATAAAGAAATATAAGCAATTATTTATCATTTTATATATAAATTGCACTCTTTATTATAAAAATATTTTTATTCCCAAAAACCAAAGTTCAAATAATACAGAAATAAAGAAAAATATAAATATAAATATATTATAAAATATTAGAAGATGAAGTTCTTTTATTTAGTATACTTCATATAAGCACATCTGAAATATATCATGTTTTACAGATAAATTAACAAAGCACAAGATATTTATTATAACACCACTTTAAAACTATAGATAAAACTTACCAGTTGTGCCTAAAAAAGATTAGTAATATATAAAAAAATTCAAAATTTAAAAGTAAAAAATATAAGCAAAGCAAAGTTTATTAACTCAATTAAAGCCATCACCAAAGGCAGTGGCCACATCCTCAAGGTGTTTCTTATTGCCCTCCACCCTATATTTCTTCTTCACCACCTTTTTACCCCCTTCTGTTAGTCTTGCTCCTTGCTCTTCTTCTTTTTTGGGGCCACCCTGTTGGTCAGGCTGCAGAACTTAGATATGGTTGTTCCCTGCTCCTCTACAGCTTCTGAAAGAACTTGTTGAAGTTAGGATTGCCATCAAATTATATATTGAGATGCTTGTGTCAAACTTCAAGTCTAGACATTGTCTTCATCTCCCTATTCATGCAAGTGCTTTGGCAGTTCCAGGGCACAATAGCCTCACTCTTTCCTCTCCTGGAAGTTATCTTCTTGCCAACCCACTGCTTCTCAAATGACTCAAGGTAGCCCTTGAATATGACAGAGTGCATCTTCACACAAGCATCCTCCTGAATGGCCTCAAAGCTAATCCTAGTGTACTCATTCTTTACAAAAGCCAATATAGTAAGCTGAGCTATGGCAAAGCAGCACTTTTCTTTAAAGTTGTCAAGGTATTTATCAAAGAGCTCTTTATCACTCTTGAGATTTTTCAGGAGGGCCTTCCTAAAATAAAAAAGAAGTAGCCCTGAACTTCTAAATTGAAGTTGGCCTTGAAGGCTTTGAACTGAGAAAGCTCAAAGCCCATTATTACCACCTTTGGCCCAAGGGAGTATGCCTGAGCTGGCTGCTCAACAGCAAGGGCAGCCTCATCCTTTTCAGAGGAGGAAGAGTTTGAACAGGTGGCAAGTGTAAGGGAAGCTTGATAACAGGAAGAGAGATTAAAGCAACCCTGAAATTTTGAAGGCTTGGGTGTAGACCTCTGTCTTGGCAAAAGGCAGGAAAAAGAAAACAAGAGTGATAAACTGGTCATCAAACTGCCCATGAAATACCCAAAGCTTCTTAAAGATGGTGGGGCAGGTAGCAAAAGTGCTATCATACAGCCAAGTAGTAGCATTTTTCAGCTGATCCAGGTTTTTTTGGCGTAGGCTAAAATCCCATCCTTCACTTCCTGCCCATTGTCATGGAGCAGGAACATATCTCCATTCTCAGTCTTCTTGAGGGCATCTGAAAGGACCAGGTCTCTCAGGCTTGTGGTGCTCTTGGCCAGAGGGTTTAAGGCTTGGCACCTATCACTAAAGAACTTAATCAACTGATTGTGGGTTTGACCCTGTGGTGATCCACATAGGTGCTGTTTTGCAGGTGAGGGTTGATTTGGCTTCAAATAAAGACAATATGCTGAAGAGTGACAATGTGTGGTTAGCTGGTGATGCTGTAAACTAGTAGGTAACATAGGGCTGCTAGGGGTAAGTAGGGTGAGCCTAGTAGGTAACATGGTCTACTAGGGTAAATGAGGCCTGCCTGGTAGGTAACATAGGACTACTAGGGGCAGATGTTGCCTCCACCCAGCAGAGGAAATTGGCTGCTTGGGGCTATAGTGCTTCACCCCGCAGGAAACTGTGGCTGCGGAAGGGTGAAGACTGAAATAGCAAGCAGGGAACTTTGTCTGTCTGGGGGGAGTAGGTTTTGGACCCCTGGCAGGTAACGTGGGCTGCCAGGGAGGGGAAGAGCTTTGAGAGCTCTATGTACCCTAATACACTTACAGGAGGTCTGTGAGCAAGCACCCTACCTAACAGACTGGTAGGGTGTCCTTGTTTATGTCCCTATGGGAGCTTTGGGGAAACCCAAGGTGAGTATTGGAGGGTATAGATTGGCTCAGAGGTGTCACCAAGGCGGCTTGCTTGGGGAAGCAAGCTGCAGAACTTGGTGTGATCAGACCTCTGGGAAGTGGAGCTGATTACTCTGCAACTGAAAGCCCAGACTTAATCACCTGGGTGAGTAAAGACAACACATAGACATTGATCTATGGTTGAATGGCCTAAGTGGATTGCCACTTGCAAGAGCCCAGTCAAACACCAGTTCAATGTAAACTCATGCCTGGGTCTACAAGTTCTGGTAATGGGGACTGAGATAAAGAACCGAGGTGGTTCACGGAATTAACGGAGAAAACTAGCAGGAGGGACTGTTTGGTCACAGTGAAGGCTAGTTGATAGACTGTTAATTCATATTGAATTATGGGAACTAATATGGTTCAGTATGTAGAAGGAACAAAGAAGGTTCCTAGTGAGGATTGGTGGAGGAATTGGTTGAGGATAAGTTGAAGGACAAGAAAATTATGATGCAGGACTAGCTGATCATAAAGCAGGATGGCCAAAGGACCAGAAGTTGGTGCTGAAGAACTGGAGAGCTGAGAGGATGAACTAGCCAGACAAGATGCAGAGGCTGGAAGAGCTGATTTTAGTGACTTTTGAGGGAAAATACAGATAAAAAAAGCAGTTAAAGAATAATTAAATAATGCCTGACTATGATTAAAAAAGGATTGAAAATCATATAATGAAAAAGAAAGAGAAGTAAAAATAATATATAGTTTATTAGAACTATATATTATTTTAGAAAGAAAAATTAAAGAGGAAAAGAGCTGGAAAGTAGCTGGAAATGGAACAGAGAAACTATGAGGGCAAAAGAGCAAATTTTGCCAAGAATGACTAGGAAAGGCAAAAGGACAAGCAGCAAGCAGGTTCAAAGTTGCAGAACGTCAAAAGAAACACAGGGAAACATTGAAAAATTGAAGGGTCAAAATTTGCCTAAGTAAAAAGTATGTGGAAGCGCTCAAGATTTGCCGGGGAAACATGACGGGAATTATGGAGAAACTGTTCAAAACACGGAGCAGTTGTTTACCCAGAGCAAGACAGCATCAAGTTCAAACCAGGGTCAAGGACGGGTCATCTGGGGAAACCTTTTTGGTAAAACCGTTGAATTGAGGCGTATGATTGGCTGCAAACAGGAGTCTATTTGATCAGTGTTTTAAAGGCTTTTAATTAAGAGTTAAAGCCTAAAAAATGAGGAGCAGAAGCAGAAAATTCAGGGCTTTCATTGGCTGAAGTAAGTTTAAAGGATTAATATATTATAGAAGAAGAAAAACAGGATAGTTTAAGCTTTGAAGAACTAGAGTTCTAAGAGAGGTTTTTGGTCTGAAACAAGGGGCTATAAAAGGGGGAGCTATCTGAGACTCTTCAGGGACTGGATCAAGTGGATTACAAAGGCCACAGAAGCTACAGAAGAAGTCAAAGACCAAGAATAGGAATCCAGAGCTGGAACAGACTGCAGGAGCCCAAGATTAGAACACAGGAGCCCAAGACCAAGGAGAAGGAGCCAATGACCAAGTACAAGGAGTCCAAGAGATTTTTAAAGGACTCCAAGTATTGGCACAAACCCCTTATTATTCCCTATCCTGAGGCCATATATCAGAAGGTTTCTAAGGGGATCTTCCTTCTGACTTTGAATAAAGCCCCTATTATGACCCCTATCCAAATTTCCTGTGTAAAGAAAGGATATAAGTTCTATGAGTCAATTACCCCATATTTTCTATCCCAGCCCAGGGGACAAGGAATCCTATTGCCTAGGGTGCAGAAAGTTTTCCTCTAGTAAGACTGCCCAGGAGGAGTGGGAGAAGGTGACTAGGCATCTGTAAATGACAAATAGAGGAAGAGAGTTTATTGGGGGAGATTTTGCAAGACTATTACAGGATTGGTATTAGCCTACAGAAGGGCTGGCGCTTGCTGAAGTACAAGTGTATGGTGGAGACACTTGCCTGGTAATTGGGAAGGTACTGGAGGAGTTTGCTCTTATGCAGGCCAAGTATAAGCTCCTAACCAACCATTCACCACTGTTAGAGAATGACAACTCCTCCAAGCCGGTCCCTGGCTATAACCCAGGACACACTTTGGGGACTGGTGACCAGGAACCCCATACACCCTCTTGATATCAGTGCAGGAGAGATACTTGCAAGCAAGCACATCCAGCTGGGTGGCACTTTGGTCCTTGGAAGTTGGCATTATATGCACAAGTGTCAGGGATCCAGTCTTGGGCAGCCAGCCCATTGTTTCCAGGGGTGACCCAGGCCAGGTTTTTTGCAGGCAATGCCCACCATAAGAGGGGAGCTAACTTAAAAAGGTAAGAGGCAGACTTTCCCACCCAGGACCACGGGCCAGCAGCCAGGATTATAGTGTCAATCACCCCTGTGAGGGTGATGTACACAATCCTAAATAGCTTGTCAGAATGGTCAGTTGGGAGGTTGGGTGAGGAAGTGGGCATAAGTTTTGGGGTCACGGGCAGTTCCATGGGCAGGTTGTAAGCAGGAAGATAGTTGAATTTCCCTCTGAACAAATTGGGTGTTGAAAATATCCACGGGCCTTGTTGGTTGTATATAACTGCAGATTGTATGCAGGCCAAAGGGTTGAGTTTGAGTATCTTTTCTGGGGTGTAGTCCTTGTATTCAGATTTCAGAGGGTAGTCAGTAAAATGGATGGGTCCAAAAGGTACACCAGGAGGACAGAAAACTGCAAGCAGTGGGGCAGGGGGACCAGGAGATCTCAAACTGAATTGGTAGATAGCAAATACAAAATAAGGCAATAGCTGTGTGAGCCAAAATAAAATAACCTTTGTTCAAAAATGGCAATAAGGTTTGAGCGCAGGATCTATAGGCATATATAGCATCCCGCCTCCAAACTTAGTATTTCCCATAAGGGCTTCATCAAAATATTGGGAAACATGCGGGTGGGTGGCCAGGAGGCCCAGGTGTAGGAGCGGCAAAATGGCACCTTGGCTGGATGTTCTCTCATTGGTCAGAACGTCCAAATTGATCACTTGATTTCCTTGATTTTTGGCTGTGGTCACAAGGTTGGGCCCAAAGCCCGGGTTTCTCCTTGGCAGTTGAGTTTGATTGGTTACTTGAGAGGACTTCAAGCTCATGAAGTTCACAGGCCACCTTCTCTGCCTTCATTAGGCAATTCAAGAAACTCCTACTCAGGAACCATCATAATTGAACCTGTACTGGTATTTTGACTTTGAGACTTAGCAGGGCCTTCAGCTTGTGGGGGCTCAATCTCAGAAAAACGCGGGCGGGCTCTCAGTCCATGGGGCCAGCGGCCCGCAGGAGTTTGGGTTCAGGGTTCAAATCTTGCCCTTGGGCCCAGGTTTTGAGGGGTAACAAGTTGTCAATCCTGACATCATCCCCCTCTTCCCCCAAGGGTCCTCCCTTCTGGTCCTTTTTGTTCAGATAGAGTTGGACAGCTTCTTGGGCATTAGCTAGGTCTCTCTGCAGTTTCCAAGTGCTTTCCTCTAGCAGGTATCCTTTCCATTTGATGTAGTACTGGGGTTTTGGTAGTGGATTCTGTCACCATGTATGTATTCAACTTCATATTCCTTGGAGCTGCCTATTGGGACAGGTGGGGGCTGTCTTAACCCGTTAGTGGGCAAGCAAGTTCCTATCTTTTTTGAACAACAGGGAGCGGTGAAACACATCATGAATCTTCCAGGAGGGGGGTAGGTCTAGATTGAAGGCAACCTCACCAACTAGTTTGGTGATCTTGTGGGGGGCACTTCTTCTATGAGCTAACTTCCTGCAGGGCATGTGCAGGGGTACATTCCAGGAGTCTAGGTATACTTTGTCTCCAACTTGTAAGGGTTGGCCTGGGGTTTGTTTGCGGGCAGCAAAGGCTTTTTATATTTGCACTGCATGGTTCAGGTTGGTCAAGCATGTTTTTTTGTGTGTTGTGAATCTGTTCAACCCAGGAGCGCCCAGTGGTGTTCAATTCCTTCTTGCCAATCTGGGGGTCCCAGGTGAGGTCAAACCCATAGTTGGCTTTGAATGGAGACATGCCTGTGGAGGCGTGGTCTTTACTGTTGTAGGCAAACTGGACCATGGGGAGCCTTTTGGCCTAATTGTCCTGATCAGCGTTGGCATAGCATCAAAGGTATTGTTCAAGGATCTGGTTTACTTGTTCAGTTTGGCTGTCTGTCTGTGAGTGGTAAGAGGTAGATAAACATTGCTTGATAGCCAAGTCTTTCATCACCTGTGTCCAGTAGTTTGACGTGAATTGGGGTCCTCTGTCTGTGATGATTTCCTCAGGTGTTCCATGTTGTGTGAGGATGCGTTTGTGGAAGTGTTGGGCTGTCTCTGCTGACATGCAATTGGTGGTGGTTGGTACAAAGTATGCCATCTTGGTGAAGCAATCTACCATGACCAGGATTGCATTGAATGAGAGATATGGAGGCATTTTCACAATGTAATCCATGAAAACAGATCCCCAAGGTCTGTGGGGTATATTCAAGGGTCTTAGAAGTCCTTCAGGTTTATTTCTGTAAGTTTTGGTCTGCCCACAGATCTCATACCCCTTCAGGTACGCGCTTACGTCTTGATCCATTTTTGGCCAAGCAAAGTTCCTTCTGATGCTCCAGAGGGTCTTAAGCCTACCCAGGTGTCCAGCCATCTCAGAATTGTGGCAGTCTCTCAAGACGTTGGTTCTGATGTCCCCTTCTGGTACAAAGATCCTATTGTGGAGCACTAGCGTTATTCCCTTCAATGAGTAGCCTTTTTGGTAGTGGGCACTATCCAAGGATTTGGAGAAGTCAGATATCATGATCTTAGTGGACTTGTCTAGTGTTTGGGCTCTTAGTACTTCTGGTTTGCTGCTCTGATTTTCATCAATCCCAAGTGAATTCCTAGACTTGCTGTGTCCAAGAGGACTTGGGTGTTGTGGTTGCAAGTTTCTAGGTGGGTAGGCACCAGGTCAGTTCTTCTACTTAGGGTGTCAGGTACCACTTTCACCTTCCTTGGCTTGTAGTCTATGGTCAGAGTGTAGTCAGCCAGTTCTAAGGCACATCTTTCCTGTTGTTGATTAAGCTGACGTGGCTTGAAGAAGTAGACCAAGTTCTTGTGGTCTGTCAGGACCTTTACTGGATATTCAGCACCACATAGGTATCAGCGCCAATGTTTCAGGGTCTTTATTATGGCTAGCATCTGCTTGTCATATATTGGGTAGTTCCCTTATGTGGGTAGCATCTTCTTGGATTAATATGCTACAGGATGTAGCATACTATCTCCTCCTTCCTGAAGAAGGACCCCACCTACTGCAAAGTCTGACATGTTGGTTTCCAGAACAAAAGGTTTGGAGGAATCTGACATGGCCAGGACAGGGGCAGAGGTGAAGGCAAGTTTCAAGGTTTCAAAGGTGATGGTACATTCCGGAGTCCAGGCAAAGGTGACCTTGTCAGAGCAAAGGTGGGTCAGGGGGAGGGTAATGTGAGAAATTTTTTTTGGATGAAATCCCTGCAATAATTTGCCAGGCCCAAAAAACTTCTCACATTTTTCCTGCTCTTGGGCACCAGCCAAGATGTTATTGCTTCTACTTTATCCTGTGCCATGACAAAGCCACCATTCTTCACCACTTATCCCAGGAATTCAACTTCAGACTGAAAGAATTTGCATTTCTTAAGCTTAGCGTGTAAGTTTGCTTGGGAGAGTTTTTCTAGTATAAGGTCCAGGTGGCGCAGGTGTTCTTTGTGAGTCTTTCTGTAGATGAGAATGTTGTCCAAATATGCCACACAAAAACGGTCAAGGTATTCCCCTAGGACAGTTTTGATCATCCTTTTGAAAGTTCTGGGGGCGTTGCAGAGGCCAAAGGGCATTACCAGGTACTCGTACAGCCCATATTGGGTTTTGAAGGCCGTATTGTACTTGTCTCTGTCCTTGATTCAGATTTGGTTGAACACATCTCTAAGGTCAATTTTTGAGTACACCTGGGCTCCAGTCAGTACATCACAGAGGTCATTGACATTGGGGATGGGATAGCGGTTCTTCACCGTAATGTTGTTCAGTTTTTGGTAATTCACACATAGACACATTCCATCATCTTTTTCCTACAAACATCATGGGCAACAAGCAGAGGGCTTTTGACACTTGGATGAGCCCTTTTTTTGTCATATCCTTGAGGTATGCTTCCAAGGCTACTTGCTTGCAGTAGTTACAGCTGTAGATAGGGCTATGGTGCGGTTGGGTCCCTGGTAACAGGTCTATGGCGTGGTTGTAGATTGAATGGATGGGTAGTTTGATGGCTGCTTCTTCACTAAACACATGGTTACATCTCTGTAGGGGGTAGGCAGTATCCCAACACTGGGTTCTATCTTTATGGTCAAGATTTTGTTGGTAGGGGATTGGTCATGGTTCATGCAACAAGGAACAGTATCACAGGATTCAGGCTGGCCCAACATGGCAGTTTGCTCACAATAGTTCAGGATCAGGCCATGTCTGTTGGACCAGGAGTCACCTAGTATAAGGGGGTGGGGTAGTCCTGGAAAGAGGATCAGGGACAACGTGTATACACTGTGTCCAATGGTCAACAGAAGTTCTTGTTCACACTCATAGCCGGTGTCCAAGGAGCTGTTTCCCATGATTACTTGTAGGCTGCACTCTTAGGCTGACAATCTTAAATTCTCTGCTAGGCTGGCGTCAATGAAACTTTCAACTGCTCCTGTATCAATAAAGGCTTCAATCTTGCACTTGTTCCCCGCTACTTCTATGGTCACTTGGATGAATTTTTAAGACTGAGAAGAAGTGCTTATTTTTGCCAGTGATATTGGGGCAGTGTTCTTCTTAGGGCAGGCTCTGGTCAAGTGGCCTGCCTCATGGCAGTGGAAACAAAGTACTTTGCGGTAATGTTGTTGGAGCTCTTCAGGTGTCATCCCTGTTCTGTTGGGGGTTGGTGTTTGGGGTGGGCGGGTCTGGGAGGGCCCAATATTCTCTTGGTTCATGCTAAGACCCTTGCACAGGGGAATTAGCTTATCTAGGCTGAGGGTGGGCAGGTGTTGCTTCAACAGGTCCTTCATTGCTAGGTTGACTCCCTTTTGGAAGATAATGGCTGCCAGTTTGTCCTCAAGTTGGGTGCAGGTTTTCAGTTTGAGAAATTTGTCAATATATGCTTTGATGGGTCAGGGGCCTTGTTGAATTTCTAACAGGGAGTTCAGGGCGTAGTATCTAGTGTTGCAATATTCCCCAGTGGCCATTAACTCAGCCTCAAACTTGGCATAGTCTAATCAGAATTCTACGTCTTCAGCTGTGGCCCTGCTGAACCAGTCTAAGGCGTCCCCCAATAGCATTGAAGCAACCCCAAAGATCTTCTTGGTGTCACTGGAGTAAGAGGGGGTGTTGGTATGGAAATGAAGGCAGAGGACTGGTATGGTGCGTCAAGCTTCCTTAAGCGTGAGCTTCCCCATCTGAGGCATCTCCATCTTTGTGAGGGACTGATTCAAAATCACATTTTGCACTTTGGAGGAGAAGGCTTTGCTGGCGTCAGCAGTAGTGGCGTCAGTTCTCTTTGGGTCATTTGGGTTCACATTCTTTCACATGGAAGAGATCAGGTTCATAGTCATCTTATAGGTGTAGTAAGTGATTATCAATAGCAAAAGCATACAAGATGCCCCAAGAAATAATAACATCCTGGGGCTCAGGATACCAGGTTTAATAAAGATTGCCATAATTTCAAGGATCCAGTCTTGGGCAGCCGGCCTGTTGTTTCCAGGGATGACCTGGCCGGGTTTTTTGCGGGCAATGCCTACCACAAGAGGGGAGCTAACTTAAAAAGGTAGGAGGTAGACTTTCCCACCTAGGACCATAGGCCAGAAGCTGGGATTATAGTGTCAATCACCCCTATGAGGGTGATGTACACAATCCCAAAGAGCTTGCCAGAATGGTCAGTTGGGAGGTCAGGTGAGGAAGCAGGCATAGGTTTTGGGATCACAGGCGGTTCCATGGGCAGGTTGTAAGCAGGGAGATAGTTGAATTTCCCTCTGAACAACTTGGGTGTTGAAAATATCTACGGGCCTTGTCAGTTGTATCTAACTGCAGATTGTATGCAGGCCAAAGAGTTGAGTTTGAGTATCTTTTCTGGGGTGTATTCCTTGTATTCAGATTTCAGAGGGTAGTCAGTAAAATGGATGGGTCCAAAAGGTACACCAGGAAGACAGAAAACTGCAAGCGGTGGGGCAGGGGGACCAGGAGATCTCAAACTGAATTGGTAGATAGCAAATACAAAATAAGGCAATAGCTGTGTGAGCCAAAATAAAATAACCTTTATTCAAAAATGGCAATAAGATTTGAGCGCAGGATCTATAGGCATATATAGCATCCCGCCTCCAAACTTAGTATTTCCCATAAGGGCTTCATCAAAATATTGGGAAAAATGTGGGTGGGTGGCTAGGAGGCCCGGGTGTAAGAGCGGCAAAAAGGCACCTCAGCTGGATATTCTCTCATTGGTCAGAACGTCCAAATTGATCACTTGATTTCCTTGATTTTTGGCTGTGGTCACAAGGTTGGGCCCAAAGCCCGGGTTTCTCCTTGGCAGTTGAGTTTGATTGGTTACTTGAGAGGACTTCAAGCTCATGAAGTTCACGGGGCAACCTTCTCTGCCTCCATTAGGCAATTCAAGAAACTCTTCCTCAGGAACCATCATAATTGAACCTGTACTGGTATTCTGACTTCAGAACTTAGCAGGGCCTTCAGCTTGTGGGGGCTCAATCTCAGAAAAACGCGGGCGGGTGGGCTCTCAGTCCATGGGGCCAGCAGCCCGCAGGAGTTTGGGTTCAGGGTTCAAATCTTGCCCTTGGGCCCGGGTTTTGAAGGGTAACAAATTGTCAATCCTGACAACAAGGTACAGTAGTTTTCAAACCTGTTGAGATAATCATATGTTATTCAGTTTAGAGCGCATGGGTTCAGTCACAAAACAAATTTCAACTTGGTAGATCTAAATAGAAGATAATTCTACAAAAAATGAGTGCTATTTGACAAAAATGTCCAGTCATACAAAAATCTACTCAAACTGGGAACACGTGCTTAACAATTAAATAAAAAATGTACCAAACACTAGAACACATTAGTTTTAGTCACAGAACACATCTACTATGTTTACTATGTCTTTGGTGAACACACAGAACTCAGTCACAAAAGTTACAAACTTGATCCAACAACAAGCCCCAATAGCAACTGAAACAGACAACATAAATATCACATATCAAAACTCATGAATGAATCTATAATACTGTTACCAACTTGTCCTAATTAAGAGTACAATCTAGAATAAAAAAGGAAATAAATATTCTGATTGTCTGTTTTGGGATTAGAATCAATAAAAAAATTAAGTTTATCCAAACATACAATTAACAGTGCACATTTAGACCAAAAATAATTAATACAGAAATCTAAAAATCTAATTTGAAATAAACGGTAGTGACTACAAGGTTTCATGCTACTATATATGGAGAGATAAAAATTAAAATAAAGAAATTATAAATAGATAAACTGTTTTAATTTTATTTTATTTTTATACCAAAATAGACACATCCCAACAACAGAGCTGATCAGAATGAGTGTACATGTAGTATCTTTGTGATTGGCTTAGACCAAACACGCCTCAGTTATTTCACCCAGTTTAACTTAATGAAATAAGCCTATTGAAAATAGAAGGTGTCTTTGTTTGAAAATTGGCACGCCAACTTGTGGTCAATCTAGCACTAGAGAACCCAGTGGTCTGGTGCTATATTAACCACAAGTATCAGGGCCCAGAATGCCCTGGACAATCAGCTGGCCTTTCTAGAGGCAAAAACCCCGCAGCTTGGGAACCCTTACCAATTGCTTCCCAGAGCAAGAAAAACCCCTTTTAATTAACAAATGGCCCAGGATTTGAGAGGCACATGTGCCTCGAATCCCTGGCTTTGTTTCTATTATCAAAGCTGGGCTTCTTAATTATTGGGAAATGGTACAGAGGGGAGCGCAATCAGGAGCTCAATTGATTGCAGGTTCTATAAATAACTGTGGCACCTTGGCATGCTGCAGTTCAAGAAAGGTTCATGTTATACCAACCAATGAGCATCCACTTCCAGGCCCAAGTACACAATTTCTGGTCAAAACTGTAAGTTTAACTGAGAATGATGCCATCAGATCTCTGTGTCACAGTAAGTTTCATAATGCTGGGGATTATTTGACCAAGTAGAAAAGCTCAGAAATCCAGAAAGCTTTTAACAAAACTGACTGATTTAACAGATTTGAATCAAACAGTTGATTGAAAATGGGTTACAGCTGCTCCAGTTTGCCGGTCAAATCTGATTTCCCCCGTAAGTTGACAATGATAAATTGACATAATTTAAGGATCAACAGATATGAACTTATTAATCAGCATGATAATTAGAAGTTGGTCACTCAAGGGCTCTTTGCAACCTGGACTAGATACTCATTTGACAATGTGGAAGGAATAGGAGCCCAGGATCCAGGTGGTATTGCTTAGTCAATTTTTGATATATATTGAATAATTTTCACTGTTTCAACTCTTAAGAGTTGAGTCCTCCCAAAAGTTACTCAATAAAAATCATATATTCCCTGGTCTAACTTAACTTTTGAAAATGCATCCTGTAGTTGGGCTGTTACACTACATCCCCTACAATTTAATCCTTAGCCAGATTATTACAGGAAGATGGGGGCCTGCTGTTGGTACTTTGTTGTTGTTGTTGCTGCCAAATGTTAATTTAATGCCTGTCAATCTCAGAGCTGTTCCTACTCCTATCAAAGCTGAAACTCATGTTCTATATCAATGTCCTGAATTTTATTCTGAAGACACTCTGATTCTCTTGCAGGCCATTTATCTAGGGATTTTCTGGTTAGGATTAATTATTTTACTTAACCCTAGTATCTCATTTGTAAATTTCACAAAACAGTATCTGAAGCTGCGTTGGTGGTTAATAATTAAATCTATGTGGAATTGGTGGGTGATTCCCCACCACATAGAGACAGCTTCTTATTATCCCACAATTTCTGTCACATTACTCAACTCTTCTACGTCTGAGTTTTTAGAAGCAGTTCATCATGAATTTGTGTTTCTTTTCTCCTGTTCCATTGAGATATCTGCATTTACAATGTTTATTTGCATCAGCTCCTTTCTGAGTTTTCAATTTTGGACTCTTCTTTAATTTGTGGTTCCCATCTCCAGTTGCAGTTATTGAGACTGGATCATCTGTTTCTTATTTCCATTGTGTCATGTCATTTTAGCGCCCAGATTATTTTCCTGCTCCACCCACTGATGAAATTTTGCGTGAAGTTTCTTCAGACTTATCAATCTATTACAGCTCTAGCCTTAGTCACAAATTGCAAGTTTACCATGAAATGAAAAAGGTTTCAGAGGATTCTTACAAATGGTTGTTGTCCGCGGTGGAGCACAATCCATGTGTTTTACCTGAAAGTGCATCTCTGTACTCTTTGTAAAATTTTTGTGTATATCTATTGAGGAGCTCAAAGTTTATTGTAAATTGTACGCCTTCCAACAGGGTACAACTCTGCTCTCAATATTCCTTCCTCAGTTTCTTGCCTACTGCTGTACAATTGATGTTCCTGAGGTGAATAAACTTTCAGCGTTGTGGTTAGCAGTTGACCAGACTTCCCAGGATCTGGAAGTTTGGGATTTGCTTTTAACCACAACTGAGGCCCTGGTAAGCCAAATTCTTTCTCTGGTCTCAAATATGTTGACTTCCAAACAAGGTGTTATGAAAATTGAAGCCAAACCCGCTGCTTGCTCCTGGTTTTCTGGTAATTGTTCTGTGGTGGCTTTGTCTAGTCAGAGTTGTGATTGCTCCCCTTGCGGTTCTTCTCAGTTGCAATTGGCTATCTTGAACAAGCCTGCCAAGGTAGACAAAGTGCCAGTGGTGGCATCCATTGATATTTTGTTGGTTATGCTACAACACGTTGTGCCCGCAAAGTCTTTGGTAGTCAAGTCCAAGGAGTTATCTCTTGTTCCCATCAATTGTGATTGTCCTGTCCTCCCTGAAGCCGTCCAAGAAATGATTGAGCATTATTTTCAGGAGCACCCTGCCTCTTTAGCTGCTGCCTGTACCACTGAAGAGAAGCAAGATCCTGCTGAGGTTGCAACATTTGCGGCAAATAAATCTACTTCTGGTTACTTCTTGTTTTATGGTAGCATCAATAACGGCCAAACTATCTATCAGCTAGCTATTTTGTTGGATACCGGTGCATCTGAGAACTTCATAATTGTTGAGACTGAAGATTTGTTCCAACTCAAGTACCATCCTGGAATACTGGTTAGGGATAAAAACTATCAAATGTTTCCCTCTTTCCAGCTTAAGAAGCCAGTGACATTTGTAGTTGCAGGTCAATCTTTTACTGCAAGATTATTAATATGCTCTACTCTGATGTATCCAATTATCTTAGGAGTGGGCTGGTGGCAGGACCATGATGTATCAACCTTATTAAAAGAAAATGAGCTGCAAGTGGACCACTCTTTGGGCATATCCATTCATATTATATTATTGGGTATATCAGAATTAGAGCAGTCTTCTAAGACAATCCAGTTGGTTACTGTTCCTACACCTGTAAGTTTGGATTTACCAGCATTCCTTGAACCCTGATCCACAGCATTTGATGTCACTAGGAGTGAGGTCTTTCCCAAACACACTCAGTTTGACTTTGAATTTAAGGTTATCATTGATCTGATTTGTATTGTGTCTCCCATTTACCCTTTGACCTTAAAGAAGGATGCATGTTTGGAGAAGTGGACTCAGGACATGTTGACAAAAGTATACATCTTTAAGAAGACTTTGTCAATCTGTTCTCCATTGTTGTTTGTTCAAAAATCCAATGGGTCTGTCATGGCCCAGGCAACTCTACTCAGATAGGCATGGCAGAGAAGAGCTGTCTAGAGCTATGGCTTTCATCCTAAGTCAAACAGGTTGGTTGAGACAGTCCTTTATTTAATACTCACAGGAAGACAGCTGGAATGGGAAGGGAAAGGGGAACAGAAAGGGAAGGAGATGTAAATATAGGAAGGACTAACTAGGACTAACTAGGATGTATTGGTTGATGCTGGCGTCCTTTCTTCATTTCATGCGCTCATTTTTATAAAATTTCCAATGCAAGCTTTAGGAAGGGAGTTAGATTTACATCTAAACTGGGGTCACTTTTGCCATCACTGTTGAGCTTAATTTATTGCATAAACTGGTGCATTGGTAGGCTTTAATCACATATGAAAAGTTTTTAGGCTGATCTAGAGCTTTTAAACGCGGGTTTTATCATTGATTTACGTTAAGTAATTGATGAGATATGCTTGCATAAATGACATCATTTATGCAGCTAATCTTCTCATGCAGATTAGTGGACTTGTGTTGTGAAGTGATTGGTTGTAAACTAGCTGTCACTGTAATCACACAGTGATCCATTAAGCTTGATGAACTAGAGTACAATGGTACTCTTGTTCTGGATGATAATTAGTCCAATTGATCAACTAAGTTGCACTTCAAAGTCATATTAACTAATGATCATCCAATCATTAGGTTAATAGTGGGCTAAGTTACAGAGGATCTTGGCGCTCTGTGGCTCTTATTAATCCCTCAAATACTATATAACTCTCTCCTTGATTTATTAAATAAAGAGCAATTTACATAACTTATAACTTATTATATGCATTAGGCGAAAGAACTTATCTCAGCTTAGTCTTTAATAACAACTAAGGTTATATTCAAGTTAAGTGAATACAGCTATCAATCACCCAACAGCTGAAGTTATGACAACTTGGGTCATTTAGGCTAATCACAATTTCTGGTTCCCAGGCTCTGGTCTAGACTTGGGCATAGCACTCAGAAGCTATACTCATAATTGCAGCTTATTATTTGATCTCTGAAATTATGCATGATATCAATAAGGGTAATGCATGAATTTCTTTGACAAGCTCTTTAGCACGCAAACAGGATTCTTATGCTCAATGTATTCAATAAGTAAAGTGGCTCAAATTGTCTGCAGCTTTATAGCAAATTTTTAAACGTCTTTATACATTCAGTATTTGCAGAGTTGACATTAATTTGCTGTCATTGTCACAATCACATCTGAATTTGATACTTATCAGGGTGGGCCCTGACAGGGTCTCTATGTCCTTGTGTTGATTAGGGGAATTCAAACAACATTACAATTCCTGATCCCTACCCTTTACCTCTTGAGGCACAAATTTCTTGGTGTGTCAAGAAGGCAAAGGTATTCTGAAAACTTGATCTGTTGAATGCATTCAACCAAATCAGGATCACAGAAGGAATGTAATGGTTAACAGCATTCAGAACTAAAAAAGGTATTTTCCAATTCTGCATTATACCTTTTGGATTGAAGAATTCTCCGGCTTGCTTTCAGCAGTTAATTGATTTGGTCTTGGGGGACCTCCTGGGTGTATGTGCCATTACGTACATGGACAACATCTTGATGTTAACTCCAGATGAAGAGTCACATAAGGCCCACCTGTCAGCGGTTGTAGAGCACATCCTCCAGGCCAACTTGATATCCAAACAGAGTAAGTGTAAATTCTTTAAACGTAAGGTTACCTTCCTGGGTAATATTATCTTTGAGGATTGCCACACTATTGCTCCTGACAAGGAAGCAGCGGTTTGAGAGTATGTGTCACAAGTGACAAACTCCTACTGACCATGATTACTGAAAAGCCTCAACTACAGGATTCAAACCCTGAGACCCCGCAGGCCGCCAGCCCACAGGACCGGCTGCCTGCAGATTTTTGGGCTCAAGCCAGAGCAGATCTTGACTTTGGAAATTCCCTTAGAGCTGGATGAATCAAAATCACCTACATCAACAACACCCACACTAAAGGTTCCTGTTATCACAACCAATCAGCAGGCAGGCCCATCCATAGAACCCAAAATAACTTGGGCCGCTGCAGGAAAGGAAATAGAGAAACTTCCCAATGAATGCGGGCCACCCAGAAATAACTAACCCCACAACCCAACAAGGAAATCAGAGTATTCCCAGTTTGAACCAGCCAATGATTTAACTCCTGCAATGAATTCCACCAAAGACTGGGAAGATCAGGTAAACGGTACCACCTGGGCCAGAGAAATTTGTAAAAGTTTTCCCATGACAGATAGGCATACTTATGCCCTGCACCACCAGGAAGATGTCCATTGCCATTCTTGCAATAAAGTGACATGAACCTTTGGTTCAACCAGGTTATTCCACATTTAATTTTAGTTCTATTTCATCTACAGTCTATCTCCCACGGTTCTGCACCCCATACTCTACAACCCCAAGAAACTGAGGACCAACTGCCCAAGTTTTACTGCCCACCAGGAGTTCCCTGCGGCCCAGTGCATTTCACCAAGTACCCCCCAATCCTGAATATTTGGAATTCACCCTAGAGGAAATCCTAATCTACGGCCCTGAGGCCAGAACTAGAGAGACCAAAACTATCTACAGGGAAGGTAATAAGATCACTAGACCTCCCCTGTTATTTTGCGACAAGTACAACTACCTGCCCGCGTATTTGGTCCCAATGACTCTGCCCCTCACCCTGTGGCCCAACTGCCCGCAAGAATCTGTTGTTGCCAATGAATCCACTTCCACTCAGATATTTGGGGTGATGTACATCACCCTTACCGGCTTGATAGATTCTATGATACCTGCCAGCAGACCTTGGGCCCTCCTGGGAAAATTGTTATCTTATATTGTAAAGTTAGCGCCAATCTTGTGGTGGGCCCTCCCTGCCGGGTCTGCAGGCCGTCTGCCCATGAGTTCTCAGGAACCCCCCACAGACTGGATCCCTGACAGTATGCTACACCTGTGACAATATCCCAACTTTGTAGTTTCTTGGGTACTTGTACGTTCTTGAAGAAATTTACCCCTCACTTGTCAGAAGTGGCTTCCCCCTTGTATTCAGCAAGCAGAAAGACAACTTTGGTCTGGATGCCTGAGTGTGCAAATGCGTTTGCAGCAGTAAAAGCTCTTTTGTTGTCTTCACCTGTGCTGAGATATGTGGATCCTGAGCTTCCTTTTGTGGTTTCCACAGATGCCTCTAAATATGCTGTGGCTGGTGTGTTAATACAAACTGCTGGAAATGGTGTTGAGAGACCTGTAGGGTACTTCTCCTGGAAAATGGAATCTCAGGAACACAATTTCATGATTTATGACAAGGAACTGTTGGCAGTTGTGGAATCTTGAAGCATTGGCATCACCATCTCATGTTGGTGTGTCATCCATTTGTAGTAAGGACTGACTATAAAGCTTTCCTGTACTATTGCCAACCCAGGTTTTTGTTGGGTTGCCAATACAGATGGCACAGTGATCTGACAAGGTGCAAGTTCCGCTACAAGTTTATCAAGGGAGCCAATAATTATTTGGCAGATGTGTTGAGCATAAATCCTTCCCATCTCCCAGATGATGGTATAGACATTGAGTTCAATACACACACTATGATACCAGATAAGGCTGTGGTTCCTTTTGTATTACCTCTGCCTGCTATGCTTGCCACCATGTCTTTAAAAGAGGGTGTAGACTTAGACTTATATTCCAAAGTGAAGTTTTTGCAGCCTCTGTCCAAAGGTTACAAAAGGTTATTGGAACAAGCATGTGCCATCCTGTTGTCCAGTCACAGGGTTATCACAAGATAGGACTTATTCTACATCATTAGAGTTGCTTGTAAGTTCCAGAGGGAATTATTTGGAACAAAATCATGGAGGCTTATTGCACCTGTCCTACGGTAGGCCACCCAGAAAAAAACAAAACAGTGGAGCTCATCTGCTGACAGTTTTCATGGAAAGGTTTAAAGGTGAAGGTGGCAGCTTACGTTTGTGACTGCTTGGTATGTGTTTGGTCTAAGGCAGGCAGGAACAAGACTAATGGTTTGTTGGTTCCCTTACAACCAGCTGCAGGGCTATGGACTTTGGTGTTGGTGGATTTCATTGGAGAACTTCCAAATTCTGATGGGTTTAATGAAATCATGGTGGTGGTTGATTGCTTCAAAAAATGGCACACTTTGTTCACTGCTCAGCCACAATTACTTTGGTGGAGACAGCTAGGCTGTTTTTGAATAGAATCTTCTCTCTGCATGGCATTCTTATGGAGATTGTGAGTGACTGCAGGCTCCAATTCATTGCTCAGTTCTGGGAAGCTTTTGCTGGGATTCTGGGTATCAAATTTTGTTGTTCCACGGCTTTCCACCCCCAATTTAATGGACAAATGGAGAGGGTAAACCAAAGTTTGGAGGTCTACCTACACTGCTACACTAATGTGCAACAAGATGACTGGTGTGCTAACTTACCCATGACAGAGTTCACATATAATAACTCCCCACACACATTGACTCAGGTTTTTCTATTCTATGCCAATGTAGGTTACAATTCCTCATCTAATACGGGTCCTTGTTTTTTTAGCAACGTAGAAGCTACAACTGATCAAGCCTCTGCATTAAAACAGATTCATCAGGAGCTTCAGGTTACTCTTGCTGCCGCTGTGACAACTTACAAGGAATACACAGATTCCAAGCGCCAGGAAAGTCCAACTTACTGGCCAGGTGATCTGGTCATGATGGATGCCTGCAATATGAAACTGAAGGTC
The DNA here is from genome assembly GCA_014839935.2 of Entomophthora muscae. Taxonomy (NCBI): domain Eukaryota; kingdom Fungi; phylum Entomophthoromycota; class Entomophthoromycetes; order Entomophthorales; family Entomophthoraceae; genus Entomophthora; species Entomophthora muscae. The sequence goes on from QTSX02000093.1 coordinate 304,761, forward strand.
TCTTGCTGCAAATTAGGCCACAAGTGAGTGGGCTCTTCAAAGTTGAACATCAAAATGGCCCCTCTGCATACCAATTAGATTTACCCCTGGCTTTTAAGATTTTTCATACCTTCTAAAAATGCTTACTTACTCCTTTTAAGGGTACTGAAATCCCTTCTTCCCAACCCATTCTTGTGGAAGGAGAACCTGAGTATGAGTTAAATTGCATTTTGGCTTCTTGTAAAAATTGACACTCTCTAGAATATTTGGTGTTGTGAAAGGGTTATCCTGATTCTGAAAACTCATGGATTCCCCATTATGATTGTTCTAACTCTCCAGATCTTATTCAAGAGCTCTACAATTGTAACCCAACTGCCATTGGTCACCCCAAGCTTACATTAGCCACAATGAAACTCCCCCCTGCCCACAAAAACTTCTCCTTGTACCATCTTCTGGATGGTGGTATTGTGCCCCGGGCTAAAGCAGAGGGTAATGTCACAGTAAGTTCCATAATACTGGGGATTATTTGGCCAAGTAGAAAAGCTCAGAAATCCAGAAAAACTTTAACAAAATGACTGATTTAACGGTTTTGAATCAAACTGTTGATTGAAAATGGGTTATAGCTGCTCCAGTTTGCCGGTCAAATCTGATTTCCCCCCGTAAGTTGACAATGATAAATTGACCTAATTTAAGGGTCACCAGATATGAGCTTATTAATCAGAATGGTCATCAGAAGTTGATCACTCAAGGGTTCTTTGCAACCTGAACTAGATAATCACTTGGCAATGTGGAAGGAATAGGAGCCCAGGATCCAGGCGGTATTGCTTAGTCAATTTTTGATATATATTGAATAATTTTCACTGTTTCAATTCTTAAGAGTTGAGTCCTCCCAAAAGTTACTCAATAAAAATCATATATTCCCTGGTCTAACTTAACTTTTGAAAATGCATCCTGTAGTTGGACTGTTACACTACATCCCCTACAATTTAATTCTTAGCCGGATTATTACAGGAAGATGGGGGCCTGCTGTTGGTACTTTGTTGTTGTTGCCGCTCAATGATAATTTAATGCCTGTCAATCTTGGAGCTGTTCCTACTCCTGTCAAAGCTGAAACTCATGTGCTATCTCAATGTCCTGAATTTTATGCTGAAGACACTCTGATTCTCTTGCAGGCCATTTATCCAGGGATTTTCTGGTTGGGGTTAATTATTTTAATTAACCCTAGTATCCCATTTGGAAATTTCACAAAATGGTATCTGAAGCTGCGTTGGTGGTTAATCATTAACTCTAAGTGGATTTGGTGGGTGATTACCCACCACATGGAGACAGATTCTTATTATCCTGCAATTTCTGTCACACCTCTGTTTGCACTAAAGGCCACAAAATTACCAGTAAGTATAAGTAGTGAGGAGGAGAAGCACTCCTCACTGATGACATCTTAAAAATAAACAACATTATGCTCAGGATTCATTATTTTCTTACAAGAACTATCTACTTTTGCACCAATATAAATATTCTGTTTGAATTTATTTGTAACTCCACTACACTTTACAACCTCACATATCTGCTCCCTCCTGGCCACCAAGAGTGATAATTTTGCTCTCCATGCTGAAGATTCCTCCTACTCCCCCTGCCAACTTTGCCTCCTGTCCAGGACTTCAGTAAGTTAGGGGTTGTCTATATCAAAGTATTGGGGCTGGCCAAACAGGTTGTTCCTTATACTGGGAGTTGGCGTTCCCTAGCTACTGCAGTCAACTATCTGGTCAGAATTGCGCCTATTGTGTACTTGGCCTTCCAGGCCCAGCCTGCCTTCCCTGTGGGAGTTCAGCAGGACTCTGGTATGGGCCATGACAACAAGTTGCCGTGCCTATTTGCAAACAAAGATATCTCCTATTTTCAACAGGCTTATTTCATTAAGTGTTACTTTCATTTGAAAGCTCATACTAATAAAAAGCAATAAAAATTCTATTAAAATAGAACAGCAAAAAATTATTTCTAGAAAATTAATTTTATTTAAGTGTGTGCTCCTTTTTGAGCCAGTCTCTGTGACAAATGGGGCCTGTGCTCCACATTTCCACAAAGGCATTTGGCAAGGTGGACTAGGTCAGGCCCCAAACCACAAAGACCATAACCAACAGGAACCAGTTACAAGCAGGAGACAGCCATGAACTCTGGTAACTATTGCATAAGGTCAGAAGAAATCCAAATGAGAGTAAAATAATCTTGGGAAAGCTTAGCTGAAGCATTTTCTCAAACAACAAGATAAAAAATTCTGCATAAAAGTTTATTTTTTTTGAAATTTAGAATCAAATTTCAAAATGTTGGTTTTTATGCCAAACTGAGGTTTTTTGTCATTTTTTACTCTTTTATTATAGTCTTTTTAGAAAGCCAAGATAACTCTCAGGGAGCTATCATGGTAGGTATTTAGGGAAAAATTTAAAAAGTCCATAATGAATATGGAATGAGGGAAATGATTGGATAAAGAACATAAAAGGGGAAATCTGTTATCCAATAGAGGGTTTTTGGAATCCAACTTTGTCAGTTGGATTTTTTACAGTCTGTCAGACATAAATGTCCAAATTTAGATGTATGTACATTGAAAATAACACTTTAGTTCCCTGAATAGATTTTGGTGGATTCACTCCTGAAATCCACTATTTCAAATTTGAGTCCCAAAAATAATCAATTTTTTCAAAAAAATGAGTTGTTTTGTGTTTAAGTTCATCACTTTTGTGACTGAACCTCATGCAATATCTGTTTGTATCATATTCACCACACACTCATTATCAAACTTGATGCATAATGCATCAGTAAGTGACTGGATTGTGTGCGTTTTGAATATGAGTTCTATGTGTTTGCTATCTCATTTTTGGAATTCAGTATTTGTTTTATTTTTGTTTTGTGATTGACTAATTTTTGTTTTCTGGCCCTATATAAATGGAAGCTTTGTTGAGTAAATTAACATTCAATTGGTTTCAGTTAAAATTTCTTTGTGACTGAACCCATGTGTTCTAAATTGACTAATATATGTTTATCTCAACAGGGTTGAAAACTACTGTACCGCTTCAGGAGGTAGGAGATGAGGGTGTTAGTCATAATGAAGGTATGCTCATTCTTTATGAATTATACCTTATCCCAGTGCTGAGTGCTGAGCCTTACTAGAAAGGAGTAGTCCTCACAGGTATAATGTCAGTTCTTAAAGCCCCAGTTGGCATTGTTATAGGCAAATATGTACCCATTGGCCACCATGGTCAGTCCACCCTTCACAATCATGATGGTAAAGTATTTGATCAAGGAAGATTAAGTATTGAACTTTCCATCAATATTGCTAATGTTGTGGGCCACTAAAGGGCCCCAAGGACCAAAAGAAACATGGTAAAATTCAGGAAATTAACCAGGGTGAAGCTTTGAGACAGCCCTGGAAGAGTTGAATTGGGGAACTGATGGAGGGAGGAAGAAGGGGGATTGTCCTGGTGCTTCTTATGTGTGGGTGACCTATCCTTGGGAAGGGACTTCTTTTTTAGAGCACCGCTTCTTGGTTGGCTCTTAATCTGATTCCAAGTTGTACTGTGAATTCAGAGCCTAATGGTAAACATACAGGGTTTTCAAATCCTGGGTCCAAATTTTGAATTACATTTGAAAGCAACTCAGCTGAGTTAAAAACAAATCATTTAATAAGATCAACTATTTAATTTGGATTTTTTTTGATTTATTTAATTTTTCAAATTTTATATCCTACTGTAGATAATTTGACTAACTAAAGACAAAACACACCAAAAATGCAGGATACATAAATCAGAAATGCTAGATTCTAATGTACTATTTTTTTATTTTCTTTAAGCCATAAAAATCATAGATAACATGAAATAATTAACAAAGAAAAAATTGTGGGAGTTTCAAATCCAAGAACCCATATTTCAAGTCATAATAGAGGTGAATTTGAAATAAATATAATTTATGGGTGTTTCAAAAAGGATATTGAAGGATCTGTTGTGGATTTATGCCAATTATTTTGGGAATCACAGGCATTCTCCAAAATCACCCAATTTCACTGTGAGATAACTAAAATTTAGATCTTACTATTCATCAAATTAGACATATTCAACAATAAAAATGATTAAAATATGTAACCCTCTTATTGAGCTTAATTTTTTAATAAAAATCATTATATTTTCTTCTAACAACAACCAAGTTAACAAGCTGCTCCATGGCCTTGATGAAATTTTGCAAGGCTACACTGGGTCTTCCAATAGTGAAGCCTATTTCTATGGCAACTCCCAACCAGTGGGCCCCTCTTCAAGCATTTCCCAGGAGTGGGAACTTTCTCCTAATTTGTCA